>SJXQ01006412.1:149147-170983 GCA_006408695.1 Aepyceros melampus
GGTAGATTCTTATGATATCACACATGCTTGGGACTGATGCACGGGGATAATCCAGAGAGAGGGTGTGGGGCGGGAGGGGGGAGGTGGGGGTCGGGATTGGGAGTTCATGTACACTCGTGGCTGATCCATGTCAATGTGTAGCAAAACGAATACAGTATTGTAAAGCAAAACAAACTAAAAAAATAAAAATTAATAAATGGTAGATTCTTCATTCCTCCAAAAGGCAGAGATATGTACCTTTCCTTTTATACATGTCAGATAGACAATTGAGGAAGAAAAGATACATGTTTGGGAGAACAGAGGCCCTTGTTTAAAAAGCATAACTTATTAAAGTGGGTTTTCTTATTGTGTGGAAATTCTAATCAAGTGCTCTCGCTGCAATGTATGAAGATTGCCAAGTAGGGCCTATACATAAAACAATACCAAACCGAAATTAAGAGTGGATTTGCAGCTTAAACTAACTAAACTAGTATTCTGAAAGAACGCGATTGATGATACATATAACCAATTCCTATCAAGTGTGATTTTTTTCTGTTTTGCCTATTTTTATTTATGTAACAAATAATGTTCTAAATGAGCTCTGACTGTAGCTCTAAAGAGAGAGGCATATCTATTTTGAGATAGAGGGAAACCCTTTAAATATCCTAGGAACGTCCTGCCTTTCTTTCAATAGATTCACCACACTGAATAACGGGGAGTTCTCACTGTTCTTAGTCAGAGGAGGCCCAAGAGATGCTCCGCCCAGCTTAGGAAGCAAAAAGGGTGCCTCCAACCCTCTGTTAACTACCCTACATTGATGCTTCTGTTGCCCCACATGTATCTTCCCTACTGCTTGCCTCTCAATGGATGTTTTCTAACTTAATTCATACAGAGTCCTTTCTGCCACAGATCACTTTATGTAGCAATCATGTAGTGACTCATCTAAAAGAAGAAAGTAAACACCATTTGTTATTTTTCTACTATGTATTGGGCAGGAGACTGACCACGTGGTCACAATCTTGTTTAATTCAATTGAACTGTGAGCAATGCCATGTAGGGCCACCCAAGAAGGACGGATCATGGTGAAGACTTCTGGCAAAATGTTGTCCACTGGAGAAAGAAAGTGCAAACCACTTCAGCATTCTTGCCTTGAGAACCCTGTGAACAGTAAGAAAAGGCAAAAAGATATGACACTGAAAGATGAACTCCCCTGGTTGATATGTGCCCAATATGCTATACAAAAAGAGCTGAGAAATAGCTCTAGAAAGAATGAAGAGACTGAGGCAAAGTGGAAACAACGCCTAGTTGTGGATGTGTCTGGTGGAGAAAGTAAAGTCCAATGCTGTAAGAACAATATTGCACAGGAACCTGGAATGTTAGGTCCATGAAACAAGGTAAACTGGAAGTAGTCAAACAGAGATGGCAAGAAAGAACACTGACATTTTGGGAATCAGTGAACTAAAATGGACTGGAATGGGCAAATTCAACTCAGATGACCATTATATCTACTACTGTGGGCAAAAATCTCTTAGAAGAAATGGAGTAGCCCTCACAGTCAACAAAAGAGTATGAAATGCAGCACTTAGGTTCAGTCTCAAAAATGACAGAATGATCTCTCCTCATTGCAAAAACAAACCATTCAATATCACAGAAATCCAAGTCTATGCTCCAACCACTAATGCTAAGGAAGCTGAAGTCAAAAGTTCTATGAGGACCTACAAGACTTTCTAGAACTAACAACCAAAAAAAATAAATATATGTTCTTTTCATCATAGGGGACTGGAATGCAAAAGTAAGAAGTCAAGAAATACCTGGAGTAACAAGCAAATTTGGCCTTGGAGTACAAAATGAAGCAGGGCAAAGGCTAACAGAGTTTTGCCAAGAGAATGCACCAGTCATAGCAAACACCTTCTTCCAACAACACAAGAGACAATTCTACACAGAGATATCACCAGATCAGTTCAGTTCAGTCACTCAGTCATGTCCGACTCTTTGCGACCCCATGAATTGCAGCACGCCAGGCCTCCCTGTCCATTACCAACTCCTGGAGTTCACTCAAACTCATGTCCATCATGGTCAATACCAAAATCAGATTGATTATATTATTTGCAGCCAAAGTGGGAGAAGCTCTATACAGTCAGAAGAAACAAGACCAGGAGCTGACTATGGCTCAGATCATGAGCTCCTTACTGAAAAATTCTGACTTAAATTGGAAAAAGTAGGGAAAACCACTAGACCATTAAGCCATGACCTAAATCAGATTCCTTACAGTGGAAGTGACAAATAGATTCAAGGGGTTAGATCTGATAGAGTGCCCAAAGAACTACGGATGGAGGTTTGTAACATAGTACAGGAGGTGGTGATCAAAACCATCCCCAAGAAAAAGAAAGGCAAAATGGGTATCTGAGGAGCCCTTACAAATAGCTGAAAAAAGAAGAAAGTGAAAAGCAAAGGAGAAAAGGAAAAATACACACATCTGAATGCAGAATTCCAAAGAATAGCAAGGAGAGATAAAAAAGCCTTCCTAAGTGAACAACACAAAGAAAAAGAGGAAAACAACAGAATGGGAAAGACTAGCAATCTCTTCAAGAAAATTAGAGATACCAAGGGAACATTTCATGCAAACATAGGCACAATACAGGACACAAATGATATGGACCTAACATAAGCAGAAGATACTGAGAAAGGGTGGCAAGAATACACAGAAGAACTGTACAAAAAAGATCTAATGACCCAGATAACTAGGATGGTGTGATCACACACCTACATCTTGGAGTCAGACTTCTTGGAGTGCAAAGTCAAGTGGGTTTTAGGGAACATTACTACAAACAAAGCTAGTGGAAGTGATGCAATTTCAGCTGAGCTATTTCAAATGCTAAAAGATGATGCTATGAAAGTGCTGCACCTCAGATGTCAGCAAATTTGGGAAACTTAGCAGTTGCTACAGGACTGGAAAAGGTCAGTTTTCATTCCAGTCCCAAAGAAGGGCAACGAAGAAGAATGTTCAGCTTACTGCACAATTGTACTCATCTCACATGCTAGCAAAGTAAGGCTCAAAATTCTCCAAGTTAGGTTTCAACAGTACCTGAACCAAGAACTTCCAGATGTTCAAGCTGGATTTAGAAAAGATAGAGTAACCAGAGATCAAATTGCCAACATCCGCTGGATCATAGAAAAAGCAAGAGAACTGCAGAAAAAAATATACTTCTGTGTCATTGACTATGCTAAAGCTTTTAACGTATGGATCACAACAAACTGTGGAAAATTCTTAAAGAGATGGGTACCACACCACCTTACTTGCCTCCTGAGAAACCTGGATGCAGGTCAAGAAACAACAGTTAGAATCGGACATGGAACAATGGACTAATTCCAAATTGGGAAAGGAGTGTGTCAAGGCTGTATACTGTCACCCTGTTTAACTTATATGCAGAGTACATCATGTGAAATGCCAGGCTGTATGTTAACAAGCTGGAATCAAGATTGCCAGGAGAAATATCAATAACCTCAGATAATCAGATGACACCACCTTAATGCCAGAAAGTGAAAAGGAACTAAAGAGTCTCTTCCTGAAGGTGAAAGAGGAGAGTGAAAACCTAGCTTAAAACTCAACATTCAAAAAATAAAGATCATGGCATCCAGCCCTATCACTTCATGGGAAACAGATGGGGGAAAATGGAAATAGTGGCAGATTTTTCTTGGGCTCCAAAATTACTGAGGATAGAGACTACAGTCACGAAATTTAAAAGACACTTGCTCCTTGGAAGAAAAGCTATGGCAAACCTAGACAGTGCATTAAAAATCAGAGACATCACTACTCTGACCAAGGTCCATATAGTCAAAGTTATGGTTTTTCCAGCAGTCATGTACAGATGTGAGAGTTCGACCATAAAGAATGCTGAACACCAAAGAATTTAAGCTTTTGAACTGTGGGGCTGGAGAAGACTTTTGAGAGTCCCTTGGACAGCAAGGAGATCAAATCAGTCAATTGTAAATCAACCCTGAATACACATTTGAAGAAGTGATGCTTGAAGGTGAAGCTCCAATACTTTGGCCACCTGATGAGAAAAGCTGACTCACTGGAAAAGACCCTAATGCTGGGGATTTAGGGCAGGAGGAGAAGGGGACAACAGAGAATGAGATGGTTAGATGGCATTGGTGACTCAACAGACATGAGTTTGAGCAAACTCTGGGAGATAGTAAGGATGGAGAAGCCTGGTATGCTGCAGTCCATAGAGTCACAAAGAGTTGGACAAGACTGAATGACTGAACAACAAAAAAACGGAGACAGCATGAGATCAACCCTCTTAAAATCTCAAGATTCATACCTGCTGTTACATATGGCAGAATTTCTTTCCTTTTTAAGGCTGAATAATATTCCACTGTGTGTACATACCACATTTTCTTTATCCATTCATCCATCAATGGACATTTAGGTTTTTTCCATATCTAGACTATTGTGTTACAATGAACATGGGAGTGAAAAACCTCTGAGATCCTAATTTCAATTCTTTTTGATAAATACCCAGAACTGGAACTGCTGGAAAGTATGACAGTTCTTTGTTTTAGGAGTTTTTATACTATTTTCCAGCTGTAGCAGCTGCAATGCCTTACATTCCCACAAACAGCGCACAAGGGTTCCAATTTCTCTATATCATCACTTATCATATTCTATTTCTTTGATAATAACTATCCTAACAGGTGTGAGATGATATCTCACTGTGGTTTTGATCTGCATTTCTCTGATAATTAGTAATGTTGATCATCTTTTCATAGATCTGCTGGCCATTTGTATATATTCTATAGCAAAATGTTTTTCCAAGTCCTTTGCCTAGAATCGAGATTGCCAGGAGAAATATCAATAACCTCAGATATGCAGATGACACCACCCAATGGCAGAAAGTGAAGAGAAACTAAAGAGCCTCTTGCTGAAGGTGAAAGAAGTAGTGAAGTCGCTCAGTTGTGTCCGACTCTTTGTGACTCCATGGACTGTAGCCTACCAGGCTCTTCCCTCCATGAGATTCTCCAGGCAAGAGTACTGGAGTGGGTTTGCCATTTCCTTCTCCAGGGGATCTTCCCGACCCAGTAATTGAACCCAGGGTATCTCGCATTCCAGGCAGACGCTTTAACCTCTGAGCCACCAGGGAAGCCCAAAGGTGAAAAAGGAAGAGTGTAAAAGATGACTTAAAACTCAACATTTAAAAAACTAAGATCATGGCATACAGTCCCATCACTTCATGGGTAATAGATAGGGAAACAATGGAAACAGTGACCGACTTTCTTTTCTTGGGCTCCAAAATCACTGCAGATGGTGATGGCAGTCCTGAAATTAAAAGAAACTTGCTCCTTGGAAGAAAAGCTACAACAAACCTAGACAGTATATTAAAAAGCAGAGACATTACTTTGCCAACAAAGGTCCGCCTAGTCAAAGCTATGGTTTTTCCAGGAGTCATGTATGGATATGAGAGCTGGACCATAAGGAAAGTTGAGCACCAAAGAAATGATATTTTGAACTTCCAGTGTTGGAGAAGACTCTTGAGAGTCCCTTGGACAGCAAGGAGATCCAACCAGTCCATCCTAAAGTAAATCAATCCTGAATATTCATTGGAAGGACTGATGCTTAAGCTGAAGCTCCAATACTTTGGCTACCTGATGCAAAGGACTGACTCATTAGAAAAGACTCTGATGCTGGGAAAGATTGAAGGGAGGAGGAGGAGACAACAGAGGATGAGATGGTTGGATGACATCACCAACCTGATAGACATGAGTTTGAGCAAGTTCTGGGAGCTGGTGAAGGACAGGGAAGTTCGGCATGCTGCAGTCCATGGGGTCCCAAAGACCATGAATGACTGAACTTGCATTCAGTTTTCAACTGCGTTATTTGTTTTCTTCCTATTAAGTGAGGATTTCTATATGTTTGGATATTAACCCTTGTCAGATGGATGGTTTGTAAATATTTTCTCCTATTGTACAGGTTGTCTTTTTACCCTGTTGTTTCCTTTGCTCTGCAGAAACTTCTTAGTTTGATGTAGTCCCACTTGTCTTTTATTTCACTACCTGTACTTTTACCAACAAAATCATTGTCAAGACCAATTTCATGAAGCTTTTCCCCTATGTTTCCTTCTAGACATTTTACAGTTTCAGGTCTTATTTTGAAGTTTCTAACCCATTTTGAGTTTATTTTGTTCATAGTATAAGGGTCCAATTTTTTTCTTTTGCATATGAATAGAGGATATCCAGTTTTCTCAACACCATATATTAAAGAGATTATCATTTTCCCACTGTGTATTCTTGGTACCCTGCTTGAAGATCAGCTGTCTGTAAATGCACAGATTATGAGAATTAAACAAAATAGTAGATTAAATGTGGGTACAATGTCTGATTCACATTAAATGCTTCATATAAGTCATCAGTAAAAAAAAATAGCTATATGATGATGACAACAACATGGTGATAAGATGATGACAATTAACAGAGCCATCCACTCACTTACCTAGTCCCTATTTATAAGCAAGAATACAATACTATAAATGACAGGGCAGATTTAAGAGTGCATATTAGCTACAGGGAAGATTTTCCCCCTATATGTTAACTAGATTCATAACTGTCACACAGATATGAAATACAAAAGTGTTTTCTTTCCATGTACTAATACTTAGAAAAGATTTTTAACCCCATCCTCAACAATCCAACTGTCTGACTTTAACTGCCTTTCGAAAGAAAAATCTGGAAAGGAAAGAAGTGAAAAGGGAGATTATTTCTACTTGAACTGACAGCCAAAAACCTGCTTTGCACTGACTAAATTTTAAAAAAGTAAGTTTGGCTCATGCCAGTGTTATTAATCCCTCAGTTTGTAAGCTCTGTTTGATCCCAGTGAATCTCTTTCTTAAAAAGAGTCTCCCTTTCATGTTAGAAATGGAGCACAAAATAATTGCAGAGGATACTATCCATATCAAATCAATTACCATGTCCTGTCAATTTTTCCTTTGTAATGACTCCCCAACTATTCCTTTTCTTTCCCATTGCTGCTTTAACTAATGAAATCTGTCCACATCTCACTCCTGGATATTCTCACTAGTCTCTCCTTGGTCCCTCTGCAACTAGGAATCTACCATTTTCTGTTCTGTGAAGAGCTATGAAATATCTATGAAATCTATGGAATATATGCGGAGAAGACAATGGCACCCCACTCCAGTACTCTTGCCTAGAAAATCCCATGGACGGAGGAGCCTGGTGGGCTGCAGTCCATGGGGTCGCGAAGAGTCGGACACGACTGAGAGACTTCACTTTCACTTTTCACTTTCATGCATTGGAGAAGGAAATGGCAACCCACTCCAGTGTTCTTGCCTGGAGAATCCCAGGGACTGCGGAGCCTGGTAGGCTGTCGTCTATGGGGTTGCACAGAGTCGGACACGACTGAAGCGACTTAGCAGCAGCATGAAATATATGTGATTCTAAAACATCACATATATTTTCTTAATCACAATCTTTCCTTGATTGTTATGTAAAGAATAAAAGCCAAACCCCTTTACTTAACTCTCAAGTTAATTCTAGATTGTCTTGCACAATCTAATCCCCAATCTCAATTTCATCTTTCAAGGAATGCCTTTTACAACTGGTTCCCAAATGGCCTTGGTATATTGGAAATGGCATTGGCTCAATGGCACATAATCATTATCTGTAGTTCATCAATTTCCAAATATTGCAGTTACAGAAAAACAAAAAAGATAAAAAGAGTAATATTCCTTCATTTCCAAATATTCCTGACCACAACTAAAAACCCATGAAAAGGATCAAAGGTCAATGTTCATTTAAAAATATCCACCCTATATTCCTTCATTCTCAAGAAAATTTTACTTCTCAAACTATGCCCACAGTTATTCCCAGAGTTCTTCTAACTTCCAGTAAACCAAGACTGTCAAAGGATGAGCATGAAACTGGTGTCTATGGTGGTAACTCACCAGTCTTCCAATGTCATCAAGATTTCACAATGCTCACTTCATGCCCTCACCACAGCCCCCTCCTATACTAGTAAAGCAAATGCGACTACTTGGGGGGCAAGTCAGGGACTGGAGCAGCTGAGTAAATCAACTGCCAGGCTGGGAACAGAATCCAAGAATTCTATTCCCGCCTCATATCCAGTTAATAGGAGTTGTCCGTTTAGCTTTAGTCTGTTTTTAGTCTCTCCTTGTATTTTTTTTTCCTTCTGAATAAACAAGCTTGTATAATACAACAAGACTCTCAAGATGTGAGGGCTCCTTCTTCACATGGAAGCAGCACCTCCTAAAGATCTCTGTTTTCTGCATGTGAATATTTCATTAGATTAGATTCATGGATTCTCTGTAGACTCTGAGGTTCTTTTGGTTAATGGTTATTGCAAACACAGATCCAGAAACAACCACTGCAAGGACAACTACCTTCAAGGTACATGAATTAAAGACCTTTGTCTTCAATTTTGATGGATTCCAGATCACCACAAGCTAACTCATTATTCCTTCAACATTTATCAAGCACCTACTATGTGCCAGGCCTGTGCTTAGCACAGGGCATATAATGATTTTTAAAAATACCACCCACACTCAAGGGCAGAGATACCAAGGAACAGAGGTCTACTCTAAGGTGAAATGTGGAGTGAGTCCTTAGGCATTATTATTTTATAGTAAGAGGATCATTAGTCCCTCTCTGGCTTTTAAGTGCTGTAAGAGTATATTAAAACAGGAGTTCAAAACAAGTAAGCGAGCATTCTGACCACCCACAATGTACTCATCACTGACAAAACTCTAAAATGGACTGGAAGCAACCATGTATTGCTGGAAAAAACACAAATTTTAGAATCATAAACTCTGATTCTAGCAAGACCTAGTTGTAAAGATAGGACAAGTTACTTAACCTCCCTGAACTTCAGTTTCCTCAACTTGTGTGTGTGTGTGTGTGTGTGTGTGTGTGTCCAACTCTTTGTGATCCCATAGACAAGAGCCAGCCAGGCTCCTCTGTCTATGGAATTTTCCAGGCAAGAATACTGGAGTGGGTTGCCATTTCCTTCTCCAGGTGATCTTCCCAACCCAAGGATCAAACCCATGTTTCTTGTGTCTCCTCTACTGGCAGGCGGGTTCTTTACCAGCTGAGTCAACAGGGAAGCACTTCTTCAACTTGAAAAGGTGAGAAAATCTGCCTGGTTAGGATTAAAGGAGACATAACATAAAATGCCTTGCAGAGGGTCGGTTCACAAGAACTGTTTATTACCTTTGTTTCAAAGAAATTAGGCTACTGACACCAATTAGGAGATTACCACTTTAGCAGATGGTCTAGACTAGGACAGCGACAGTAAGACCAAAGGAAAAGTAAGATATACCAAAGGCAATCAAACAGTCAGGCAGGAGATTTAGCATTCCATCAAAAAGGTTTCATTACACTCATGAACTAAAAAGAAACATTCTTTTAGGGATAAACAAAATACAGCATAATACTGGTCAGAAATAAGTACTGATATATGCTATAACAAGGATGAAACTTTAAAACATTATGCTAAGTTAAAGTAATTATTCCCAGTGAACTACTTATTGTATGATTTCATTCATCTGAAATACCCAGAATAGCAAATCCATAGGGACAGAAGGTCCATTAGTTGTTGCCTCCATTTGGGCGTTGGGGGAGATTGGGTGAGATAATTAAGGAATGTGAGGTTTCCCTCTGTAGTGATGAAAATGTGATTGTGATGGTTGCACAACTCTGTGAATATTCTAAAAGCCACCAAAGTGTGTAAGTGGTGTACCAATAAAGCTATTTTTTAAAGATTAAGTAAGACAATGCTTATAGCATCTCGGAAGCGCTCAATAAATGTAGACTGATGATGCTACTGATATTGTTTCCAGAAGAAAATACATTTAATCTCAATTTTTTTCATGCATGTTACTGATGAGAATCATCTGCACACTTAATCTCAAAATAATAAAACTATTATGTAATATAGAGGAAACATTAAGAAATCTCAGCAATGTTCTAATAACCTAAACTGCTATAAATATTTACAACAATCAGAAACAATAATACCTATGACAATCAGGCTTCCCTGGTGGCTCAGAGGTTAAAGCGTCTGCCTCCAATGCGGGAGACCCGGGTTCGATCCCTGGGTCGGGAAGAGCCCCTGGAGAAGGAAATGGCAATCCACTCCAGTATTCTTGCCTGAAGAATCCCATGGACAGAGAAGCCTAGTCCATTACAGTCCACGGGGTCGCAAAGAGTCGGACACGACTGAGTGACTTCACCTTCATGACAATCAGAAGTAATAAAAGTGATATCAATGAAGTCTTCCTCAACTATTTCAGATAAAATTTACTGCTTCTTCCTCTGTAGTTTGTCTATTTATGCTTTCATCACATCATTATCTATTGTAAACATATGACATTTTTCCCACTAAAGTGTAAGTCCTATCAGAGTAAGGACTGTGTTCCATTCAGTTTTGTATCCTTTGGGAGAACATACTGCAATGCTGATACATAGTAACTATGCTTAATACATGTTTATTGAAAGAGCATTTAATTTGAAATTCCTGGATTTCTTGTAACTTCTCATCTCTGAATTCCTGTTTCAGCCTTCCTAAAAAAAGAGGAGGTGGTTTGAAAGGTGACCAATTTAACAATTACAACTCACATTTATACCTGACTAATAAATGAAAGCACCTCAACAAGTGATGTTTTAACTAGTTTTGCCAGTCTTAAACTTCCAAGGATCTCAGGAACAGGAAAATAACCTTAAACAGGTTGTATAGCCCTCCGAAAACTCTGAAAAGTCTATATAATCACCCAATGATTCCTGCCATCATTACTAAAGTAAAATGTTTGAGAAGCCCCTCCCAGCTCTCCATCTTGCTGCTGCCTTTCAGAGAACATTTACCCCTTCTGGCTACCATAGGTACTAGTACTAGTAACCAGTAGCAAAGCCTAGTTCCTCCAAATGTGGTACCCAGATCAGCAGCATGGGCAAGACCTGGGAGTTTGTTGAAAAAGCAGAATCTTTTTTAACTAGATACCCAGGTGATTTACATGCACATTGAAGTAGAGCTGACTATACCTGATCTCTAGATTCAGACTGTCTAGACTTGAACTCCATAACAGACCCATTGGAGTACCTTATGCAAATCACTTCACCCAGGGATTCTTACTCTGGTGCATACTTTAGAACCACCTGGATTCTAAAAAGATTTTTAAAACTCATAAAGCCTTGGCTCCATCAGAAATTGATTTAATTAGCCTAGGACCCAATAATTTTTAAAGCTCCCCTAACTAGGAGAATACAGCCAGAATTCAGAACTACTGAGTAACTTCTCTAAGCTTCTATCAAACAGGATAGGGGTTGTGATGAACAAAAAATCTGATCACCTTTGAAGAGCTTTTGGCCTAGTACTTGGGATGTATAAGTGCTCAATAATTGGCAGTTATTATTATCAGACTGGAAATGTGGAAATGAACTGTCCTACAGTAAGGATAAAAAAAGAACAAAATATTAGTCTGGCCCCACAGGTACGTACCAGCCAAACTCATCAGGTACAAAAGAAAGGACACAACCAAAGTAACACATTATCCCTAGGATGACCTCTCCTAGCAGCCAACTGCTGATTGAAGCTTCAAGGAAACTACAACGGTCAGGTAAGGGGCACACCATCCCTGCAAGGTGTCAGCAAAGGCCAGCACCTTAATTTGGAATGTACTGATGGCAGATGGAGGAGCATTATTTCAGCAGATCTGTAACACAGGAAATCCCCCTTACCGCACCTTCCTGATTTACACTGATTCTTGATGCACACCACATGTGTCCTCAAATCTCTCTTTCCCTCCCCTGCAAATTGTCAATCGTTCTGTTCCACATTTAGGTGATGAAAACTTAAAACCTGTGGTTATAACTTCTATGAGAAATTTCATTTTGAAAGCTTTCTAAATTTCAACTCTATTGCCACATGGAAAATAGAAGAAACAAAAGACCTCAGTAATCCACTACACAAAAAACCCCCTAGTGAAGACATTTAATAAGTTTAAGTTTTCTACAGCAAGTTGTTGAAAATCCTGACCTTTGGGCTGGAGTACCATTCATTTGCTTCTACAAATGTTCTATGAAACAATAGCATTTATTTTTGTAATGGTTTCAGGTTACATGTTTAGTTTCACCTATGGGTTATAACTTGGCTAAACCTGAACTGTAGTTTCTTTTGAATCTACAACTCAGTGAATTTAACCTGAGTCTACTCTTCCTAGAGGATTCATAATGGCCAGTAAGTCCACAACCTGTTTTTTTCCAACAACTGCAAAGAAATAGGAGAAGGCAATGGCAACCCACTCCAGTACTCCTGCCTGGCAAATCCCATGGATGGAGGAGCCTTGTAGGCTGCAGTCCATGGTGTCGCTAAGAGTCAGACACGACTGAGCGACTTCACGTTCACCTTTCACTTTCATGCATTGGAGAAGGAAATAGCAACACACTCCAGTGTTCTTGCCTGGAGAATCCCAGGGACAGCGGAGCCTGGTGGGCTGCTGTCTATGGGGTCGCACAGAGTCAGACACGACTGAAGTGACTTAGCAGCAGCAGCGGCAGCAAAGAAATAAACATTCGGATAAAGAGTATATATATTATTAGGGCACTGTGCATATGCATGCTAAGTAGCTTCAGTCTGTTCAACTCTTTGCGACCTTATGGACTGTACCCCACCAAGCTCCCTTGTCCATGGGATTCTCCAGGCAAGAATACTGGAGTGCTATGCCCTCCTCCAGGGGATCTTCCCAACCTAAGAATTGAGCCCACATCTCTTATATCTCCTGCATTGGCAGGCAGGTTCTTTACCACAGCATCAACTGGGAAGCCCATTAGGGTACTGAGAGACACATATTTATCTCAATGGTGATCGCATTTTGTTAAATGTGCATGGTTTAGTGACCATCACCAAAAGCTCATATTCTATTTCCAGCTTCTCTGCTTACTCAGTATGGGCCTCCTCTGTGGTAAATGAATCCCTCTCACTGGGTACACTGTGATTCCTAATGAATGCCTGAACTTAAAAGGCTTCTAATTTCTTTGTTGGAAGTCTCAGTGATTGACCGGCATCCACACAGTACTCTAGAAAGTTCCCTCTGTGTCATTCTCTGAACTAGTTCTAACCTCACTCTGGGTTTGGATTACAATCTCAAGGGATTCTGAGATTCAGAGGCGAAATCTATAAAAAATGACATCCTGCAGCCTGTCCAGAAGTTTGTCATTGAAGAACAGTTCAAAAAGATCCTGAGACTAAACTAGACCCCAGGACACAAGCAAACACATTATAGAAGGTGACAACTCTTTTAATTGCTCATGTGTCTCTCTGTGATTATTCTTTTGTTTTTCCTAACACGTATTTTGTGTCCTAACCCACCAGACCTTTGAATACCCTCATGGGAGGGTCTATGGATACACATTTCTTTTTTAATGTTCCATGATACTTGGTATAGGGCTTCTGAGCACCTGATAGATGAATGGACAAATAAATGAATTAGCGAAGGAATCAAAGACTGGATCTCTCTTATCTAAGCATGGTGTAGAGAAAATAGGACTGGGTTCTAATCCTAGTTGCACTAACTACTCATCTTATGACCTTCAGCATGTGACATGTCTTTTCTGAGTCCCCATTTCTTTGTACACACATATACACATTTGAGCACACCACATTTGTCAACAGATTAAGAATTAAATGAGATAATATATGTAAAACAGAACTCAAAACAAAATGCTATTATTAAGCATTATTATTATTATTTACCCTTAAGGCCAGATCAAGATCTCTCCTCCTAGGCACCTGTCCTGACCACTCCAGCTCTCATTTAACCTCCTTCTCTGAACTTCTATAGCCCTTACAGCTTGTTCCACATCCTTTAACCTTTGAATATATCATATCCTGTTCCCACTGCTATTTTTCCCTACACATCTTGTATGTCTGAGGAGATCTCTAACTCACAGATTCTTAGAATTAGATACCCCAAGCAGACACTGGGATCCATTTTCTTCATTTGATGGATAACGAAGATTTTAGGAAAGTTAACAACTTACACAGTGACCCATTTAATTAGTAGAAAAACAAGTTCATTAACACAGGCCCTGCTTAAGCCTTCAGGTTTAACAAATGATGTCACTGAATCCCCACTCTAATTCTTTACCTAGGTGATTTGCAGCAAGTTAACCAATCTAAAGATCAGTCCTGGGTGTTCTTTGGAAGGACTGATGCTAAAGCTGAAACTCCAATACTTTGGCCACCTCATGCAAAGAGTTGACTTATTGGAAAAGACCCTGATGCTGGGAGGGATTGGGGGCAGGAGGAGAAGGGGACAACAGAGGATGAGACGGCTGGATGGCATCGCCAACTCGATGGACATAACTTTGGGTGAACTCCAGGAGTTGGTGATGGACAGGGAGGCCCGGAGTACTGCAGTTCATGGGGTCGCAAAGAGTTGGGCACGACTGAGCTACTGAACTGAACTGAACCAATCTGTGCCTCAGTTTCCCCATTTATCAAGTAGGAAAGATACTACTTTCTTCATAGGGCTGATAAGATTAAATATTAATCTCTGTAAATTCCTTAAAATAGTACTTAACACATAAGAAGCACCCAACAATGTTAAATAATATTACTATTATTCTTATTAAGCTGCAGGGGACTATCCATCCTTCCATAGTATTTCTAAGATAATACCCAAACCTGAGCAATTCAACTTTTCCCCGCTTTCCAATCTCATCTTCCATCTTTCAAGGTGTTTTTACCTTTCCAGGGAAAGTAAAAAATAAGGTACTGGTTCAATTTCCAAATCCTTCAATTCAAACATACAGATACAGATATGTACTCCATCTTTTCTAAATATGCAGTTTATATTTTTCATTCTTCATTTTTTCTTCACTACACAAAAAGCAAAACACACACATTAAGGTTTGTCAATAATATAAATACTTTGTTTTACTTCATGTGTCTGTTCCATGAAATGTGATGATTGTTATCTCTATAAGGATTTTTATGTGTATATCAATCACAGTGTGTTTTAATTTTAAATTCCTAGAGACAAAAATGATGTCTGCTTAAATCAATCAAACACAAATTCTGGGACACTTGGACTAAATTAGAGCAAGTATTCAGAGAAGAATTTCAGAAAAATTTAGAGAATGAGGGAGGATTAATAAGGACTGGCCCAGCAGAAACCTTAATGAAAAAGAGAATTTAGGAAGAGCTTTGAAGGACAAGTAAAAATTTTAATTCAAGACAGAAAATCAATGTTCAAGGTAGAGGGTATAGGATGAGCAAAGTGGAAAGACTTGACAAAGATTAGTCTGATTAAAACAGAAACATGATATGTGTATACCTGTGGCGGATTCATGTTGATGTATGGCAAAACCAATACAATACTGTAAAGTAATTAACCTCCAATTAAAATAAATAAATTTATATTAAAAAAAATAGAAACATGATTAAGAAATTCTATTGAATATGTAAGACCAGAGGACTTTAAGAGTATGGTTCATATTCTGTTCCTCTTGGGTATCCACAGTACCTAGCACTAAGCTTGGGATATGATTTATAATCAAAAAACATGTATTGAATTAAGCAAAATTATAGTCTTTCACTGTACTAAAGAGAAATTATTATGAAACCAAAAGACAAAGGAGTCTAACAAGATATCTATACCTTCAAGAGCACTAGCTGTGTTAGCCACCCAGTTGTGTCCGCTCTTTGTGACCCTGTGGACTATGGCCTGCCAGCATCCTCTGTCCATGGAATCTCCAGGCAAGATACTGGAATGGGTTGCCATTTTCTTCTCTAGGGGATCTTCCCAACCCAGGGATCAAACCCAGGTATCCCTCGTTGCAGACAGATTCTCTACTGTCTGCTACCAGGGAACCTCCACAGTACTAGCTACTAGTCCACAAATGTATATTTACTTGTCTACATCACTATACATGGACAAGTACAAGAAAAAACAAAACACACAAAATTCTTTCATGTGCATGTATTCATACTCTCTATCTCTCTATTTTTATCTCTTTCTGTCTCATATATACACACACTGTTCAGAGTTCCAACCCATTGCTCACAGACTGAGCTGAAAATTTCAGACAGCTGAAAATTTGATTAGGGTACCAAGAAGCACAGACGTTATGAGTCTTAACATCTAATCCACTTTGTTGAAGGATTCTCAGAAGAGGCTCCTGCCTCTACAAACCCAGACCATGTGACTGACAGGCTGAAGAGGCCCACGGAATTTTGAAAGAAATTTCTTTTCTTCCATGAGGTACCCATGCCATTGGGAGGCCTTGGGAGAACAGAAGAGAGGATGTAAATAAATATGGCAAGAGAAATAGTGATATCTGGTATTGGCAACAGCAATACAACAGGAACCACAACAATTTGTGGATTACCTTTGTACCCAATTATCAGGTGATAAATTAGGCATAATGTGGTTGTGATTGAAATATCTATTTTCTGATTCACTGACATTAAGTCAACTCCACAAGCAGTAGACCAGAGTTTTCATATCTCTTCTCTACCACTTCCAGCATTAGATAGATCCACAATTACTAAACTGTGACCAAATGGCATGGTAACTATCTTTGTGAGATATCACATTCAAATCCACAGGAGTAGATATAGTGAGCTGCAACTAGCACTCCAGACCTGGGTACCAAATTTCAAAAATTACAGAAAACACATCCACTTTGTTTCCAAAAAGCAGAATAAAATACACATAAACTTCAGATAATTTCTGACACCCTTTAATACAATATTAAATTGTGTCAAATCCTTCTAAACTTGCTGGCAGACAAATCATGAAATGTTAAATGCTGACCTTGGAATGGAGGCTTTTCTTGGCCTAAAAAATCTTTAGAAACTATTTTTGGCTAATGCTCTGAAGTGATAAAAGGTCAGAAGTATATAACTTGACAACTGTACCTGGGCCTCATTCATCTTCTCAGCCTTAGCACCAAATGAGCCTGGAACTAGCTTCCTGTTCAATGAGTAAATTCATGAGTAAATAAACATGAAATAGTAGTCTGTTTTTAAAAAGAAGAGTGATAAAAATTATCAAGCAAATCCTAAAACCTTTACTTTATATACCCTATAAGAACCAATAATTTGTTTTAAATTATTTGTCCTTCAAACATGCTTCATAACTCAAACATTATCAAGTGCAGTTGTAACACACTTTAGCTAAAGTATATGAATGTGTGCAATGATTTAGAAAAGAATGGGGAAGGGCAAGGGTCACTGTCCATGTTGAAAACATGTCCTTCCCTTCTCCAATAGAGTAAAAATATTTATAATAGCCTCTATTTTCCTATAGGGACAATTCCATTTTACTATGCTTAAAATTCAACATTCTCATCATCTGATCTGGATTTACCCAACCAAACTTTACTCTTCCACATGTACTTTCTTCTTTTGTAATCACATATTTTGAAGCTAACAGAAATACATTACACTAGAACTTCTTTAAATCCAAACTAGACATTTGAGAAAAATGAGCTTTTCTTAGAACATTTTCTAATATGTGCTTTTCATAACTTAAATTATACACATTTCTGAATTAACAAAAGTATACAAATAGGCTTCTATAAAAAGAAATGTTATGCTTCTAGCAATATGAACTAATATAATTTCTAACATGTACCTTCTATTTAGGCAGGGTGGTAAATAGGGTCATAGTGCCCAAACACATAATTCGGCTTTGCCTCATGCTCTTTCCTTTGAATGTAATGTCTTCTCTCCTCATCCTATATTTCACAAGGCCCAACCTAACTCCCACATAAGTCCGGCCAGTACTCATCTCTATTTTCCCTGTCACATTCTGGCAAACTATTTTGTTCCACTTAGCACTTCTATATTCTATATTATCTTTGTGATACTCTTCAGTTTTATCATTATAAATGTTATCTCATTAACAAGCTATTAGATCATTGATAGCTGGGACAATGTCTTTTGAAGGGGAAAGGTTAAGTATTTTCTAGGGTATCCTTCAATTTGACTAGTGTTTTCTCATATTTACAGAGAGTTATGGATTTGAGGAAAGAATATCACAAAGGTAAAGCGTCCTTTCATCACATGATATCAGGGAATACATGATATCAACATGACTCATCTGCTGATGTTAACCTTGATCACTTTGTTGAAATGATATCTGACAGCTCCTCCATTGTAAAGTTACTATTTTCCCCCTTACAGACTCTCTTCTTTAGAAACAAGTTGTTAAATCCAGCCCACACTCAAGCAGAGAACAGAAGCTCCACATCCTAAATGTATCAAAGAATTGGTGGCCATATCCTATATCCACCACAATAATTAATTAACACTATGAGAGAAATGTTTGATGCTATGCAAATATCCCATTTTGCTTTAAACTACACCTACCTATTTTAATACTGATTGGTGGATCTTGCCTACAGCAATAATTACAGTTGTGCTCTAATATTGATATGGTACTGTATCTTTTATTTGTTTGATAATCTGCCATTTTGTCCAGCATCAAAATAAACACAGATCAGGTAATCAATAAAGACTTGTTAAACATTATTTAATTTCAAGAAACATTTATGTAAAATAAAGTGAGACAGTGCAAAGTGTGTATGTTCAAGGCAAATATGTATTTTGTCAGTTGTGCTGTTCTTATGTCATATGTCCTGATGGAGGGACTGAGAATAGAAAGACAAAGAATTAACTACCTCACCTCTACTAAAACTAGGAAAACTTCCTGGAGAAAGGAGAACAATAATATTAGTTGTATAGTGCCTTAAAGTTTCAAAGTATACTCCACATTCATTATTTAGGGTTTCAGAAGCTCTCAGAAGCAAAAATTTTCAGGAAATGAAAATTGAAAACAATATTTAAATTTGTTAAAAGATACTATTAAACTGTAAGTTGGAAAAGTAGATGTAGAAATTACAAAAGGTCAACCAAGCAAAACTAAAGTAAAGGCAAAGAAGAAACAGATATGATTTTAAAAAGTGTGAATGCAGTGCAAGGCTTTAAATCAGGTGGTAAAGTTGATTTAACACACAATATTAATCCAAGGCACTTAGACTACCAAAGATAAAGAGAACACAGTTAAAATAATGAAGTATGTCATTAAAATAAATATTAAGAATGGACTTCATGGGGAAATGCATTGAAGGTAAAAAATGAATAAAATCTTTATGTATGTGTTTACACATTTCTTCATTGGCAACCTCAATTTTTCCAGTGCCTTTAACATGCTTTTAACCTAGTAGGCATCCAGAAATATTTGCTGAAGTTCTACTCTGTGTCAGACAAAATGCTAGACATTTTGGGATATACAACAATTAAATATGGTCCCTTCCTATTAATAATTTACATTCTATTAAAAAGTAAAAGACAGAAGGGGCCAAAAGAAAGAAAGTGCAACCGTCCAAAGAAAGAAAAGATAACTATGAAATGACCTGTTCAGGAAAGGCTTGTGGAAATAAGGGGCACTTGCAGAATTGGGTAAAGTGGGTAGGAAGATTTTAACAAAGCCAAAAAAAAGGCATTTAAAGCACAGACAGAATGGCTGAACACAAGGGGTTAAGATGTTTTAAGGAAACAGTGAAAATCAAGCAAAGCTTCAATAAAAGGTATATGAAAACATAAGAGTACAAAAGATAAGAGATTTTAAAAAGGTTTTGAATGGCAAGTTGAGGAGTTTGAACATTTCCTGTAAGCAATCCAAAAATAATCAAAAGATTTCCAGCAAAAGAGTGACATGATGAACATGATATTTTAAAAATATTAAACTGGCTTTTGATGTGCACAATAAATGGTATAATCTTGATTAAAGATATGATTATGGCAGTAAAGAGACAGGCATACAAATAAAGCACACTGAATATATAACAAAGAGGAACAGACTGTAGCAAAATAACAAAAGATTAATCTATGATTTCTTTGTTAGGAACAAGAATAGCATAACATCACATAGAACCAAGAGGAAGTTAGGCAAAAGGTAAGACCCCAAAGTATGAAGAATAATTCTGTTTTCTATTTTCATTTCTTTCATCATGTTTGTATGAAATTCAAGTTGCCTAAGCTAAAGTGGAATAGGTAACTGTATTAAAGGACTAACTAGAGAAGTTCCCAAAGTGATATATAAACAGTGACTTTAGAAAGAGGAAATGCAGCTGCCTTAAAATGCTTTAAAAGTATTCAGAAAATACAAGCCACATGACTTGCTAATTGCTCAGTTAGTTCAGGGAAAAACAACAGAAACAAAAAATCACATCAACGTAGCAATACGAATGCATTAACCAGAAAAGTATACATTACCCAAGCTGGGTATCAGTTCATTTAAATGTTAGTATATAACAAAACTAAATATTAGTCTCTCCTCTCATTACCACACACAAAAAAATAGTCACTCTTATGTTCTCCACCTCCACTTCTTAAAGAGAATTCTCTCTACATTTTCTTAATCCTTTCAAACAATTCACTAATTTTATCTCCTTTCTTGTGTATAAACTTTGGTCTACTGCATTTTATTTACTTAATTCCACTTTAAAATATTAAATATATATTATAAATTTTCTGAAGCTGCCTTTAATAAAAGTAGGAATATTTAGCCTTCATATTTAGCCTTTGCAGTTGACAAAATATTTTATACACATTACCTTTCAGAACCCTCACAGAAGCAATGCACAGCAGGTATTATCATCATCCATATATTATACAGAAGCAGTAAGCCCAGGGCCACATATTCATAAATGATAGAGTCAGGCCTGAAATACAGGTTTTCTGAATCCAAATTCCATATTCTCCTCCCTATGTCACTCAGTTTCATCATGCGTCAGTAGTATATCTAATTATTCAAAATGTACGTCATTATTCTATACTATGTTTAAGCCAATACATCTCTTTTTAAAAAAAAAACTAGGTACTTATGCCCAAATGGCCCTATTATACAGCCATTTACTGAGAAAACTTAATTATTTTATGAAGCTCATTATGATGATAGTTATCACTGGATGAAAAGTGATGACTGAAGTATAATATCTGCAAAATTGCTGAGCCTACACCAAAATCATTTTTGCCTTTAATTCTGCAACACAACATGTAACAACAAAGACAACATGGGTGATTTAAGGATATGTGAGCATCAAAGGACAGAAACAGGGCATTCCTACTCTCTTTAGCTGTGCAAAGGCCTCAAATACTGATATAGTTCAGAGCGTCTTATTACCAGGGAGACATAAATCAAAAGGAGTTCAGCTAGGAGCAATAAAACAGATTAGTGTCTGGAAGGACTGACTTTAAAGAAAGTTTTAAAAGAATTAAATCCAGGTAGTCTAGATAAAAAAACAGCTAAGAGGAAACCTTTTTTTTTTTTTTGAAGCTGACACTCACAACAAAGAAATTACTTTGAAGATAAATGTCTAAAACAGTGCAAAAAAGAATATTAACATATTTGGAGAATATAAAGGGAAAATTCAGGAGAAATTTACCGACAAAAACCTATGGGACAAAAGAACTTTCTCCCACAAGAGTGGTGAAAACTACATTCCTAGAGATATTTAATACCATGTTGGACAAGAAAAGGATTCCATATGGAATGATACTGTACTGGCCCCTGAAGTGGTGGGAGGAATGAAGATGACCTCTTAGATCTTTTCCATTTCTGACTTTTTCCTAATTCTATGAAGTTTTATGGGGCACGGCCTTCTACCAATTTCCTTTCTCCCCATGATGCCCACTTTCTCCTTTCACAAACGGAAACAAAGTAACCTTCATTTTAAGCAGATCTCCCATTCTCAGTGAATAGGTAATATAATCCTAGGTACAAATTTTGGAGAAAAAGGCTAATTCCTAAACTCACAAT
>SJXQ01006412.1:174718-328791 GCA_006408695.1 Aepyceros melampus
TCCCCGGACGAGCTCAAAGACGCGCGCTGCTGCAGGAAGAGCTTCCGAAGAGGAATCCGGGCCGCGCAGAGCTGTTCCCGCCCTCCCAGCGGAGGCGCCGGCAAGAACCGAAACGGCCTCGGCAGCCGCAGCAGCAAACACTCAGCCTTCCCGCAACGCTCGCTCCACGTGGAAGAAACGCCCCAAACTGCGCTTCCCGCTACCTGCAGCGTCCTCCCGCCCGGCCGAGGTCAGGGGAGACCCGGAGAACTGAGGGGCGGGCGCACACTGGAAGCAAACTCGAATTTCACGGAGAGTGAAAGATACGAAAGACGCACGGCGGACGCGGCCTCAGGGCAGAGAAGTGAGACTGAGAGTGCTCGGAGCTCTTCGAGGGAGCCCACAGCTTAGCTCCAATTTGGAGGGAATTTTTTTAAACTCAACATTTGTATTCGACATTGTAGACAATTTATTTTTTATTTATTTTTACAAAGCAACTCTCTCCCTGTTGTGAAGGGATCGTGGTTGCCTAACTGCTGAACAGTAATAACCGGGAAGAGGGTGCGCCCCAATTAAGAGGCCAAGCCCTAGAGTAATGTAGAATCCACAATTATAAATCTCCCGGCTAATCCACCGGTGCGAGATTCAGACCTCCGAAACATCCCTAGAGTATTTCTAGGACCCTTTCCGCTCTCCTTACATGCGCTATGACCGCAGCGAAGGTTCTTTCTTTCTTGCAAGAAAAACTAAACTATGCAGTTACCGCAGATTTAAGGAGGAGGGGATGGGGGACCATTCGGTCTATTAAAAGTTCTTTCAACGTCCTTAAGTTTGGAGAGGATAACAGAGGATATAAAATTAAAAATCCGAACCAATTTGCCCACCGCTCAAGCCTCTGCCTAGATTGATTCTCTGTCTGGAAGTGGGAGAGAACTGACGAAACGATCTTTCCGTGGAAAACTCCACTTTCGTGCGAATCCCGCTTAAACATTCACAGACACACGCAGACACGCACTCTCTCACACACACCCATTCCTCTCGGATCTTTGTTGCTCGAGACCTTTTCTTCGCTTTTGTAACTGCCCTGAATCTCTTGTTTCTCTTCAGAAGGAGTCCGGGAGGCTAATTGTGGATATATGTAAGCACAACATTTTTTCAGTCATAACTGATAAGTTTCTGAAATGCCTTCTGCATTGCAAACATGTGCATCTTAATAGAAAACACTGCTTTTCTCAATCACCAGTTACAGCCTCACAGCAAATATTCTTGGAGGAGGAAAACCTTTCTTCTCTTTGAGAGATCCGCCTGGTGTATTTTCTTCTTCTTCTTCTTCTTCTTCTTCCCCCTTTGGAATGAGGGGATAGGAAGGGGTGGGGGTTGCTACTTTAAAAAAAAAAAAATGATCCATCGAAGCCCCTGCCTTACCTTAAGAAATCGAGCCAGCCATCATGAATGATGGACGGATCCAGCTGCAGAGAGAGGAAGTTCTCATTGACTGTCCTGACTGGGTTCTTGGTGCTCACATCAAGTAGAATCAGGGTCTTTTCCTTCATACCTGGAGCTCTGTCTACAGGCAAGGGTCTCCTGTCTCCAGCTTGGGAGGAAAGGGAGCGATGGAGCAACAGAGCCAAGAAGAGAGCCACCGGGGCTAGGCACGCGGGGGGGCGGGAGTTGCTGGAGGGCATGGCTTCAGGGAAGGCACAGAGCACCCTCATTAAATCCCTCTGATTTAAACCTCTCTTCCTGCAGGGTCTCGCTGGTGACTAATTGTCCTTATCTAAAGTGTGTGTCTGTCTGCCTTCCCCCCCCCTTTTTTTTTCCCTTCCTTTCCCCCCTCTCTTGAGCTCTCTCTCCCTTTTTTCTTTTCTTTTTTTTTTTTTTTTCCTTCAGTGTTTTGGTGCTGGTGGAGCGAACTCACGCCCCTAGCCAGCCTTCTCAGAGACTCGTGCCAAGAGTACTCGTTCACCAGCACCGCCCCTTTAAGAGATTTCGACTGCAGACATTTTTTAACTTTTTAAAGGTAAGGGGGTGGAGGGGGGGGAGGCGGGAAGTAAGAGGAAGGGGTGGTGTTGTACCCTCCTGATTTAACCCTCTAGGCTCGGGAAGCGGAGGGAGGGATCGAAACTATACCGTTGTAACATTTGGGGTACGGGCGGGACGTCCTGTTTTCACTTCCCTCCCAGTAAGGCTCTGGGGAAGGCGATTCTAGCTGCGACCCCGACGCGAAAGCCCCTGCGCCAAGAGTTGAGGCTGCACCAGTCGCTCGCCTGTTTGCCCTGACAGCGTCAGGCATTTCGACTGCTCCAGGCCCTTCTCTTTGGGGGAAAGCATCGAGAGCAAGGCTGCTTAAGTTGCAGAGGGGTCCTGCAGTGGCGACTGTGATTCCTGCCAAAGCACAGAGAGCAAAGGGAGATTCCATGGATCAAAGTATGGACCTCTGCGACGCGCTGGGCAGACACACAGAAGCCGCCTCTGACCTCGATGGGGCAAAGAAAGACTAGCCAGAAGGAACACACAGAGTGACCAGATCAAAAGGTTTACATGTCCGTGTGGGTAAAGGTTGCCCATGGTTCCCATCTGCCTGCAGCTGAGGCCAAAATGTCTTGAGGGATTCATTATATACTGACTTAGGCCAAGTCAAAGCAACCCTGCCTGTGCTTGCCTAGTCTGGGAGGCGTTGAGCCTATCTGAGCCACTGGTTGACTACTCCACTGCAGCAGCCGAGCCACCCCCTTAGCCCCACCTCTCTATCAACCTTGGGCTCATCCCTCCCACCGCGAATTACACCTTTCTGGTGCCAGAACAGAACAGTAACACAATTAGGTTTCCAAACTCAGTCGGGAGCCAAAATCAGAACTTCCCACACTTAGTTCCTGGATGCTCCAGAACAGCCAAGAGCTGCAGGGTGCCCCACCCGCCCTGGTTCATGGATCCCCAACCCACAGCACCTCCCAGGGTGCTAGGTTGAGCCCTAGGTCCCCAGTTAAAGTGAGAGAAAGGCCAGACCTGGTTTGCTGCAGTCATACTGTCAGGTTCCACCTTTCGGCTTCTTTCTGGAATAAAATGGGGCTTCTACTTTGCAGATGAAGAGAACTAGTTTATGTGGTATGGGAACTGCATGAGCCTCCCAGGGCCTGCTGATATCAAACATGCAAAACTCTTAAAATGCAGAGCCAAGGTTTTCTCCAAGGGTTCATGAGCCAGGGGCAGCATCACAGCCACCAAAAAACAGTAAAATGGCAACCTAACTTTCCCTCCTTCCCCTCAACTGAAGTTCCCTGAAGAGCTTCTACCAAACTAATCAACCAGGAAATAGAGCTTAGATGGGTTAGACTGGGAAGTGCCATGAAGACCTTTTAGGAGGTCTACATAAAGTGAGACCAAAGTAGGGGGGGGGGAGCATATTATTTAAAGATGATACTTAAAACCAAGATGTTAACATACTGAAGGATTAGAGGTGATCTCTGGCCCTAAGACCTGCTTCCCACAGTTCCTAAAAATGTCTAACACATCTAGATCCTTGAAAATATGTGCGTGCTTCTATGTAAGGGTGTGTGGTATAGTGTGAGTTTCAATAGAAATTATTGTAATTTTTAAATGTGCACTGAGCAACTCCTAGAGATGGGAACAGTCTGGTGAACAAAGGTTTTTACTTACCTTTGTATCGCCAGAACCAGGCACTTAGTAGGCATTCAGTAAATGCCTGTGAGCTAAATTAATGGTAAATCAAATCCTGCTCAGCACACTAAAATCATAGACTGCTCTCAAGAAGAATGTGAAAATAAATGCATAGTTTTATTTGTCACAGTAAACTTTTAGGTTGCTTTTCAATAATTTGTTTTCCCAGTGATTAGCATTTTTCTGGTAATCTCCTTTAGAAATACTTATCTTCCAAATTCAGAAGCCATTAGTTCATTGCTTATACTCAAAATTAAAACTAATTATATATTTTTAGCAAGTAGTCAGATTTTCCACACCTCCTGGATTACAAGTGAATGTACTTTCAGAAGCCACATTAATTGGGACCAGAGGAAGACCACCTGAATAAAATAAAGAAATCACTCACCCACTAGATGTCTATAATTAATATACCTTTCAAAAATAACTACTGTTGTGGCTAAGAATGAACTTGGTTATAATGAGAATCTGCTTAATTATGAATTTTATCCACAGTTTTTGTTAGTAACCCAACCATTCAGTAACTTCTTGGTGGCCTAGTTAATTACTTTAACCAGTATTCAGTATCTTCACCAAAACCTCTATGTAGTATAAAAATCAAACCCAACAAAACAGTGTTTTTTTTCTTACTTTCTGAGGAAAACCATCTCTCTAGTCTGGCCACTGAAACTCTAGCCATGTCCAGCCTGAGGACATCTAGGCAAATAAAGTGATTCAATAACATCTAAGGAGTCCCAGATAGTCCTGACTGACTCTGAGATGACTTGCTTAGTCCTTTGGTCTAGTTTGGGTATAACTCTCCACAGGGCTACTCTTTCCAAACAGGACCTCCCTCCCCATATCACAGTTTTTATCTTACCTCTCATCTAACCCTAATTATATTCTATAAGTAGCTCATTGTTAATGTGTATATTGATGTTTCTGTCCTATCTTCTGTGTGCCAGGTGATAACAATCTATCTCTCTTCTGCCTTAGATTGTAATTTCCAAGGGGCTAAGAATTGGGACTCTGTATAAAATATGAATTACTGAGAACTAGATGCATTAAAATATCTCCTTGGAAACGCTCTGCCTGGTGTTACTGAATGGTCCTTGGTCCTTATAGATAAATTATTTTGCTTTCTGGGAGTCTAAGTTTCCATATTTGTAAGAAATCTTGAAGATTAACTGGTCCAGTGATTTCTAAACAATAGGATTTCAAAATAAGTATTACTGTGGAAGAATGACATATTTGCCAAATTTTTATTTTGTCTAGTAAGAACCTTAAATCTATCAACTACTTATTACTGTTTTTTCCCAAAAGAAAAGGACATTAACAGCCAAAAAAGAGCTGAAATGATATGTCAAAATAAACAGCAAGTGTGTAAACTGAATAAATTTAGCTTCATGAAAAATCACTATAATATTTTATCATTTCATCTCAGAGCAGTGGAAATATGCCAGTGACCAACATGGGTACTATGATTGGTAACTGGAACTAATAATATATCCTGTGTTTATGGCCAAATTCTACTTTGTAACATACAGTCAGGATACTTTTTAATGATGGTCGTTGTGACTATAATAATTTCTTTCCAGTCTCCTATGCTTTTTCCTCATTTTTAGCTTGCCACAAACTCATTGACTCCCTTTCCTTCTATTAAACATTGAAAATCATTGTCATTTCAATGCCTGCTTTCCCCTTCTGAGATAACTATTCCTAAATGTCCAATAACTAGAAAAAGAAAAAAAAATTCCTTCCACCATAATGGGACGGGAAGCATGACGCTTACAGCAGCCAGTCCACTGCGTCATTGCTGCCTGGGTATTTGTCTGACTGAACTGAACACAGTTAATAAGTGTCAGCAAGAATTGAAACCCAGGGCACACTGACTCCAAAGCATATATCTGTGTTAACCACCACCTGCAGTGATTTTGGAGCCCAAGAAAATAAAGTCTGTCACTGTTTCCATTGTTTCCCCATCTATTTGCCATGAAGTGATGGGAACACCTATTAGCTGTGTATTTGTTGCTTAACAAGTCTGAGTCTCCATTTTCTTATATGTAAACTAGGTGTAATAATGAATTGTATTTACCTCTCAGAGTTATTCAAAGTCAGTGAGATTTTCCTGAATATCATGCCTGGATCATAAGATCTCAATAAATAGTAGTCATCATGGACAAATACCCCTGAAACAGGAATTGGAAGACCTGAGTTTAAGTCCTGTATTTACAGATTCTACATATTCTAGCTTTGTTATCTTGATTCTTTCTAAAAACTGTTCTAAGTCATAGCTATACAGGCATGCCAGGCTCCTCTGGCCATGGAATTCTCCAGGCAAGAATAGTGGAGTGGGTAGCCATTCCTTTCTCCAGGGGATCTTCCTGACCCAGAGATTGAACCCAGGTCTCCTGCATTGCAGGTGGATTCTTTACCATCTGGGCCACCAGGGAAGTCCAAACATAAATGCTTTTGCATTTGAAGGCAAAAGGAAAAAGGGGTAGCAGAGGATGAGATGGTTAGATAACATCACCAGCTCAATGGACATGAATTTGAGCAAACTCTGGGAAACAGGGAAGGACAGGGAAGCCTGGCATGCTACAGTCCATGGAGTCACAAAGAGTCAAATACAACTTAGTGACTAAACAACAACAAATCACAGCTGCTGACTCTGTAAAATTAGTATCTTTAAGAAATTAATAAAATGATATATGGAGAAAGTGCTTTATAAATCCAAAAATATTATACAGTTGTGCTACTTGTTTCTTGTTATTTCTTATTCCTTCTGCCACACTTGCCACAAATATATTCCCTTAATTGACAATTGGAGCAAGAATTAAGCTATATATAAATAACTTAGTGATAAACTTGGGAGGAAAAGTCAACTCTATCTAATATGTCAATAAATGGAGTACTGAAATGAGTATGTTCCACGTATTTTAACCCTGCCGGCTCTTTTGCCTATGATTAGCATCCGATAAATGAAGAAAAGTTAAATAGGTTTTACATCCCTTCTTCAGTTCTCCACTGGGAGAGGGGAAGACAGGAGTGGAAAGTGGACAGTTTGGGGGAATAAGAAAAGACTGTGCTCTCTGTCCTGCTTAGAGGAGCAAGGGATAGCAACACTTTCTCCATATGGAAAGTTGAAGGGGAAAAGAATTTGTAACTGATTGTTCCACTTTATTATACAAGAAACTCTAACTGGATTTTTCTTTTCATTGTTACCATCAACCAGTAAACTTATGTGGGGAAGATCATAACCATAACAGGTGTAGTTAACTCATTAAGAGTTCAATTTGAAATCCTTTAACATTTTTGGAGGTACGGATGACAGAGATTTGAGGAACTGCTATAGGTTAAAAAAAAAAAGTAACAGAAAAATATGTTAAAATTATTAATGTCCTAAGTCACACTCACTGAAGAGATGTCCTGTCTGCCTTTTATACATTCAGGTAAGTCCTGAAAAACAACATGTGACACTGGAAATTGTATGGGCTCTACAGCTCAAATGACTGACTAAAACCCTGCTCATATGAACCTCTGGTGAATAAGTCATTTATTCCTGCTGAGCCCCAGTTTCCCCATCTATAAAATATGCACAAATATACTTCCCTCCATGTGCACTGTGAGAATTAAATGAGGTATTAATTCCTGGCACACAGTTACTATTCAGCTATCAACATGATGGGATTTCATATTAGAAATAAATGTAATTTTCATGGATAATATAAGAAATTTATACACCTTCACCTGAAATCTAAGGTTTCAAAATAGTATAATAAAAGCTTCCCTAGTGGCTCAGATCATAAAGAATCTGCCTGCAATACAGGAGACCAGGATTTGATCCCTGGTTCAGGAAGATCCCCTGGAGAAGGGAATGGCAACCCATTCCAATATTCTTACCTGGAGAATCCCATGGACAGAGGAGTCTGGTGGGCTACAGTCCATGGAGTAGCAAAGAGTCGGACACGACTTGAAATCTAATGTTTGAAAATAGTATAATAACTTACTTATATACTGTCCCATTTTATGCTCATAGCTTAGATTGGACAAGCTGTCTCCTCATAATTCAGGTAAGGAAATCAAGAGGTAAAAAATTCAAAATGCCATTTCTTGAAGGACCTGAGACTAAAACCAGCTCTGCTGAATGAAAACTAGACTACACTTTCAGTGTGTTTCTTATTGAAAATACCTGAGAACTTTTACATATGATGTCCCAGGACAAAAATTCAAATCGCCTTTCACATGTTTTATAACTTCATTATGTTGTTTATCCATACCTTCAAATAACTATAAGTTGTTTATATTAATAGTTTCCACTATACCACTTTCTGAGTGAGATAATTCTAAGAAATAATGCTAAGAAAATGAAATATGTATGTCATATATATTTATTTCAATTACCTCCTATTTCAGCCTCAACAATGAGAAGTTGAGCCTGTAATAAAACAGCTGCCTGGAACACAATTGTGTCACATAAATGAATAGCTGTGATTATATTTTCTTTTGCTCCCTAGGCTAATGGCATACTTTGACCTTTTTAAATACCCTAATGTGCTTAGTTCATAATAATGGGAGTTATATAAATATTGACAACAGAAAGACTACCACAGGTTCAGTTCACTGCTCAATAATAAAAATCAGCTGACACACTCTATCCATACATACTTACTCAACTGAGTATTTTGCCTCTGCCTAAACTAACATCTAGATCCCTAATTCTTTGGAGTAGTTTTTTCCCCACACAAGCAGATCCAAGTTCTTCCTCATTCAATGCCAGTTGTGCTAAACCGTACCTGTCTTAACACTCAACAAACTTCCCAATTCTTCTACTCCTTTTGGTCACCTAGAGATATTAACATGACATGACTTTTAGAAAGTATGTTTCATTTCCATCAGACACTTTTAACTTTCTTTTTTAATCTTCTGAAGCCTAGCCATCATAATACTGTGTTTAAAAAATTAAAAATATTTTTCTGGGACTTCCCTGGTGGTCCAGTAGCTAAGATTCCACACTCCCAATGCAGGCGTTCCAGATTGCATCCCTCGTCAGGGAACTAGATCCCACATGCTGCAACTAAGAGTTTACATGCCATAACTGAAAAAAAAAAAAAAAGATCCCGCATGCCACAACAAAGACCCTGCACACCAAATCAACAAATAAAAATAAATATTTTTAAAATGTCTTTCCCTTTCAGGAATATATAAAATCAATTTGAGAGTTTAGGGCAGTGATTCTTAGCCTCGGCCACATATTAAAATCATCTGAGGAGAACTTCCCTGGTGGTGCAGTGGATAGGAATCTGCCTGCCAATGCAGGGGACACGGGTTGATCCCTAGTCTGGAAAGATTCCACATGCCACAGAGCAACTGAGCCTGTGTGCCACAACTACTGAGGCTGAGAGCGGCAACTACTGAGCCCACCCGCCTAGAGCCCCCGAGCTCCACAACAAGAGAATCCCGCCCACCACAACTAGAGAAAGCCCACACAAAGCAACAAAGACTCAGCACAACAAAAAGTAAATTAAATTTTTAAAAATCACCTGAGGAGCTTTTTAAAAATAATTGTGCCTGGGCCCACCCCCAGATATGCTGGTAACTGATTTGGAATGAGGCCTCAGCATATTCTGGATCCCTTCCTATACAACTCTATTTGGTTTCTAGTTTCAGAAAGAAAATTTAGATGACAAAGGATATATTATTTGAATCTATTTGATTTCTAGATTTTAGATAATGAGGAGCAAGTGTTCAAATACTAAGGGATAATTCAAAAAAAATTTTTTTAATCTATTCTGTTCCTACATTTAGACAACGAAAGTTCAAATAGTAAGGGATCATCCTCAAAGAGGGAAAATTATGCAAGTACATATCATATATCCTAGTAGCTTTAGTGGATTCTCAACCAATTATTCCTTCATTCAAGAAATGTTTTCACTTTACACCATCTGATTGGCAAATGTGAATACTGGATAACTAACTCTGGATGTGGGGAGATAGGAAACTTCTTGCACACTGATGGGAGTGTAAATAGGTCGAGCCATTCTGGAGAGTGATCTGGCAATATTTAGTGAAATTACATATGTGTATTCCCTACAACCTAGCAACCCCACTCTGGGAATAAATTCTCAAACAACTCACAAAAGGCTCATCAAAGGACCTGAATGAGGATAGGCAGTAAAGAATTGATTTTAATACTAAGGAATAAGGCACCTAGATGTTCAGCACAGAGAAATGAACAGGTAAAATGAAGAAGGCAGCAGTTAGAAGCAACAAACTAAATGTACATACAACATGGATAGGCTTTAAATGGAATGATACATGAAAAACAAACAAAAAAACAAAAGCATAGCTATGCGTTATAACCATTAGTGCAAATAAAATACACACACATGAAACAATATATTTTATAATGATAAAAAAATATCAAAGGACATACATCAAACACATTAGAGTTGATGCCTATAAGGTAATCACTGAAAGAAAAAAATTAAACAAAAGGCTTCAAAGGGACCAATGCTCATAAACATTTTCCTGCATTCAAGGCAATACTTAATTCATTTTCTGGAAAGTGAAAGGCAGAAATATTTATTGAGTGTGCTGACTACAAGCTAGATAGTGTTGTCTGCCTCTCCACCTTAGGAGGCAAAGAGTATCTATCCCCTTGGAAATCTCACAGGCCAGTTGGGAAAATGAACAAATTAACAAAAATCCTTTTGGTAAGTGCTGTAAATAGACTTTGGTGAAAGTGCTATGGAGTACTGTAAAGATTATGACTTAATATTATTGTGTGTTCATATAGGGGCCTATTGGGCTTTCCCAGTGGCTCACTAGTAGAGAACCTGCCTGCTAACACAGGAGAGACAGGTTCAGTCCCTGGGTGGGGAAGATCCCCTAGAGAAGGAAATGACAAACCACTCCAGTATTCTTGCCTGGAAAATGCCACGGACAGAGGAGCCTAGGAGGCTACAGTCCATGGGGTTCCAAAAGAGTTAGACACTACTTAGGGACTAAACAACAACAAGGGGTCTATTACTTAATGTACATGTAATTTTCCATCAAAATGATGACTGAAATATATCATACTTTAATGAGTTGGATGCTTGGACTTTTTTTTGTTTTCTTCTTTCTTATTTATCTGACTTCCACTTGTGTGAAAGTGGAAGTCACTCAGTCGTGTCCAACTCTTTGTGACTCCCCCATGAACTAGTCCATGGAATTCTCTAGGCCAGAGCACTGGAGTGGATAACCTTTCCCTTCTCTAGGGGATCTTCCCAACCCAGAGATCAAACCCAAGGCTCCTGCATTGCAGGTGGACTCCTTACTAGCTCAGCCACAAGGGAAGCCCAGTTTTGTGTAGTTTCTGCTTTGGGAACAGTAAGGCTTGCTTGCTGTAGAAATGCTGGAGTGCCATCTGCTGGTGAAAATGTTTTATATTCCCCTATCTATCTTAATCCATTTTAAAAAACAAAAATGTCACATACATTATAGGATATTTGGGCTTGAAGGAAATCTTGGAAATCATCTAAGGTTTAGAGATGAGGAAATATCTCCTTACAATACTGCATCTCACTTAGGGAAACTGTGTGTGTATTTGAATTTTCACAGACCCCTTTCATCACTTCTGTGAGCCTCACAAAACTTTGGAAAGACTCACAAAGCTAAACTACCTTAATTTTCCTAGAGAGATAAACATATAAACTACTTTACAGGGGTCCATAAGACCTGTTTAAACATTTATGTAAGTCCCATTTCCCAGGAAAACAATCTTAGGAAGGCAGCTTACTAGAGTGCCAAACAAATGGGCTTCAAGGTCAGATTTACATTCATCTCAGTTTTACTATTTAAATACTAAGAAGCCTTAAGAAAAATGTTTAACTTTTCCTAAATCTCAATTTCTTTATATGTGAAATAAGAACAGTAACCCAATTTATAGAGATATTATAGTAATTTGTAGGGTACATATAAAAATGAAATGCTTAATAATATCAGAAAAATATTTAACAGCTAAAATAAACCTCTAATACTAATTTAAATATGCTTCTTAGTCTATCCTTAATGAAGCTAAAAACTGTAAATGGGTCTTCCCCTCATTTATATTTTATATTTATATTTAATATAAATAATCTGCCTCTAAGATATTACATAAAATCAATTCCCATAAAAATGTAAATGTAAGGCAAAATGTGTTTTAATAGCTCACTGAATATCTGGGCAGATCATACTTCTGCTTTAAGGCCTTGCTATTCATAATGTGGTCCACAGATCTAGCTGCATTAGCATAAACTGGGAGCAGTTAGAAATGTAGAATCTCAGGCTTCACTCTGACCTACAAAATTAGAATCTACATTTTAACAGGTTCCCCAAGTGATTAAAATTCATATTTCAAATCTGATAAGCTTACTTCACGGAACAGCAAATAGATCCTGAGCACCATTCTTTTAGGAGAGGTTGCCAAAGCTAGCTCCACCCTGTTCCTCTAGGCTAAACATATGTATGTTTTAATGCTTAAATACTGAAACTTCTTTAGTTCTTTAAAATTTTAGTGAAACTTATCTCACATGCTAGTAAAGTAATGCTCAAAATTCTGCAAGCCAGGCTTCAGCAATACATGAGGCATGAACTTACAGATGTTCAAGCTGGTTTTAGAAAAGGCAGAGGAACCAGAGATCAAATTGCCAACATCCGCTGGACCATGGAAAAAGCAAGAGAGTTCCAGAAAAACATCTGTTTCTGCTTTATTGACTATGCCAAAGCCTTTGACTGTGTGGATCACAATAAACTGTGGAAAACTCTGAAAGAGATAGGAATACCAGACCACCTGACCTGCCTCTTGAGAAACCCGTACTCAGGTCAGGAAGCAACAGTTAGAACTGGACATGGAAAAACAGACTGGCTCAAAATAGGAAAAGGAGTACGTTGAGGCTGTATATTGTCACCTTGCTTATTTAACTTCTATGCACAGCACATCACGAGAAACGCTGAGCTGGAAGAAGCACAAGCTGGAATCAAGATTGCCGGGAGAAATCTCAATCACCTCAGATATGCAGAGGACACCACCCTTATGGCAGAAAGTGAAGAGGAACTAAAATGCCTCTTGAGGAAAGTGAAAGAGGAGAGTGAAAAAGTTGGCTTAAAGCTCAACATTCAGAAAACGAAGATCATGGCATATGGTCTTATCACTTCATGGGAAATAGATGGGGAAACGAAACAGTGTCAGACTTTATTTTGGGGGGCTCCAAAGTCACTGCAGATGGTGACTGCAGCCATGAAATTAAAAGACCCTTATTCCTTGGAAGGAAAGTTATGACCAAACTAGATAGCATATTCAAAAGCAGAGACATTACTTTGCCAACAAAGGTCCACCTAGTCAAGGCTATAGTTTTTCCTGTGGTCATGTATGGATGTGAGAGTTGGACTGTAAGAAGGCTGAGCGCCAAAGAACTGATGCTTTTGAACTGTGGTGTTGGAGAAGACTCTTGAGAGTCCCTTGGACTGCAAGGAGATCCAACCAGTCCATTCTGAAGGAGATCAGTCCTGGGTGTTCTTCGGAAGGACTGATGCCAAAGCTGAAACTCCGGTACTTTGGCCACCTCGTGCGAAGAGTTGACTCATTGGAAAAGACTCTGATGCTGGGAGGGATTGGAAGCAGGAGGAGAAGGGGACAACAGAGGATGGATAGCTGGATGGCATCACCGACTCAATGGACTTGAGTTCGGGTGACCTCCGGGAGTTGGTGATGGGCAGGGAGGCCTGGCGTGCTGCATTTCATGGGGTCGCAAAGAGTCAGACACAACTGAGCAACTGAACTGAACTGAACTGGTGAAAGAAATAAAAGATGACACAAACAGATGAAAGATATACCATGTTTTTGGATTGGAAGAATCAATACTGTAAAAATGACCATGCTATCCAAAGCAATCTATAGACTCAATACAATCCCTATAAAATGGCCAATGGCATTTTGCACAGAATTAGAACATAAAATTTTCCAATTTCTGTGACAACACAAAAGACCACAAACAGCCAAAACAATCTTGAGGGGGTTGAGGGGAAAAGAAGCTGGAAAAATCAGGCTCCCAGACTTCAGACTATACCACAAAGCTACAGTAACCAAACAGTATGGTACTGGGGACATGTATGGTACTGGGGACATGTATGGTACTGGGGATTTCCTTGACGGTCCAGTGGTTAAGATTCCACACTTCCATTGCAGGGGGCACAGGTTCAGTCCTTCAAGATCCTTCCTGTATGCCATGTGGCATGACAAAAATAAATAAAAATGTTAAATTTACTAAAGCTTAAAAATTGTTTTAGAAAAACAGTATGATACTGGCACAAAAGCAAAAAAAAAAAAAAAATCAATGGGCCAGGAAAGAAAGATAAACCATGTACCTATTATCACCTAATCTATGACAAAGGAGGCAATAATATATAATAGAGATAGGCAGTCTCTTTAATAAATGGTGCTGGGAAAACTGGACAGCTATATGTAGACAAATGAAATTAGAACACTCCCTAACACCACACATAAAAACAAACTCAAAATAGATTAAATACTTAAATGTAATGCCAGATACTATAAAACTCTTACAGGAAAACATAGAGGACTCTTTGACATAAATCACAGCAAGAATGTTTTCAATCCCCCTCCTAGAGTAATGAAAGTAAAAAACAAAAATAAAAAAAGGAACCTAATTAAACTTAAAACCTTTTGCACAGCAAAGGAAACCATAAGCAAAAGGAAAAGATAGTCCTTAGAATGGGAGAAAATATTTGCAAACTAGGCAACCAACGAGGGAATAATCTCCAAAATATATAAACAGTTCATGCAGCATAATATCAAAAAACAAAAAAACTCAATCAAAAAAATGGGCAGAATACCTACATAGATGTTTCTCCAAAGACATCTGTATAGATGGCTAGAAAACACATAAAAAGATGCTCAACATCACTAATTATTCCAGAAATACAAATCAAACCTACCATGAGGTATCACCTCACACTGGTCAGAATGGCCATCATCAAAAAGAAAAAAAAAATCTACAAATGATAAATGCCAGAGAAGATATGGAGAAAAGAAAGCCCTCCTCCTACACCTTGGTGTGAATGTAAACTGGTACAGCCACTATGGAGAGTAATATGGAAGTTCCTTAAAAAAACTAAAAACAGAGCTACTATATGACCCAGCAAACTCACTCCTGGGTATATATCCAGAAAAAAAAACATAATTCTAAGAGATACACGCACCCCAATGTTAACTGCAGCACTGTTTAGAATACCCAGGACATGGAAGCAACCTAAAAGTCCATCAACCGAGAAACAGTAAAGATGTGGTACATATATACAGTGGAATATTACTAAACCATAAAAAAGAACAAAATAATGCCCTTTTCAGTGATATGTATGGACCGAGAGACTGCCATACTGAGTGAAGTAAGTCAGACAGAGAAAAACAAATATGATTTGCTTATATGTGAAGTCTAAAAGAAGGGTACAAATGAACTAAATTGGGAGATTGGGATTGACATATACACACTATTACATATAAAACAGATATCTAATAAAGACCTACTCTACAGCACAGGAAACTCTACTTAATACTCTGTAATGGCTTAAATGGGAAAGAATCTAAAAAAGAGTGGGTATATGTACATGTATAACTGATTCACTTTGCTGTACACCTGAAACTCACACAACATTGTAAATCAACTATACTGCAATAAAAGTTTTAAAAAGAAAATAAGGTTGATGTCACTGCTGCTGCTGCTGCTAAGTCGCTCCAGTCGTGTCTGACTCTGTGTGACCCCACAGACAGCAGCCCACCAGGCTCTACCGTCCCTGGGATTCTCCAGGCAAGAACACTGGAGTGCGTTGCCATTACTAAGCCTTTCCTTTATCATCTCAGGTATGAAATCCACCTGCCTACTCATGCAGACAAATTATAATGCTTAAACAAACTTCTGGAGTACTTATTGAGTACCAAGCACTCAAAAGCATTTTAATGCATTACCTCATTTAATCTTTATAATAATTGCAGCTTAGAAAGATCAAGTAACTTGCTGGAAGTCAATAACTAGTAAAAGGTAGCTTGGGGGTTCAAATCTATGTCTGTCAGTACTCCTGAATTTAAACCCTTAGTCATAGTGGCAGAGATTCCTTTAAAAATTGCAAATAGAACTGCCTTATGATCCAGCAATCCCACTGCTGGGCATACACACTGAGGAAACCAGAATTGAAAGAGACACGTGTACCCCAAAGTTCATCGCAGCACTATTTATAATAGCCAGGACATGGAAGCAACCTAGATGTCCATCAGCAGATGAATGGATAAGAAAGCTGTGGAACATATACACAATGGAGTATTACTCAGCCATTAAAAAGAATACATTTGAATCAGTTCTAATGAGGTGGATGACGCTGGAGCCGATTATACAGAGTGATGTAACCCAGAAAGAAAAACACCAATACAGTATACTTACACATATTAGATGAATGGATAAGAAAGCTGTGGTACATATACACAATGGAGTATTACTCAGCCATTAAAAAGAATACATTTGAATCAGTTCTAATGAGGTGGATGACGCTGGAGCCGATTATACAGAGTGATGTAACCCAGAAAGAAAAACACCAATACAGTATACTTACACATATATATGGAATTTAGAAAGATGGTAATGATAAACCTGTACACAAGACAGCAAAAGAGACACAGATGTATAGAACAGCCTTTTGGACTCTGTGGGAGAAGGAGAGGGAGGGATAATTTGGGAGAAAGGCAGTGCAACATGTATGATATCATAAGTGAAACGAATCGCCAGTCTAGGTTCAATGCAGGATGTAGGATGCTTGGGACTGAGGACCGGGATAATCCAGAGAGATGGTGTGGGACGGGAAGTGGGAGGTGGGGGTCGGGATTGGGAGTTCATGTACACTCGTGGCTGATTCATGTCAATGTATAGCAAAACGAATACAGTATTGTAAAGCAAAACAAACTAAAAAATAAAAATTAATTTTTAAAACAAATTTTTAAAAAATAAATAAATAAACCCTTAATCACTTGGATTTTCTGAACCAATCAATGTAACATATGAGTAAGCCCATATATTTAGAGTTAATAAACATTTAAATCAATGTTGCATTTTTAAGAATTCCACAAGTCTTTTATCCTCAATTTAAATGACACACCCATCCATACAACAGAGGACATATCTTACAGAGAATAAATTTTACTTTTCTCAGCAATACTGATAATTTTATTTTCTCTATAGATTTTAAATGTGATATACATTTACTACAGTACAAAAATTACATCTATACTCATGATTTTGTACACTCTTAATGTGCATACTGTGGTCAGGGTAAGGCATGGAGAAACTGGTTCCTGAAGTCATCTTAGAAACCCCCTAACTTTGGAAGCAATGATGTTAAAGCTGAAACTCCAGTACTTTGGCCACCTCATGCGAAGAGCTGACTCATTAGAAAAGACCCTGATGCTGGGAGCGATTGGGGGCAGGAGGAGAAGGGGACAATCGAGGATGAGATGGCTGGATGGCATCACGGACTCAATGGACGTGAGTCTGAGTGAACTCCGAGAGATGGTGATGGACAGGGAGGCCTGGCGTGCTGCGATTCATGGAGTCACAAAGAGTGGGACACGACTGAGCGACTGAACTGAACTGAACTAATGTCTATGCATTCAGATGCTTATATCTTTCCTTTCCTCCTTTGCTTTTCACCTCTCTTCTTTTCAAAGCTATTTATACGTCCTCCCTAGACAGCCATTTTGCTTTCTTGCATTTCGTTGCCATGGGGATGGTCTTGATCCCTGTCTCCTGTACAATGTCATGAACCTCATTCCATAGTTCATCAGGCACTCTATCTNCTGTTTTTCTGGAACTCTCTTGCTTTTTCCATGGCTAACATTATTGAAAAATGTATTCTGGTTGCTGTGTGAAGAACACTTCAGGTAAATGATCGAACAGAAACAGAGAGAAACATTTAGGAGACTTCTGTGGGGGTGCAAATAGATGACGGTGGTTTGGTCAAGAGTGGAGCAGTAGATGAAAAGAAAAGTAGACAGATATGAAGACTTTTTCCAGTACACTGGTTCTATGATTGTCCAAGGAAATTATTTTTATTTCCAAAAGAAAAATAATGTAGGCATGCAAGAAACATGAACATGTAACTTTTAATGCCTATGATTTCACAATGGCTTGTACACTTACATTATATGGAGAAAGGGAAAGGAAGCCCTAGAATTTTTTATATGGATAGATCATATACAGTATGTACTTTTTTGGTCTGTGTTATTTCATTCAATATAATGTTTTTGAGATTTTCCCAAATTGTTCATTTACCAAGTTCATTTCTTTTCCTTTTGCTCAGTAGTATTCCATTGCATGAATGTACCACATTTTGCTTACCTGTTCATCTGTAGATGGTCATAAGGGTTGTTTCCAGTTGTTTAATTGCAAAGTTATGTCTGACTCTTTTGCAAGGCCATGGACTGTAGCCCACCAGGCTCCTCTGTCTATGGGATTTCCCAGGCAAGAATACTGGAGTGGATTGCCATTTCCTTTTCCAGGGGATCTTCCCAACCCAGGGTCTCCTGCATTGCAGGTGGATTTTTTACCACTGATCCACCAGGGAAGCCCTTCCAGTTCCTAGCTTTTACAAAGAAAGCTGCTATTAACATTTAATACAAGTCTTTGTATGAACATTTACTTTCATTTATTTGGAGGTAAATACTTAGAAATGGAATGACTGGTTCACATGATAAGTCCCAGGAAAGGGGAATTTGGGTTCTAATCAATGAAAAACTTCAAAAACATTGAATGAATTTTAATCCTTTTTAGTTTAAGACAAACTAAAAAATTTTTAAATTTTAAACATTTATATTCCCAATTTAATTGGGCTCTCCCAACTATGATAGTATAACACTATCATCGCAATATTAGATGTCCTTAGTTTGTCTTTTGGGGGCTTCCCTTGTGGTTCAGTTGGTAAAGAATCTGCTTGCAATGTGGGAGACCTGGGTTCAGTCTCTGGGTTGGAAAGATCCCCTGGAGAAAGGTAAGGCTACCCACTCCATTGTTCCAGCCTGGAGAATTCCATGGACTGTATAGATCATGGGGTTGCAAAGAGTCAGACATGACTAAGCGACTTTCGCTTTAGTTTGCCTTTAATATTTGTCACTTTCTCTTTAATATTTTAAATTTCTTTTTGATTTTAAACTTTTCTTCTTTTTCACCTTCTATGTCTGTTACGGTGTTTTCTGTTTGTTTGTTCACTCTGGTTTCCAGGCTCTGAATTTTTTCTCTTATTTCTAGTTCTTTTATGAGTTCTGTCTCTTTATTTCAAGTACCTCTATTTCTGACTTCTACTATTATTTTATGTCTTGTATTATTTAAAAGTGTTTTTCAGTTCATTTTGGAACAGAATATAATAGTTTTCATTTTCACTGTTTATAAAAATGTTATCTGCTTCTCATTCTCCTTTTCCTCATGATAACCTTTATTGGATTTAATCTTGATGCTTTTCCATTGCTTATTTTTATGGGATGTTGGTTTTCCTCAAATTATATGAGACAGGCAGGTCATGTTTGAAAACGCCATGTCTGGCTTTCCCACAGTTTCCTGACATTGCTCCCTTCCCCCATTTAATCAAACTCTGTCTTTCCTTGGCTCTATTGATCACCATTACCAGGTGGACACAACTGAGCAATTAAGCACAGCACACACCAGGTGGAGAGTTCTCTCAGGAAGGAGACAAGCTGCTTCTGGTTGCTTTGAAAATAAACATTTAAGTAGTGTTAAAGTCCATCAAAAATAATTGATGGCACAAAACTGTCTGCAGTTTGAGAGGTCTTGGCACTCAGGACCACTGGATAAAGACCTCCTCTGTGAACTCTAGGCTTCTTTGCTTAAAAAAAAGGTTTATTTAGGGGAACATCCTAGGCTGGAATCACCCTCTGAGCTGTGCTCTCTCAATGCTGTTTTTCCTTTTCTCCAACTGGATATAAAGTTTGGTCTCAGGCCAAAAAAGAAGGACACTATTGAGTTCCACTCAAGAAGCTGTCACCATGGCACAGTAACCAGGACATTCACAAAGTGAGTATTGCTCCACCACTCCTCAAGTGAAAAAGAGCAAGTCATTTTACCGTCCTATGCTCAGAGACAAATTCCTTTTGTCTAACAAATTGTTTCCAAATGCATCTAACTTAATTTTTAAAAAGTAAAGAAGATAGGGCATGGGCTTTCCAGCTCCATTTGGTAAGCATCACACCATTTTTACCTGACACCCTGTCCCTTCCTGTACAGCACAATCTGCTTGGCTTCTGAAAGCTTTTGAGTTTGATACCCTGGAACTGGGTAATTTTTCCCATTTTATTGAAATATAATTGATATATAACATTGTAGAAATTTAAGGTGTACAACCTGATTCGACAGACATATATATTGCAAGAGGATCACCACCCTGTTTTGTTAACACCCATCACCTGGGACTAAGTTATTTTTAAGGCCATGTTTAAAAAGTGTGCGGATTGTTGAAGTGATGATGCCTGGCCTCCATGCCAGGTTAACTTAATCAAGAATCATGAGCCATAGCCTAGGAAACCACACTTTTAATATGTGCTCTGGAGGATTCGATCACTCACCAAAACCTGAAAACTCCTGCTAAGGTAAGCTCCAATGGTATCATTCTAACATGAATGATTGGGGGATTAAGGATTGCTAAAGATATTCATTTTGTCCATCTGCTATGATTCAGAGAAGGGAAGGACACTTTCCTTACTTTTTAAACAGGTTATTAGAAACAAGGCTGAGCAGTCTTTCTCAAAACAAGGCATTAGGATGCAAAAAATATCATGTATGTAGAGAATCCTTGGATTGTACGGGTGCTGGAGAGAAGTTCCAGAGATCACAGGTAGCATGACTACTACTGCCAGTAATAAATACCGTTCATTAACCATCCTGTGCCGGGCAGGATGTATGGACTTTAAATCACCTCATTTGAGTCTTCTACAGCCTTCAGAGGCAAGTATGACTATCTTCTATTATAAATAAAGGCTCAGAAAGGTTAGGTAAAATTTTAAATGCCCCATAGCCAATCAGTTGTTGGATTAGGATTCAAACTCAGTTCTGAATGATGCCAAAGTTAGCCAGACCACCTCTGATCTCTAACTGGGGTGATCAGAGCATGGAAAGCAGACAGTGTGGTCTGGTACTAGGGAACTGTGGTTCTGTTGGGTCACAGTCTTTGCCCATGGTGAGAGGAAACACGGAATAGAGGTCTGTTTAGTAAGCACTTCAAGGAGACAGATGGGCATTGTCAATCAATGTGCTCTGATTTCCTAGAGAATTCAGGAATAGATTCTCATAACCACAGAATAGATTCTCATGGCATTGGTTGTTATTGAATTGAGAAATGGAAACTGTATGCTGCAAGAATTGATTCCTCTTAAAAATTCTTTTTTCCTCTCTAAAACTCATATAAATGAAACACCAATGATCTTCGGGAGAGCTTTTTAAAAAGACAAGTGTCTGGGCTCCTCCCCAGATTTATGAATCAGAGTTTCTTGAGGGTAGAATCTGGGGATCTACATCTTTTTTTAAAAGTTCCCTGGTGATTCTGTTGGTCAGGAAGGTTTGGGAACCATTGGATTAAATGATCCAAAATGAATTACTTGGGTTCAGGGGTAACTTTCCTAATTGGAATGGGTCTGATTTGAGTTGCCAGGAAAGCCCTCTCTGGCAGAAAGAGTTTGCTTTCTTCCTTAGCCAACCTCTCCTCCTAATTCGCGTGTACTTCCCACCCTATATCTTCACTGTCCCCATCACCCTCTTTCCCACCCAAAACTGGCTGAAAAACGACGTTTAGAACAGCAGCGCCACATTGTGGAGAGAAATAGTATTGTACTACAAAAAGCACGACGCCGTCCTCAAGGGTCACTGGAACTGCGATTACCATTTTGTCCTGCAGAGAGCACCATTTCCTTACATTTTTAGGTGAGGCAGTTTTCTTTCCTTACCTGTGTGGGGTGACCTTAGTAAACATCCTTATAGAAAGGCACAAGATGGAAGGAACATTGCGCCAGAGAGAAACCAAAAGTCTCCTCGCTGTGAAACTAGAATAAACCGGGATGACTAGGTACGCAGGCATGGCCAAGCCTTCTGCTGACGTTAAATGCCAATCTCTGTGACAGTCTTGCTCAGGGAAAGACTAGAATGGTCCCCGTTTCCCATAATCTATCTCAGGTAGTACCTCCTGTAAGGTAGATCTTGGAAAGATTTATTTTTATATGATAATTCAAGCATTAATTAATACATCAGAACTCTTGCTGCTAAGTCGCTTCAGTCGTCTCCGACTCTGTGCGACCCCACAGATGGCAGCCCACCGTCCCTGGGATTCTCCAGGCAAGAACACTGGAGTGGGTTGCCATTTCCTTCTCCAATGCATGAAAGTGAAAAGTGAAAGTGAAGTCGCTCAGTTGTGTCCGACTCTTAGCGATCCATGGACTGCAGCCTACCAGGCTCCTCCATCCGTGGGATTTTCCAGGCAAGAGTACTGGAGTGGGGTCTTAAATGGTAAGATTTATTTTTATATGATAATTCAAGCATTAATTAATACATCAGAACTCTTGCTGCTAAGTCGCTTCAGTCGTCTCCGACTCTGTGCGACCCCACAGATGGCAGCCCACCGTCCCTGGGATTCTCCAGGCAAGAACACTGGAGTGGTTGCCATTTCCTTCTCCAATGCATGAAAGTGAAAAGTGAAAGTGAAGTCGCTCAGTTGTGTCCGACTCTTAGCGATCCATGGACTGCAGCCTACCAGGCTCCTCCATCCGTGGGATTTTCCAGGCAAGAGTACTGGAGTGGGGTCTTAAATGGTGCTATTTCTCCACAGTGACACATTGGCTATATTGATGGAGCAGGTTGGGCTACATTGTGTTCTGATTATTCACCTTTTGATTGATTCCTACCTGGCTGGCTATATTGATGGAGCAGGTTGGGGTATATTGTGTACCCCTGGCTAAGTCTCCCTCCATCTCTGTCTATTTCTCACACTCACACACTCATGTTTCTAATATTTATGGACACCTTTTTCAATGGCCTGATCATCTTTAGTGATCCAGCTAACAAATTAATACAGCTAGAAAGAAGATGCTAAAAGTGTACATAAAATCATAGTCTATCTGGTTGCCTTCTCTTCTTGTTTTGTAACAGTTCCATATTGGCTCCAAAGTTGGGAAGTCACACCGGGCAGGATCTGTGTCTCTGCAGATTTGTGTACCATTTCTTGGCAGATGATGGTGTGGCTTTGTTTCTTGGCTTCAGGCAGCTTGGTTTTCTGAACTCTAGAGCTCAGATCTGGTGGCCAGATCACAGGGTCTATTGTCCTGCTTTCCTTGTGGTTTTGTTTGCTCCGATATGCTTGCTGTCTCCCTAACCAGACTGAAAGCCCCTTGACTGAAGGTTCCAAGCCTAGGTCTCTTCTAGCCTTCAGACATCCACATCGTAGGACGTGCACTGCCTGGTCAACATGAGTGTTTGGCCTGACTGAATAATGAGGAGAGGTGTTTTAAGAGAATGAGAGGTGAAGGAGAGCCAGGAAAGAGAAAGGGATAAAAAATAATGTTTCTAAAAGACTGATTTAACTGACCAGTGAAAGTAATTGCAGAAAAGGAAAACAGGAGAGAAGGTCTAATCAGAGGCAACATGAAGGGAGGAAATTAGTCTAGTTTTTTCAAAAAGTGAAATGCTATTGTGGACAATAACTTCTGAAGAGATATTGTGATTCATACATGAGGAAAATAAGATTTCTTCACTGAATGACGACCCAGATGAATGTTTCAAAAGGTATCCTATGAAAGAAAGTTATACTTTTGGAATGTGTGAGTTGTAAATTCACCCAGCTGGTGAATGAATACAGCTTTAAAATCATAGGCCAGACTTCAAATTCTTCCTGAATGTTATAATCAAATATTGAAGACCAAAGCCATTTTGAAATCTAACTTTATTCTTCTGTAAGAATCAAGCCAGTATACGTGTCCTTTAAGATATCAGAGAATTCGGGTTGTGCTTTAGCTCCTTAGATACCATGAATTGAGGAGGAGGACAGTCTTGCCTTTGCAACACTCAGCTTCATCAGTGAGGCATGTTTTCCATCTGTCCGTCCTAAGTCACTGAGTCATGTCCGACTCCTTGTGACCTTATGGACTGGGGATTCTCCAGCAGGCTCCTCTGGCCATGGGATTCTCCAGGCAAGGGACTGGAGTGGGTTGCCATGCCCTCCTCCAGGAGACCTTGCCGACCCTGGAATGGAACCGCGTCTCTTATGTCTCCTGGCCTGGCAGGTGTGTTCTTTACTGCTAGCGCCACTGTAGCCCTTCCAACACTCAGCCTCATCAGCGAGACGTGTTTGCCAGAGACCCTTATTTAGCATATTTTAATGCTTAGAGTTTAGAAAGGATTAAGATTTATTGAAGTAAAAGCATACTTGGAAAATAGAGTTTTCTTTCTTATTTTCACATGCTTTTTAGTTGCACATATACTTGATAGAATACATCTGGAATGTTGTAAAACAACACTCAGAACTTTATCACTTTGCTCATATTTTTTCTTTCTTTCTCTCTTCCTTTCTTTCTTCCATATGGAGAAGAGGAGTGCATGTTTTCTTCCTACCCGGGCCTCTGACAAGATAATCCCTTTTCCTGCCTCTTTAATAAGTATGTTTTCATACCCCAGCCCTTGCCTCTTTAAATGTCTTCCAGGCTTGCTCTAGTCTCCTGAAAAAAGCCCAGCTCTCCTGAGCACCTACCACTTTATATGCCTGCTGTCTACTGAGCTGTCTCTTAGTGTCTGTTCTGTCTCAGATGCCTGTCCTTTAAGTGTCCAATGCATCCCGGGCCTTGGCCCCTTCATTTAAAACACACACATACACACACACAACTCAGAATTGTATTACTTCACACAATCTGTTTCTTATTTAACATAATAAGACTTATATAAGTCTTATAGAAGTCTGTTTCTTATTTAAATAATTTTTTTTTCTGTCTCTGAAGTGATTGTTTTGGTGGTGGTTGTTGTTCAGTTGCTCAGTCGTGTCTGACTCTTTGCGACCCCATGGACTGCAGCACACCAGGCTTCCCTGTCCATCACCAACTCTCAGAGCTTGCTCAGACTCATGTCCATTGAGTCAGTGATGCCATCCAACCATCTCATCCTCTGTCATCCCCTTCTCCTGCCTTCCATCTTTCCCAGCATCGGGGTCTTTTCCAATGAGTCAGCTCTTGGAACTGAGCCAACACGTGGCCAAAGTATTGGAGCTTCAGCTTCAGGATCAGTTCATCCAATGAATATTCAGGGTTGGTTTCCTTTAGGATTGACTGGTTTGATCTCCTTGCTGTCCAACAGACTCTCAAGAGTCTTCTCCAGCACCACAGTTGAGAAGGCATCAATTCTTCAGTGCTCAGCCTTTTTTATTGTTCAGCTTTCACATCCATACATGACTACTGGAAAAACCATAGCTTTGGCTATATGGACCATCATCAGCAAAGTAATGTCTCTGCTTTTTAATATGCCTTCTAGGTTTGTCATAACTTTCCTTCCAGGGAGCAACTGTCTTAATTTCATGGCTGCAGTCACCGTCCACAGTGATTTTGAAGCCCAAGAAAATAAAGTCTGTCATTGTTTCCATTGTTTTCCCATCTATTTGCCATTAAGTGATGGGACTGGATGCCATGATCTTCATTTTTTGAATCTTGAGTTTAGGCCAGCTTTTTCACTCTCCTCTTTCACCACAAGAGGCTCTTTAGTTCCTCTTTGCTTTCTACCTTTAGGATAGTATCATCTGCATATCTGAGGTTATTGATTATCAGTAATCTTAATTCCAGCTTATCCTTCAACTGATATCTTGCATAATGTACTCTGCATATAAATTGAATAAGCAGGTTGACAAATCATAGCCTTGATGTACTCCTTTCGCAATTTGAAACCAGTCCGTTGTTCCATGTCCAGTTCTAACTGTTGCTTCTTGATCGGCATACAGATTTCTCAGGGGCAGGCAAGGTGATCTGGTATTCCCATCACTTTAAGAACTTTCCAGTTTGTTGTGATATACATAGTCAAAGGCTTTAGCACAGTCAATGAAGCAGAAGTTTTTCTGGAATTCTCTTGCTTTTTCTATGATCCGACGGATGTTGGCAATTTGGTCTCTGATTCCTCTGCCTTTTCTAAATCCAGCTTGTACATCTGGAAGTTCTTGGTTCGTCTCATGTAGTTTGAAGGAGACATAATCCACTGATTTTAGTGGAATCAGTGTGAAATGGCTGGGGTCTGGATCAGTGACTTGGTCATGGTTGTAAAGAAGAATAAATAAGTCTAAAAACTGTAAATTCTTGGACTGGAGCATACTAGTTAATTGGGTTTCTGATTAACTATGGGTTATGAGAAGACAATTTTGTTTGAAATCTCTCTATATTGCCTTAGTCATTTTCTTGCTTTAATAGATAGTCTAATGAACATAATTAAACTTTGTCTTACTGATTCAGCATCCTACAATGCCTCAGGATCTTTACTCTGAACATAAAATACACTTCTACACCATACTGTAGCAACAGAAGGTAGAGAAGTTTAAGATGGCTCACAGACATTTCTGTACTTTTGAAAAAGATATCTCTATAATCCGTGCATTTCACTGTATGTGAATTTACCTTAATCAAGTAAATACCTGTTACATATTGTAGAATAATGGACTATTCACTCCAGAAGAGACTCTTGAGATTATGAAATTTAATGCCATTATTTAATAGATGAGAAAACAAGACCCAGAAAACAACAAGGAAAATGAGTACATGATCAATGTCGCCTGGTTGTAAATCCAGAGGCCCTTTGACTCTGCCATGCTGCAGCTTCCAAATGATTTGGGATTACTGTCATTTGTCTCCCTTGCCCCATAAAAAGTGGAGTGCCTTCTCAAAATTGGCTGTTCGGGGGTTTTAGTCAAATGAATGTAAGCTCCAGTAAAATGAGCTCCCTAGGGGAGCCTGTTTTGTTCACTGATGTCTTTTCAACACCTAAAACAGTTCTTATCCTTTGGAAGGCCCTGAATAAATGTTGGTAAATGAAAGAATGAAATGAAATTGGAGTATTTATTTTCTACAAGATAACTTGATTTCAAGTACATAGGCTACCTCTGCTGATGCTGCTGCTAAGTCGCTTCAATCACGTCTGACTCTGTGCGACCCCATAGACAACAGCCCACCAGGATCTGCCATCCCTGGGATTCTTCAGGCAAGAACACTGGAGTGGGTTGCCATTTCCTTCTCCAATGCATAAAAGTGAAAAGTGAAAGTGAAGTCACTCAGTCATGTCCGACTCCTAGCGACCCCATGGACTGCAGCCTTCCAGGCTCCTCCGTCCATGGGATTTTCCAAGCAAGAGTACTGGAGTGGGGTGCCATTGCCTTCTCTGATGCTACCTCTACCTCTGGGTTAATCTACTCAGCATTCTTTAAGACTGATCGTATATAGATTATAGGTTAGAATCATTTGAGCCAAAACTTTGAGTTAATAATTAGAAAATTGAAAGGTATACAATAAATATTAAATAATTATGGTGAAGCATCATGAACTTTTGTTTCACTTTAACTGTGTATCTCAATTCCAAGCCCCATGTGTCTGAAGCAAGGAGCCCAGATGCTAAATTGTAAAAACACTCTTTAGATGGTAAAATGGATCTGCAAAAGAGAAGATATCACAATTCAGCTTTGCAAAGCTGTCTGTTAAATATGATTTCTACATAATAGTCAAAGATCTCTTGAACAAGGCAAGCAAAGCCATCAAGCTAAGGAGAACAGGAAATTCTTGGACACTGTGCCCTGTACTTTTGACTCTCAAAATTTGTGAGTATGTTTAAATCATCCAGTAAGTGCTGCAGTATTAAGAAATACCTCAGAAACAAACTCAAAAATGAATGAATTGCAAAACCTCTCTATTTAAGGACCAGTTTAAAATTTAACCATGTAAACATCTAAGGTTATGTGCATACACAGATGGATACTTGGAGCCATGATTTCAATAATACAAAATCAGAAGGTGTTATCTACAAAATGAGATCCAGATGTTATCACTTTATGTTTCTAAAAACGCTTTCAGATCTCCAGAGGTGTTTGAATTTCTTTTTTCTTGAATCACCATTAAACCATAAGCTCCTCGATGTTGAGGATCATGTCTAATTCCCGTTTGTGTTGGCAGTGCTTGGCTCAGTGGTGGAAAATAAAAGGAACTTAAGTGGAATGAATGAATTTTAGGGACAGACTTAAGGGCCTTCTTGGAAATTATAAAGATATGTGGAAACATTAATAGAAAAATGTTTATGGGGTCCAGGAACACTTAACTGGAGTAAAGAGATGGGTAAAGATTAAAGGAAACGCAGTCTTATCTTTTTGGACTCCAATCTCCGGTATTTGTGAGCCTGCCTCTAAGCCCCTTAATCTTCATTATCACATATGTCCACTGTGAGAGCTTTGTGAAAAATATATACGCAAAAACATCTTCACTGTTACTGAAGTAGATTGAAAGGACAGCTTTCTTATAACTTACTTCTAATTTTGCCTGATTTCTGAACTACTGTGCCTATTAGTAAAGAATCTCATACGTGCCATGGAGATATTGCTTTCTGAGTAGAAATTTGACTTTCTATACTCCCTTCTCTCAGCTTTCTTTTCAAATCAACCTTAACCTGTCCAGAACAAGAAATTATATGGTAGGAGAGATTACAAGGTGGTGGAAATGGGCATAGAGAATGCAAGGAAGAAGAGACTCTTTCTGAACCTTAAACAAGGAATGTGCAGCCTTTAGGAAGCAAAGAACCGAGAACAGGCTACTTAGGCAAAGTTGGTGGAATGTGGTTCCTCCTTACTGAAGGGCTATTAGGATCCAGTGTCACGAGGAGGTTGGTCTGAGACCTTAGGGGTCAGGGCTATTGTGAGGGTCTGGTTTTCCGTACTTAAGGCTTGGAAGGTCATTGTTCATGCCAGCTTTTCCAAAAAGCTGGAAATTTTGGATCAGGAAATTTCAAGATCAGGGCCAGAATCTATACCTTATCTTCCCATTTTTCTAGTTAGCAATTGGGCTGAATGTGTAAGCCTCCAGGAGTAAGTGGCACTTTAGGTTAATGTTTAATTTATTAACCCTTAGGGAAGGAAGTATCCGCTTGTATTCTTTTCATTGATTTTAAGGTTGCTTAAGAGGAGAAGGCAGTGGCACCCCACTCCAGTACTCTTGCCTGGAAAATCCCATGGATGGAGGAGCCTGGTAGGCTGCAGTCCATGCTAAGGGTTGGACACGACTGAGTGACTTCCCTTTCACTTTTCACTTTAATGCATTGGAAAAGGAAATGGCAACCCACTCCAGCGTTCTTGCCTGGAGAATCCCAGGGAAAGGGGAGCCTGGTGGGCTGTTGTCTATGGGGTCCCACAGAGTCGGACATGACTGAAGTGACTTAGCAGTAGCAGCAAGGTTGAAGCAGTTCACGCAAATGTTTTTATTAGTTCTTCCCAACATCAGTTTAACAAGATGAGGGGCACAAATGATTATACACAACAAATCAAATTCTTGAACCACAAAAAAGGGTTAGCCAATTATTAATCTCAATTTCTCAACAAAAGGAAGTTTAGTTGTCATACAACATTCTTTGCTCTCATCACTGGTTAGCTTCTTTGCAGAAGAGAAACTGAGAAGCTGAGTGAAATGTCCTAAAATTTCTCAGCAGAGCTTTTTCTTCTTGCTACCTGAGTGAGAACCTTAACAAAATCTATTTGTGAGAGGTGGTATTCCATCAGCTAAACCCTGGCAATAAGTCCTTTGACCTTTTTCCTCGGGCAGAAATTAGATGAGGATTAGGGCTGACCTCGGAGAAGGCAATGGCACCCCACTCCAGTACTCTTGTCTGGAAAATCCCATGGACGGAGGAGCCTGGTAGGCTGCAGTCCATGGGGTCGCTGAGGGTCGGACACGACTAAGCGACTTCACTTTGACTTTTCACTTTCATGCATTGGAGAAGGAAATGGCAACCCACTCCAGTGTTCTTGCATGGAGAATCCCAGGGATGGGGGAGCCCGGTGGGCTGCCGTCTATGGGGTTGGGCAGAGTCAGACATGACTGAAGTGACTCAGCAGCAGCAGGGCTAACCAAAGGCAAAATGATGAACTAATCAGAGGGAAAAATCCTTGGGGGAGGGCACAGCAACCCACTCCAGTATTCTTGCCTGGAGAGTCCCCTGGGGTAGCCTGGCGGGCTACAGTCCATGGGGTTGCAAAAGAATCTGACATGACTGAAGTAACTTAGCACACACAAGGCAAAATGATGAACTAATCAGAGTTTTCTATGCTCCCCCTTATAGGCATGCACCCCAGAGCTGCCTCCTCAGCCCTAGCCTCACCTCCCTGGTATCCCCTCATATACCTATGAGAGGTGGGGCTTGATTACAGTCAAACTCTATTGTCCTTCTCTCTCTCTTTTTTTAAAATTCAGGTTATTCATTTTATCCTCTCTGAAATCTAAACTGATTTTAAAGATGACAGTGAACTAGTCTAATAAATGAGTTTGAATGAGCCACTTACATTTGCTAAATTAATTTTCTTTCCATTTTCACCTTAATTCACTCTGGCTTTTTTACCCACCACTGAATTGACCCTGACTATCGGTTACCTTCCTTGCTTGAGTTCCTAGATGCATTGGACATGTTGACCCCTCCTTCTTTCCTAAAATTCTTCTCTTAAACTTCAGACTCCAATTTCTCCTGGTTTTCCTCCTACCTAGAACACTCTGGCCATTTCTCTATCTCCTTTGTCAATTGCTACTCTTCTGTACAATCCTTAAATATTACTTCCTCAAAGTGCTCTCCTAGATCTCTTTCCTTATTCTAAGCTTCTGGTTTGTGTGCTTAGTTGCTCAGTCATGTCCAACTCTTTGCAACCCCATGGACTGCAGCCCACCAGGCTCCTCTGTCCAACAGGATGCTCCAGGCTCCAGGGGATCTTCCCAACCCAGGGATTGAACCCAGGTCTCCCACAATGCAGGCGGATTCTTTACCATCTGAGCCATCAATGAAGCCCAAGAATACTGGAGTGGGTAACCTATTCGTTTTTCAGGGGATCTTCCCAACCCAGGAGTCATATTGGGATCTCCTGCATTGCATGTGGATTCTTTCCCAGCTGGGCCCACTTCTGGTTTGGCTGTCTCAAATCCCCCATGACTTTGACCATCTTCTCTACACTCCTGACTCCCACATCTCTCCAGCTCATCTGTCTCTCCCAAGGTTTAGACATGTATTTCTAATCGCTTCCAGGACACTTCCCCTGTGATGTTTCACAGGAACCTGCAACTCAGCATGGTCAAAACTCATTCTCCACATTTCCTCTTCTTCCTCCATGCCCTGAACTCGGTGAATGATGCCATCATAAACCCATTTGCTTATAACCCAAAATACAATTTAACCAGTAAACAGTTTTTAAACACTGTTGTGTGTCACATACTACGCTAGCACATGAACACAGAAATAAGGTGTTGGATAAGACTGGCCCCTGTCCTTGGGTTGCTTATAAGCCAGAAGGGAAGGCAAACATTAAAACAATTACACAAATACCCAATTCATCATAACTGTTGTAAGCACTACCAAGGAAAAGATAAGGAAGGAATTATCTTTGACTCTTTCTCCTTTCCACACCTATCAATTCTATCTATCCTCTCAGTTATAACTCCTAAGTATCTCTTTGGTTTGTCCTCTTCCCTCTTTTCTCTTGCCACCAATAGTTTTCCTTTGATCTGAAATAGTTTCCTAATAGGTTTCCTGTGTCTGCTCCTGTGCCTGTAGTCTATTCACCACACTATATCCACAGTGATCTTTTACAATGCACATCTGCTTGTCATTTCCTATTTAACACTCTTCAGTAGAATAAGATTGTTTACATAAAAAAGATAATAAAGTTGATAAATTAATAAATAGAGGTGAAAGCATGATCTGGGGTGATTGAGGAAAATTCTAGGAGTGGTTCAGAGAGGAAAAATGATTTGACTTCCCATTATAAACTCATCCTTACCATTTGATCTGCTTTATGTATATGTATTAATTTAATAAAAATGAGCAAGTGGTGACCATTTTGTAATGTATAGAAACATCAGGTCACTGTGTTGCGCACCAGGAACTAATATCATGTTATAGGTCAATTATCCTTCAAAAACACACAAACTCATAGAAAAAGAGATCAAATTTGTGGTTACCAGAGGGGAGGGGCAGGAGAGGGGGAAACTGATGAGTGTGGTCAAGAGGGACAAACTTCCATTTATAAGATAAACAAGTACTAGGGATGTGCAACATGAGAAATATAATTAACACTGCTGCTTGTTACACGTGAAAGTTGTTAAGGGAGTAACTCCTAAGAGTTCTCATCACAAGGCAAAATTTTTTTAATTTTCTGTCCACATAAGATGATAGATGTTCACTAAACTTATGGTGATTATCATTTCGTGATGTCATTGTTCATCGCTCAGTTTTGTCTGACTTTTTGTGACCCTCATGGACTGCAGCACGCCAGGCTCCCCTGTCTATCACCGACTCCCGGAGCTTGCTCAGACTCATGTCCATCGAGTCGGTGATGCCATCCAACCATCTCACCCTCTGTCGTCCCTTTCTCCTCCTGCCTTCAGTCTTTCCCAACATCAGGGTCTTTTCCAGTGAGTCAGCTCTTCCCAACAGGTGGCCAAAGGATTGGCGCTTCAGTTGCAGCATCAGTTCATCCAGTAAATATTCAGGGTACAGCATACCGATTTGCTTACATCATGAAATGTATGTGTGCTGTACACCTTAAGTGTACGTAGTGCTGTATGTCAACTCTATCTCAGTATAACTGGGAGGAAAAAAATAAGGCAATACTGCTCTGTAAAAAAAAAGATTGAAAATTAGTATTCTTGGACCAAGGAGTATATTTGGGTATCCCTTGTGGCTCAGTTGGTAAAGAATCCACCTGCAATATGGGAGACCTGGGTTCAATCCAGGGGTTTGGAAGATACCCTGGAGAAAGGAAAGGCTACCCACGCCAGTATTCTGGCCTAGAGAATTCCATGGACTATAGGGGTCGCAAACAGTCAGACACAACTGAGTGACTTTCACTTTCATACTTGGACCAAGGCGAGAGGAATCTGTGTCCCAAGTCCCAGGTTTTAGGGCCCCTTTGATCCTTCTTTCAATAAGGTGAAAGCATCCATGGGACCAAGTGGCTGTGTCCACCCTGAATCTGTATTCACCTCCTTTCCCACTAGGTTTTGGGGACTTGGAACCCTAGCACTTCTTGCCCAAGTTGCCTCAAACCCACTTCCAGAGCCTGTCTGGGCCCCTTCCCAGGTCTACCCTCTAAGGGTGGGCTGCACCACCTGTGCACATGTCACCACATCCCTGGTGTGGCTGTTTGGAGGGCACAAAACTGGAACTGAAATGTGGGGATTAGAGAGTTAGCCTGGAGGAGCACAAGGACCTCTGAGAATGGGGAGGCCTGGGGAAGGGTCTAGAGGCTGGAACTTGGGAGCCAGCTCTCACCACAATTTCTGGTGTGAAACTCTGTGGCATTTGGGAATTCTAAATCCAGATCTAGGCTTTAAAATATGAAAGTATTTATGTGTTGCAACAGAAGGAAAGATGAAATCTCTATCCTCTTTTAACAGTTTATCAAATTTGTTTGTAAGTTGTAAATATTTGAAGACAATATGTGAGCCTTTGTTTGTTCTCTTGCTGTAGCTCTACAAATATTAGGGCCAAACCTGTTGAACATCCTCCTGATAACTTAGGAAAGGGTGGTTTTAAAGCCTTCTGGATATATCTGTTCCTTTTATCATAATATTTAAAACTGCTTGTAAATATTTCACAAGCCAAGTTGGCATGGGCGTAACTCAGCTATGGGAAAACCCAGCCTGGGCCAACAGCCACTTCAGAGATCCCAAAGGTCAGTAACTGAAGGTGACATGGTCTGGTCAGGCCAGCCCCAGCTCCCCACAGCATCTCAGGATGAACATGTGGCCGTCTTAACTCCATTCAGATTGAATCTAAATGCACTGGTTGTGTGTGACTTTCCATATGATTTACCATGTTCTTGTTACCAAATCAAAACATTCATATTCACTTTATGGAATGTTCATATTTTCAAGCTGGCCCAAGTTTGTAGTTTTGTAAAAAACTGAAACTACTCTGATTCTCTTTCTCTCCTTTTCTTTCTTTCTTCGTAAAGACAGGACAAAGTCCCCAAAAGAAAGTCCCCCCCGAAAAGAAAGTCATTGTGAATTTCTTTAGTAAACAAGCTTTTCATTGGGAAGAAAACAGACCAACTTATGGGCCCAGAGTCCAGGACTGTGATTCTCAGCCTATTTCTAAGAGAGTCCCATCATGTGCTCTTCAACAAATGCTGTAGTTTCTTCATGTCTCTTTTTCTTCATCTCTAGCTACACAGAACTGAGGTTTCTGTCCTGCTGCCCAAAGGAAGTGGCTATCTGCATAAACTGAATAAGGAAAGAAAAGTACAAAATGTCCTGTGAATATGTTTTATTCATGAGAAACAGTATGAAAGCAGAGTACAGTGATGAAAGAACTATTGGTCACAGAGGGTATTTTTTTCCCCAGCCACACCCACATACTGACAACGATCTCAGCCACTTGCGTTTTCTCTGATTACAAAGAGGTAACAGAAAAAACTCTGTCTGCACCAGAGTTCCACTTCACATAAAGTGGACATTTTTGGAGGCAAGACTCAGGAGTAGCAAGACTAAGGGGTAGTCACAAGGACAAAGGTCTCTACCAGTTCCAAAATTCTAGAATTTTAAATTGTTTGAGAGTATGCATGCTCAGCTGAACAGGGGAACTACTTCTCTTTTCAATGTTAGTGTCAAAATTTTGGCATTGTCTGGTCTGTTTGAGGTTGAATTTGATACTTTATCTTAATCTGGGATTAGTCAGTTGAATTCACAGACTAAGAAATATAGGATTAGAAAATTTTATTAGCTTTGTTGGATGAATCCAAAAGGTAGGAAAGTATCCCTTTTACTGGCATCCGAAAAAGGTTGACCAACACCTTTTCCTTTTATTGAATCACTTGCTAAGTTGCCAGACTGAAAGGAAAGGAATATGGATGTTCAAGCTAAGAATAATTGAAGGTAAGCCCTTCAGTAGTAGACCAGGAACAGGGCTGTGAAGGGTCTGGTGTCTTTTTCTTCCCAAACAGAGGGTAGAGTGGAATGAATATATGAGACAGTGACAGAGAAGTGCATATCTCAGAAAATGGAAAGAAGAACTGATGACAGAAGAAGCAGAGACACCTCCTGTTGATTCCTGCCTGAAGCCATCATTCTGCCCTCTGGCTTCTGCCTCCTGGCACCACTGAATGTTAGACCCTATACCTGACTGGAGAGACTCACCATTCTCTTTATCCCACGCACCATTCTTATAAAGTCCCTGATTGAATATAATGTTGTGAAGAGGTCCACTTTCTTCATACAAGTCTAGTAACTGGAGGAAGTATTACATACACTCATCTTGAAGTTTGGAGACATTACTGTAGGTCTTGTGCGCTGGTCCTCCATCACCAAGTGAGATGAATGAATTCCTGTGTGTTTCCTCCTGATTTTTGTGGCAACTAACTCATTGCAACAATAGCTTTTTCTGTGAAATGTTCAAAGAAGATAAAAACATTACACTTGATTTTGCAAATGTCTTCATGAAAAGAATCTTTTTTTTTTTCTTAGAATCTGCAGAAGGCTAGATGCAAAGGGAATTTCCCTCATGAAGGAAAAGCTAAAGATTCTCACTATGATAGGCAAGTACTTATCGCTTATCTTCCTTCATGAAAGATTATCATTTCCCATTCCAGTTCTTTGTAAGGTAAACCTGTTAATAGATTTTGGCTTCAAACTAAGCTTCCACTGATATGTCCAAGTCACTGGTGTAGCTGAGTTGGCAACAAAGAGTCTATGGGTAGGATATCTTTGGTATCTGCTGTGTCTCTTTCCCAACCTAAAATCTGGGAAGGTTGCATATTAGTCTTTTTAACACAGAGGATTTACAAGCCAATATGGAATATTCTCACCTATGTTTAAGACTAGAGACCCCTTTAAGAAAATTAGATATACCAAGGGAATGTTTCATGCAAAGATGGGCTCAATAAAGAACAGAAATGATATGGACTTAACAGAAGCAGAAGATATAAAGAAGAGGTGGGAAGAATACACAGAAGAACTATACAAAAAATAATCTTCATGACCCAGATATGCATGATATGTGATCACTCACCTAGAACCAAATATCCTGACATGTGGAGTCAAGTGGGCCTTAAGAAGCATCACTACGAACAAAGCTAGTGAAGGTGATGGAATTTCAGTTGAGCTATTTCAAATCCTGAAAGATGATGCTGTGAAAGTGCTGCACTCAATATGCCAGCAAATTTGGAAAACTCAGCAGTGGCCAAGGACTGGAAAATGTCAGTTTTCATTCCAATCGCAAAGAAAGGCAATGCCAAAGAATGTCTAACTACCGAACAATTACACGCATCTCACATGCTAGTAAAATAATGCTCAAAATTCTCCAAGCCAGGCTTCAACAGTATGTAAACCATGAACTTTCAGATGTTCAACCTGGATTTAGAAAAGGCAGAGGAACCAGAGATCAAATTACCAACATCCACTGGATCTTCAAAAAAGCAAAAGAGTTCCAGAAAAACATCTACTTCTGCTTTATTGACTACATCAAAGCCTTTGACTGTTTTGGATCACAACAAACTGGAAAATTCTTAAAGTGACAGGGATACTAGACCAACTGACTTTCCTCCTGAGAAATCTGTATGTAGGTCAAGAAGCAACAGTTAGAACCAGACATGGAACAATGGGCTGGTTGCAAATTGTGAAAGATTTATGTCAAGGCTGTATATTGTCACCCTGCTTATTTAACTTATATGCAGAGTATATCATGTAAAGTACCAGGCTGGATGAGGCAAGCTGGAATCAAATTGCCGGGGGGAAGTATCAATAACTTCAGATATGCAGATGACACCACCCTAATTGCAGAAAGCAAATAAGAACTAAAGAGCCTCTTGATGAAAGTGAAAGAGGAGAGTGAAAAAGTTGGCTTAAAACTCAACATTCAAAAACCTAAGATCATGGCGTCTGGTCCCATCAGTTTAGTTCAGTTCAGTGGCTCAGTCGTGTCCAACTCTTCGTGACTCCATGAACTGCAGCACACCAGGCCTTCCTGTCCATCACCAACTCCCGGAGTTTACCCAGACTCATATCCATTGAGTTGGTGATGCTATCCAACCATCTCATCCTCTGTAGTCCCCTTCTCCTGCCCTCAATCTTTCCCAGCATTAGGGTCTTTTCAAATGAGTCAGCTCTTTGCATCAAGTGGCCAAAGTATTGGAGTTTCAGCTTCAAAATCAGTCCTTCCAGTGAATACCTAGGACTGATCTCCTTTAGAATGGACTGGTTGGATCTCCCTGCAGTCCAAGGGACTCTCAAGGGTCTTCTCTAACACCACAGTTCAAAAGCATCAATTCTTCTGTGCTCAGCTTTCTTTATACTCCAACTCTCACATCCATACATGACTACTGGAAAAACCATAGCCTTGACTTTGTTGACAAAGTAATGTCTCTGCTTTTTAATATGCTATCTAGGTTGATCATAACTTTCCTTCCAAGAAGTAAGTGTCTTAATTTCATGGCTGCAGTCACCATCTGCAGTGATTTTGGAGCCCCCCAAAATAGTCAGCCACTGTTTCCACTGTTTCCCCATCTATTTGCCATGAAGTGATGGGACTGGATGCCATGATCTTAGTTTTATGAATGTTGAGTTTTAAGCCAACTTTTTCACTCTCCTCTTTCACTTTCATCAAGAGGCTCTTTAGTTCTTACTTGCTTTCTGCCATAAGGGTGGCGTCATCTGTATATCTGAGGTTATTGATATTTGACCCAGCAATCTTGACTCCAGCTTGTGCTTCTTCCACCCCAGCATTTCTCATGATGTACTCTGCAATAAGTTAAATAAGCAGGGTGACAATATACAGCCTTGATGTACTCCTTTTGCTATTTGGAACCAGTCTGTTGTTCCATGTCCAGTTCTAACTGTTGCTTCCTGACCTGCATATAGGTTCCTCAAGAGGCAGGTCAGGTGGTCTGGTATTCCCATCTCTCTCAGAATTTTCCACAGTTGATTGTGATCCACACAGTCAAAGGCTTTGGCGTAGTCAATAAAGCAGAAATAGATGTTTTTCTGGAACTCTTGCTTTTTCAATGATCCAGCAGTGTTAGCAATTTGATTTCTGGTTCCTCTGCTTTTTCTAAAATCAGCTTGAACATCTGGGAGTTCACAGTTTACATATTGCTGAAGCCTGGCTTGGAGAATTTTGAGCATTACTCTACTAGCATGTGAGATGAGTGCAATTGTGCAGTAGTTTGAACATTCTTTGGCATTGCCTTTCTTGGGGATTGGAATGAAAACTGACCTTTTCCAGTCCTGTGGCCACTGCTGCGTTTTCCAAATTTGCTGGCATATTAAGTGCAGCACTTTCACAGCATCATCTTTCAGGATTTGAAATAGCTCAACTGAAATTCCATCACCTCCACTAGCTTTGTTCGTAGTGATTTTCCTAAGGCCCACTTGACTTCACATGTCAGGATGTCTGGCTCTAGGTGAGTGATCACACCATCGTGATTATCTGGGTCATGAAGATCTTTTTTATACAGTTCTTCTGTGTATTCTTGCCATCTCTTCTTAATATCTTCTGCTCCTGTAGGTCCATACCATTTCTGTTCTTTATTGAGCCCATCTTTGCATGAAATATTCTCTTGGTATCTCTAATTTTCTTGAAGAGATCTCTAGTCTTTCCCATTCTGTTGTTTTCCTCTATTTTTTTGCATTGACCACTGAGGAAGGCTTTGTTATCTCTCCTTGCTGTTCTTTGGAACTCTGAACTCAAATGGGTATATCTTTCCTTTTCTCCTTTGCTTCTTGCCTCTCTTCTTTTCACAGGTATTTGTAAGGGCTCCTCAGACAGCATTTTGCATTTTTGCATTTATTTCTCTTGAAGATGGTCTTGATTCCTGTCTCCTGTAAATGTCATGAACCTCCATCTGTAGTTCATCAGGCACTGTGTCTATCAGATCTAGTCCCTTAAATCTATTTCTCACTACCACTGTATAATTATAAGGGATTTGATTAAGTCATACATGAATGTCTAGTGGTTTTCCCCCACTTTCTTCAATTTAAGTCTGAATTTAACAATAAGAAGTTCATAATCTGAGTCACAGTCAGCTCCCGGTCTTGTTTTTGCCGATTGTATAGAGCGTCTCCATCTTTGGCTGCAAAGCATATAATCAATCTGATTTCGGTGTTGACCATCTGATGATGTCCATGTGTAGAGTCTTCTCTTGTGTTGTTCGAAGAGGGTGTTTGCTATGACCAGTGCCTTCTCTTGGCAAAACTCTATTAGCCTTTGCCCTGCTTCATTCTGTATTCAAAGGCCAAATTTGCCTGTTACTCCAGGTGTTTCTTGACTTCCTACTTTTGCATTCCAGTCCCCTATAATGAAAAGGACATCTTTTTTGGGTGTTAGTTCTAAAAGGTCTTGTAGGTCTTCACAGAGCCATTCAGCTTCAGCTTGGTCCCATCACTTCATGGCAAATAGATGGGGAAACAATGGAAACAGTGACAGATTTTATTTTGGAGGGCTCCAAAATCACTGCACATGGTGACTATAGTCATGAAATTAAAAGATACTTGCTCCTTGGAAGAAAAGCTATAACCAACCTAGACAGCATATTAAAAAGCAGAGACATTACTTGGCAACAAAGGTCCATCTAGTCAAATCTATGGTTTTTTCAGTAGTCATGTATGGATGTGAGAGTTGGATTATAAAGAAAGCTAAGCGCTGAAGAATTGATGCTTTGGAGAAGACTCTTGAGAGTCTCTTGGACTGCAAGGAGATCAAACCAGTCAATCCTAAAGGAAATCAGTCCTAAGTATTCACTGGAAGGACTGATGCTGAAGCTGAAGCTCCAATACTTTGGCTACCTGATGAAAGAACGGACTCCTTGGAAAAGACCCTGATGCTGGGAAAGATTGAATGCAGGAGTAGAAGGGGATGACAGAAGATGAGATGGTTGGATGGCATCACTGACTCAATGGATATGAGTTTGGGTAAACTCCAGGAGTTTGTGATGGACAGGGAGGCCTGGTGTGCTGCGATTCATGGGGTTGCCAAGAGTTGGACACGACTGAGTGACTGAACTGAACTGAAGTTTATGAAAGTTTCTGTTTTCATCTGTATAGATAATGTCCTTAAGTGGGTGCCTTGCCTTGTGGCTCACATGGTAAAGAATCTGCCTGCAATGTGGGAGACCAAGGTTCAATCCCTGAGTTGGGAAGATCCACTGGAGAAGGGAATGGCAATCCACTCCAGGACTCTTGCCAAGAGAATTCCATGGACAGAGGAGCCTCATGGGCTACAGTCCATGGGGTCGCAAAAAGTTGGACATTACTGAACAACTACACTTTCACTTAAGTGGGTATATATAAAAAGTTATGAAAATTTCTTCATATAGGTTTGTGAGTTAATAGCTAGTATATGTTTCTCACAAAATCCTGGAACAAAATCAAGCTGTCAGTTTTAGTATGAGGTGGGAACTCAGGTTGGAAGAGAAAGAGGAAGACATTCTATAGAGAGTATAAAAGCTGCTGCTGCTACTGCTAAGTCGCTTCAGTCGTGTCCGACTCTTTGCTACCCCATAGATGGCAGCCCACCAGGCTCCCCTGTCCCTGGGATTCTCCAGGCAAGAATACTGGAGTGGGTTGCCATTTCCTTCTCCAATGCATGAAAGTGAAAGTGAAGTCGCTCAGTCGTGTCCAAGTCTTAGCAACCCCATGGATTGCAGCCCACCAGGCCCCTCTGTCCATGGGATTTTCCAGGCAAGAGTGCTGGAGTGGGGCTTCCAAGTCCTAAATTGCTCCAACCTCATTTCTCCATTGCTATAGCAAAAAAATATGCCAACATTTTTCATTCTGCTGATGGGTACAGTGATAATGAACTAATGTTGGCAAGACTTTCGAAATGGGCATATAGACTTTATTAAGGAAGCAGGAAACAAGACTAGAGTAAGTCTTTTTGATTGGCCAGATTTTATAAGGTTACATAATATGTTTTTTTTTTTTTTTGCACCAAAGGAATTGGGCAACTGACTTTGAAAAAGATTTTTTAAATTAATTAATTAAATTTAAAAATAAATATTTATAAAGGATTTTTAAAAAGTCTTCCTGTTACTTGGATAATAGCCCCCAAATCAGTCTGATTTAGTAATTAGTTAAAATGTTTCAAAAGTCAAGCATTTGAAAGAAAAGAAGCCAAATGATTTAGCCCCTACTCTTTTGTTTTAATCTTTTATTCAGCAACATTGACTGAATTTACAGTGTATGTCAGCAATCTTCCAGGCTGGGTGGGAGACAGAAGGAGATCTAAGACAGAAACACTTCCCACAAATAAATTTATAATTTAGTAGAAGAAGTAAGGCATACATATGCAGATATCTACAATAATATAAGACGGTATAATGTTGGCTGTAAGGAAAATGCAAAGTACTTCCCTTGGGTGATTGGGACATTTTGTGTGGAGTTGGCCTTGGAGCTGGTCATGAAAAGGACGAGATCTTCCAGAGTGAAAACATGGGCAAACTATTTCCTCTGGGAAGGCTCTGCTGACCGTCTCTCCCACTCCCCTTCCTTTCCCTGCCCCAAGTGGAGGAACATTTGTGTGCTGCTTCTGCCTTACTGTCTACTGTAATTTATACAGACTTTCATCATAACAATTATATTCTAAATCTTATTTGCAAGTCTTGTCCCTCGAGGGAAGTATAAAGTCTTTTGGAACAGGAGCTATGTCTTTTCATGTTTGTTTCCTAATATTTAGCTTGGCCTCTTCCATAGTATACTTACTCAATAAATATTGAGGGAGAAAGGAAGTACATTACAGGATATATTCAGGTATCATTGTGTACTATAATTTAGCTGAAATCAAAGATTAATGAAGGCAAGCAGGGGGAATTAAAGCTTACAAGAGTACGTTGGAAAGAGGTCTAAAACTATCAAGTGTTGGTGAGTAAATGGAATAGTGGAAACTCTTCTGTGCTGCTAGTGAGAATGTAAATTGGTACAACCATTTGGTGGGGGGGATTTATTAGTATCTCATAAAGTCAACAGACTGGTTCCAAATTGGGAAAATAGTACGTCAAGGCTGTATATTGTCACCCTGCTTATTTAACTTATATGCAGAGTATATCATGAGAAACGCTGGGTTGGATGAAGCACAAGCTGGAGTCAAGATTGCCAGGAGAAATATCAATAACCTCAGATATGCAGATGACACCACTCTTATGGCAGAAAGCAAAGAGGAACTAAAGAGACTCCTGATGAAAGTGAAAGAGGAAAGTGGAAAAGTTGGCTTAAAACTCAACATTCAGGAAATTAAGATCATGGCATCTGGTCCCATCACTTCATGGCAAATAGATGGGGAAACAATGGAAACAGTGACAGACTTTATTTTGGGGGGCTCCAAAATCACTGCAGATGGTGACTGCAGCCATGAAATTAAAAGACGCTTGCTCCTTAGAAGAAAAGCTATGACCAACCTAGACAGCATATTAAAAAGCAGAGATATTACTTGGCCAACAAAGATCCATCTAGTCAAAACTATGGTTTTTCCAGTGGTCATGTATGGATGTGAGAGTTGGACTATAAAGAAAGCTGAGTGCCAAAGAATTGATGCTTTGGAGAAGACTCTTGAGAGTCCCTTGGACTACAAGGAGATCAAATCAGTCAATCCTAAGGGAAATCAGTCCTAAATATTCATTGGAAGCTGAAGCTCAGATACTTTGGCTACCTGATGAGAAGAACTGACTCCTTGGAAAAGACCCTGATGCTGGGAAAGATTGAAGGCAGGAGGAGAAGGGGACGACAGAGGATGAGATGGTTGGATGGCATCACTGACTTGATGGACATGAATTTGAGCAAGCTCTGGAAAGTTGGTGATGGACAAGGAAGCCTGGCATGCATAGTCCGGGGTCACAAAGAGTCGGACACAACTGAGCAATTGAAGGAACTGAATAAAGTCAAAGATGCTGGTGACCCAATCTTGTGACCTAAAACTTCCAATTCTAGAGTAAACCTTGCTCCTGTTTACAAGGAGACAGATGTAAATATTAATAGCAAAAAGTTGATAACAAATGTCCATCAGCATGAGAATGGATGAATAACTATAGATTTATCAATGATGAATAGCTATAATATTATATCTATATTGCATGTATTATATTAATATCAGTCACTTGTTGCTGTTTAGTCACTCAGTTGCGTCTGACTCTTTGCAACCCCATAGCCCACCAGGTTCCTCTGTCCATAGGATTTGCTAGGCAAGAATACTGGAGTGGGTTGCCATTTCCTTCTCCAGGGCGTCTTCCTGAACTGTGGATAGGACCCGTGTCTCATGAATTGGCAGGTGGATTCTTTACCAATGAGCCGTCAGGAAATATTAGTCATATATGATATGTAATGACTACAGATATATCAACATGGGTGAATAGCATACTGGTGCTTCACCTGTTGACACTTACAACAGCTTGAGAAGACAGCCTCCTGGAGTTGCAGTTCAGAATGTTTTATGGAACATTGGCACTATACCACCCATTCTTCCAGGTGTCTAGCTTGCATAGATAATAACTTCTGAAGGTTTTGGCTTCTCAGCCTCCATCATCATGTAAAACAATTCCTTATAGTAAACCTATCCATTTGTTCATCAGTCAATAGATGGCGAGATGGGTAGGTAAAAGTCCCTTTGGTTCTTTCTCTGAAGAACCCATGCTAATATACCTACTAAATAAAATAGGGTTTTTATTTTCTTGTTAATTTGCTTACATTTCAAAAACTCTACCATTCAGTTTCCTTACTTGAAATTAGGGCTAGAAACTCATGTCTCATCAGACTGTTGTGAATATCAGCAGGCGAAGCACCAGCACAGCACTGGGCATGTAAGCACTCAAAGTTAGTTCCTTTGATTGTGACCCTGGATGGAAGAATATTGCCTGGCCAATTGATCATAAAGTCAGCCTGCAAAACTGTGGTGGGAGCTTGAGGGGTGGCTGAGTGGGATTGGTAGGGTCAAACCAGCTTGCTTCAGTATACCCCAGAGTAAATCTAAGTGAAGTGAGAGTCAGCTCTTTGTGAGCTCATAGACTATACAAGTCCATGGACTTCTCCAGGCCAGAATACTGGAGTGAATAGCCTTTTGCGTCTCCAGGGGGATCTTCCCATCCCAGGAATTGAACCCAAGTCTCCTGCATTGCAGACAGCTTCTTTACCAGCTGAGCCACAAGGGGAGCCCAAGAATACTGGAGCGGGTAGGCTATCCATCCTCCAGCGGATCTTCCTGACCCAGGAATCGAACCAGGGTCTCCTGCATTGCAGGTGGATTCTTTACCAACTGAGCTATCATGGAAGCCCCTAGTAAATCTAAAGTCCAAGATAAGTTCAGTATTTTCTCCCTGCCAAAAAAAAATGTGGGTTATGTCTCTCTTATCATCAAAGATGTCATGCTCATCACATAATTTTTATTGTGCTTTTATTTTTCTAACCTTTGAAGAAATAGGTACTAGCTTCCAGGTAGAGAATGAGGCCAAGTTATTCACCATCATTCCCATGTACAAATAGAAAAACTGAGATTCAGGAATTGTGTTTTACCCAAAAGAATATGGCTGGTTAGCCCCTAAGTTCAAATATCTCTCCAGGCATGTAGGCAGCTAGTGAGGTTGGGTTCTCTGAAGAGTTATAAGCCAAGTACAGTAAGGGTGCAAAATAAAGAGAAGACTTTGGTCTCCCTTTAAGCTAAGGATAAAGAGAGGCTAAACTTGTGGAAAACATGTGGAAATCCATCTAACAAGGAATATACATATTTATGATTCCAATTCCTTCAAGTCTTTGCTCAAATTTTACTTTCTTGATAAGACCTACACTGATCATTTTATTATTAATAAATACTGCAACCTTCCCCCCTGCCAATTACTACTGATTCCTGCTGCACTTTCTTTAATTTGAAGTATAGTTGATCTACAGTATTGTGTTAGTTTGAGATATACAGCAAAGTGGTCATATTTATGTGTTCTCCAAATTCTTTTCCATTATAGATTATTATAAGATATTGAATATAGCCCCCCACATTATATAGTAGGTCCTTGTTTTTATCTATTTTCTGTATAGTGGTATGTATCTATTAATCCCATTCTCCTAATTTATCCCTCTCCTCCTTTCTCCTTTGGTTACCATAAGTTTGTTTTCTATTTCTGAGTCTAATTTGTTTTAAAAATAAGTTCATTTGTATCATTTGTTTAGATTCCACATATAAGTTATATCATATATTTCAATTAGTTCATTTTTAGTATGATAATCTCTGAGTCTAATTCATATTGCTGCAAATGGCAGGTTTTAATTCTTTTTTATGGCTGAGTAATATTCCATTGTATATACATACCACATTTTTTTTGTCCTATTCATCTGTCAATGAACACTTACATTGCTTTCATGTTTTAGCTATTGTAAATAGTGTTGCTATGAACATTGGGGTGCAGGTATTTGTTTGAATTAGTTTTTGTCTTTTCCAGATATATGCCCACAAGTAGAATTTCTGGATCATATAGTAATTCTATTTTTAGTTTCTTTAAGGACCCTCCATACTGTTCTCCATAGTGGCTATACCAGTTTACATTCCTACCAACAGTGTAGGAGGGTTCCATTTTCTCCATACTGTCTCCTCCTGTTGCACATTTTACCTTACCTATATAATACCTAATATATACTCTATGGATTTAGGTTTATTTTTATTATCTCTCCTTACACACAGATACACATACAAGCACACAAATGTAAATTCTATAAGTACGAGGATATTCTGTTTTGTTCACTGACGTGTCCCAAGTGCTTATGCAGTATGAGGCACTCCATGAATCTATGTGAGATGAATAGGTTCTGAGAGACTACAGGAAAGTTTCCAGATAAGGAAGACATTTTGAATACATGCATTTGCTACCTCCCTAAGTTCAGTTCAATTCAGTCGCTCAGTCGTGTCCGACTCTTTGCGACCCCATGAATCGCAGCACGCCAGGCTTCCCTGTCATAGTGGATCACAGTCTGTCAGACCTCTCCACTATGACCCGTCTGTCCTGGGTTGCCCTGCGGGCATGCCTTGGTTTCATTGAGATAGACAAGGCTGTGGTCCTCGTGTGATTTGACTGACTAGTTTTCTGGAGTATGGTTTCAGTGTGTCTGCCCTCTGATGTCCTCTCGCAACACCTACCATCTTGGGTTTCTCTTACCTTGGTCATGGGGTATCTCTTCACAGCTGCTCCAGCAAAGCTCACCCGCTGCTCCTTACCTTGGATGAGGGGTATCTCCTTACCACCACCCTTCATGTCAAATACCAACTCTAAAGCAATCATACCTGAATTGTTCAACTGGATATTTTATACTCTTCCTTTTCTATGTCTTTTGTTATTTGTCATGCATGTTTTCACATTAATTTGGGGACATTTCTTATTACAGAAAAAAAAATATATGAGTTTACAATATTTAGTTTTGGCTTACCCAGGGGTTCTTGAACATTATTTTCTGCATTTAATTGGTGTATAACATTTCTTTCAATGAATAATGATTTCTCTGAGCAATTGTGATACATTTTACAATTCAGCTATAATACAGATGTGCATCAGTTATTTTGATCACATCCTCTAAAATATGTATTCAAAATAAGAAAATGCAAGTTTTCAGTATTTTCATAGTCTCCAGAAGTGTTTAGGTATGCACTATATTTAAGAATGTGTGTGTACATACATGTGTATGTATGTGCGTGATTTTTCCCAAAATTTCATAATGAAGCAAAAAAAAAAAAAAATCAACAGTGGCCACGTCTATGCATTTGGGTTCAGCCATAAAATATTAAGTTATCATGTAACCTGGCACATCACTTTCATATATGCGTATGTGCAAGTGTGTATGTGAGGTTTTTTTCTTCTTTGACAAATGAAGAGACAAGTCTTACAGGACTTTAAGTGATTTATGCAAAATCACAGAAATAGTAAATGAAGAAAAAACACTTGCACTCAGGTAGTTTTATATTTACATTGTTGTTTCTATTGTTTTTCCTTAATTCTATTCTATTACCGTAAATAGTTTCTGTTTTTCCTCATTGTGATACCTTATTTTATATTTTATGCTTATAATCTTAAATTGATAAATTCCATCTTATTTATTTGTAATATCAACTTGATAAATCCATTTGAACATTTATTAAAAATAATAAAAGATAACAAGTGAATGTTTCCAATATATTTCAGAGGTGATGTAGCCTAGAACATGGGTCATTATTAATATTTACTTCATTTTTTTCAACACTGGACAATATAATAACTGTGAGACCTTACTGAAGAATTATCATATAACTTTTGTATGTGTCAAACAAAATTTTACTACCTTTTAAGTGAGAAATATTTTGAAAGACTGCATTTAAATCTATACTGTATAAGTTTATTCAGAATGAAGATTTCTAGGTAAAGTACAAGGATTGGTATATAGTTTTTAACTAACTGCATGCTTTAGATTTCTACTTTAATATATTTTGGAACTTTTATTACATAGAAAACTTTTTCTTCATGGTGCTTTTTACCAAAATTATGTAATGATTAATTAGCAGAATGAGTATATACATACTTATCAGAGAGTTGGCGCCCCAGAGCTGAATCAACCCATGAAAAGAAGAGGGTTATATGAGGTTTATATAACTTGGGAAGTTTCCAACGTGTACCCGGGCCTTTTCTTCAACCAGTAGTAATATTCATAACTTCAATTAGAAGATCTGTGACTCAGTGTCCCTATAATAAATCACTCAGGAGACGAGGGCACCCTGTAGTGGAGGAGCAGCCATTATGACTATAGTCTAGCTCTGCCCGTGGTGCACAGCTCTCTATGCGACCATGGGAGCCTGGTGATCTTGTGTGCTCTGCTTCCTCTCTGCCTGTGAGATCTCCTCTACATCCTCACAGAAACAATCCTGTATGTTATAACTATACTATGTGGCACTAATAATTTATGTGCCCCTGTTCCTCTGAAATAAATCACGATTAAACAAGTAGTAAACAAATAAAACCTTTTTAAAGTAATTATTTAAAAATGTATTTCAAAGGAGAAAGTTAGAAACATTTAGTATTTCCTTGAGGAATCAGTGTTGTTTTTTGTTTGTTTGTTTGTTTGTTTGTTTTTCCCCTTATATTTTCTCCAATAAGAAATTTTCAATCAAGAAAAACATATCCTTTGGGAAGAGCAATAGTATGTAAAATAAAATATAGATACAGCTTGAGGTAATCTCTCAGAAACCCAGTAACAATTTTAAGAAACTCCTCAGGCAAAAATAGAAAACCTCAATATCACTAACTTATTTGGAAATAAGACAAAAGAGTTTCAAAATGTAACAGCTACAATTCTTCAGAAGTACCCATCTGGAAAAACTCTAATATTCATGCTAATATAATTCTGTTTTTAAGCACATGTGTGTGTGTGTGTGAGTGTGTGTGTGTGTGAGTGTGTGTGTGTGTGTGTGTGTGTGTGTGTAGCTTAAAAAGCTGCTTTGATAATGTAGCATGAATAATAAGAGGTTATTTTTAATTTTAAAAGTTCAAATTTGATTCAGGATTTATATAATTTCCAAGTAAAAATGAAATTTATTCATTCTCCCAGTTTTAATGACTTTTTACATAAATAAAAAAGCGAGGTATATTTTTAGTTTTCAGTTTCACCTCAGACAGAAAGGAGTGATCATTAATTTTCCAGAAATAAAATGTTCAAATTTAAATAATAATAGCTATTTTAATAATAATAATAAAGATTGTGCCTTAAGCTGCAAATTAATTTGCTGTGTAGAAGTTGTAACACTTCAGTGAATGAAACAAATCTCTTCAATTTTATGCTTTTCTCAAACTTTTTTCTGGGATAATGGGTTAGGATATTTCAATCCCTCCCTTGATAATCCAAGTGTAGTTTATAAAGCATAAGCACCAGTATCATCTATGAGGTGTTTTTTTTTGTTGTTGTTGTTGTTGTTTCTTTTTGAAAGTTCAGACTCTGAGGATCCCCCAGAACTAGAGTCTGGATTTTAACTAGAACCTTAGTCGATCAATTTTTAAGTTTAAGAACCCTTGCTGCAGGCCTAATATTCTCACAGTTTGCTGTACATTAGAATCACCTAGGAGGATATTAAACTGCTGATGCATGGATTCTATCCCCAGGTTATTCCAAAGTGGTACCAAGTTTTAAAACTTATTACTCAACATTCTAAAAACTAAGAACATGGCATCCGATTCCATCACTTCATTGGAAATAGATGGAGAAACAGCGGAAACAATGGCTGACTTTACTTTTTTGGGCTCCAAAATCACTGCAGATGGTGATTACAGCCATGAAATTAAAAGATGCTTACTTCTTGGAAGGAAAGTTATGACCAACCTAGACAGCATATTAAAAAGCAGAGATATTACTTTGCCAACAAAGGTCAGTCCAGTCAAGTTTTTCAGTGGTGATGTACGGATGTGAGAGTTGGACTATAAAGAAAGGTGAGCACCGAAGAATTGATGCTTTTAAACTGTGGTGTTAGAGAAGACCCTTGAGAGTCCCTTGGGCTGCAAGGAGATCCAACCAGTCCATCCCAAAGGAGATTAGTCTTGGGTGTTCATTGGAGGGACTGATGTTGAAGCTGAAACTCCAATACTTTGGCCACTTGATGCAAAGAGCTGACTCATTTGAAAAGACCCTAATGCTGGGAAAGATTGAGGGCAGGAGAAGGGGATAACAGAGGATGAGATGGTTGGATGGCATCACCGACTTGATGGACGTGGGTTTGGATGGACTCCGGGAGTTGGTGATGGACGGGGAGACCTGGTGTGCTGTGGTTCCTGGGATCGCCAATGGTTGGACATGACTGAGCAACTGAACTGAACTGAATCTCACAAGGACATAAAGAAGAGAGACGAGACCACAATATGAGTTCAGAAGCTGGAAAACAGATGAAAAATTGATCACTGTCTTAGTAGAACCTGGAAAGCTAAAGCTTAAGCCAGCCATTGGAGAGAACCAAGAAGCATTGTGATTTACACTCAAGAAGCCACTAAGGTTCAAGATTTGGTGGTACCTCAACTCAACACATAACACTGGAGGTTTATTCATTGGACAGGGTAAAATCAAGGGTCTCTTGATGGGGAAACACCAGATTCAGTTAAAGGAAGATTTATTATATCAATCTGGGTCCATTCAGAGACAGAAACCACACAATATGATACAAAATATTCCCATGCTTGGTAGAATATTTACATATTGAAGGTCAGCCTCTTTCCTCTTTCTTCTAAATGCTGGCAGCCAAGCTGAACTATTCAGGCAAGAAATTGAAGGGGGCTTCTTTGCAGAGGCTGATAGCCTAAAAGGAAAAACCTATGATTTTGAGAATGACTCAAAGAAAGAATCCAGTCAGAAACACAGAGATCTGCTTATGTCCAGTGGAAATCCAATGTGTCCAAAACATGCTCAGAGCCTCTGATTGGCTCTTTGGTGCCCTACTCTTGTATGTAGAAAGAGAACTAAGGATCATCAGTTATCTGTGGAAATATATCTGCCCAAACAAAAAACAGAAAAAGAAAAAACTTGGAGGACAAGAGACTATGCAAAGAGAAGGAAAATATTCCCTCACATTATCACTAATATTTTTAAAGGAATAAATGAAAATATTGCATCCATAGAACAAGAGGCAATAAAAAGGAAAACTCCAAAAGAACTTTTAGAAATTACAGTATCATAAGATCTTTAAAAAATGCAATAGAAGTTTGTAGGGTGAAGTTGAAGAAACCTCCTAAAAAATCAAGCAAAAGAAAAAGACATGGAAAATAAAAGAGAATGATTTTTTTTTCTAATAAAGGATCAATTCTGGAGACTCTAGAGTGAGAGAATAAAGAGTGGATGAGGAGGAAATAATCAAAAAATTTATCAGAATTGAATGACAAGGATTTCTAGATTGAAGAATCCACCAAAGTCCTTGATGTTGAATGAAAATGGATCCAGACCAAGGCACAGCATCATCAAATTTTGGAAAACTAAGGACAAAGAGACTATCTTAAGAACACTCTTTTTCATGAGATTAATACAGAGAATGGGTTTCTTCAGAAAAAGAAGAAACCAAGGAAAACGGTCACACAGGATACAGGAGCAGGGGATCCAATCTAGAAAAGAAGAAAAGGGAATCTCTACAATGATGCCAAAGAGAATTGCCAGAACAAGAGCTCTGCCCAGCTTAAAGAGTAACCAGTCTAGGTTGGAGCAGATGAGAGGGCTCCAGCGGAGATTTCTCCAAGAAGATGAAACTGAGAGAATACCTAACATGACCAAATTTATTGAGAAGAGATGTAGACAATCAATGGGGAGTTTGGGTTGAATTGATAATTAAGTACGTAGAAAACTAAATGAAAAAAATGTCATCATGAGGGCCAGAGAAAACAAAAGGTTGTGCAAGAAAGAAATCATGGGTATATTGCATGGCTTATATGTGAGCAATATTTATGTAGTCATAGCAATATAAACACTGAATATCGTTTTAACCAAACATCAGAACACAGCCATTTGGAGAGGATAGGGAAGGTGAAGCCTGCTTAGCCCATGTAAATGTGGTGGTGGTGGTGATAATGATAGTGAAGGTGGGAGTCTCATCTTTCATGGAGGGAAGTCAATAAATAACGTATGTGAAATCTATATACCAACAGATAGCCGCATAAGCATGTCATTTAGAGATACAGAGGTAAATACCAAAAAAGTCAGCTAAAAAGAGTTGAAAATGGGGACTTTCCTGGCAGTCCACTGGGGATGAGGGTTCAATCCCTGGTTGGGGAGCTAAGATCCCACCTGCTTTGCGGCCAAAAAGCCAAAACATAAAAAAAAAAAAAAAAAAAAAAACCAGAAGCAATATTGATAAATTCAATGAAGAAGAGTTGAAAATAGTTACTTCTGTGAAACAGAAAACGGTGAGGAGAGGTGGATGGCATACTGCTGTTTTCAAAACAAGACTTATAAAGCTATTTGACTCTTTTATGTACATGTATAACTTAGGTCTAAAATAAAAACAAAATTCAAAGAAACTACAAAAGACTTTTCAAGTGAACAGAGCCCATTGCAACATTCCCCACCCCTTCAATCTATTTTCAAATCTTGTCTTATCTCATAAATCGCCAACCTCTCCCCAGTACCTCCACTACCTCAACAAACCAAAGTTCTGGCAGAGGAAAGGAAACACTGGTTGAGTCTGGGATCTGCCCTTTGGGATCTCGTTAGGAACCCTGGATCACCTTTAGTCCATTATGAGTAGATAACTTCTCCAGGGACAATTTAAAGCCTTTCCCCTGATCTTACAAATCTCAAAGAGACTCAGATAATCTCTCCTAATGTATTTCCTCTTCCTTACATTTCGCTGGGAAGGATTGGAGGCAGAAAGAGAAGGGGACGACAGAGGATGAGATGGCTGGATGGCACCACGGACTCGATGGATGTGAGTCTGAGTGAACTCCGGGAGATGGTGATGGACAGGGAGGCCTGGTGTGCTGCAATTCATGGGGTCGCAAAGAGTCGGACACGACTGAGCAACTGAACTGAACTGAACTGAACTGACATTTCACTGAATATCTTGATTCCCAAACCCTTGATTCTAAATGCCTTCTTCCTTAGATTCTCCTTCTTTAGAGACAGGGATGGTCTCAGGGTACATCTGCTTTTAGCAGACACAGACACTTGCCAAGTTGTTAACACTTGGGTAACAGACTATTTCTGTTACCCTTTCATCTTACTGTGTTGCCCTCACCAGGGATGAAAGGCAGAAGCTCTATTAGCTTTGGTTATTTTTGCAGAGAACATTATCCTTAAGCTACCAAATTCGAGAATATTTTTTCTTTCCCTTTCACTGGCTGTCTACTGGCTCTGGTTCTAAGGCTGGCCCATGATATAAACAAGAGAACTTTTTGGAGGACACAGTTAAGTGACCCTGGTAGGTCAAGTGAGCTTATCTGTTCATTGCATGGTACTCAAGGGAAAAGAATCTCTCATTTTAGATTAGTTCAAAACATTTTGCACTGTCCTTGGCTCTGACCTAGACAACCCTCTTATCTGTGACAGAGAAGACATACTTATCCTATTTTCAATTAAGCAAAGCTGGAAAAGATATTTAATATCTTAGAGGAATGAACTGGGGATTCAAAAAACTCAAAGGGCTGCAAAGTTAAGATTAACAAAAGATGAAATTTACCATGCTTATATTCAAAATATTAATTTTACAAACAGCATGTAGAAATTTTGCTTAACAGTTCAGGTGGGGGAAAAAAAAGGCTATGAGTCTAACTAATTGCAAGTTTAGCAAGTTGACATCAAAAAGTGGCTGGGGATGGAGCAGTGACTTCCAAAAAAGTAACTTTTCTTTCTGCCTCCCTGAGAACATAGGCAAGATTGTTTATGCTATATTAATCAGTTTGCTAATAATTATTTAGTGAGGCTCTGCTAAAATTGATTGTGATGATGGTTACACAATCCTATGAATATACTAAACACCAGTGAACTATACACTTTAAATAGCTGAATTTTATGGTATGTGAATTATATCTCAATAGAGCTGTTATAAAAAAGTAGAGGACTCTGAAGAGGGTTTGTTTATATGGGCTTTATATAATAAACCCACATAACCTATCATTAGGGCTTCCCTGGTGGCTCAGTAGTAAAGAATCTGCCTGCCAATTCAGGAGATGCAGGTTAGATCCCTGAGTTGAGAAGATCCTCTGGAGAAGGGCACAGTAACCCACTCCAGTATTTTTGCCTGGAGAATCCCATGGATTCTCTACTAGAGGAGCCTAATGGGCTATAGTCCATTGGGTTGCAAAGAGCTAGACATGACTGAGTGACTAAATAGCAACCTATCAATAACCTGTAAGATAGTAACCTATTCAGTTCAGTTCAGTTGCTCAGTTGTGTCCGACTCTTTGTGACAGGAGAGTGAAAAAGTTGGCTTAAAACTCAACATTCAGAAAACGAAGATCATGGCATCTGGTCCCATCACTTCATGGCAAATAGATGGGGAAACAATGGAAACAATGACAGACTTTATTTTGGGGGGCTCCAAAATCACTGCAGATGGTGACTGCAGCCATTAAATTAAAAGACGCTTGCTCCTTGGAAGAAAAGTTATGACCAACCTAGACAGGATATTAAAAAGCAGAGACATTACTTTTGTCAACAAATGTCCGTCTAGTCAAAAGTAACCTATTACATGTTAACATAAAGCGATAACATAACACATTTTTATGGAAAAATAACCAACTTAAGGTTAGTTGCAGTGCAGAATATGAAACCACATCAATGAACTTTTTGTTTTTATTAGAATCCATTGATCTCTCTTGCATTTCAAATGCACCTTTTATCCATGCATGATTTTGTAATGCTCTTTGTTCATTTTGAATACACTGGCTCACAAAGTTATGCAAATCTTCCAAAATGTTGACACATTTCATTCTACAATATTAAAAAATCATCATTATTAATAATATCACTGATTTCATCAGAGGAGTCTGTAATTTGGGGGAAGTTGTCCAACTCAATGCCACATGCAAGTTTGCCTAACTTCTAACTTTTCTATGAAAGCTCAAATTTTATCATGAGAACATATACTGGCAGTTGTTTCCTAGATTTCACTAATGAAAACAATCTGATGTTTTTATTGATGAAAAAATCACTAATGTTCTAAATAACATCTGTCTGAATGTCTATAGTTTGCCTGTCAGTCATTCCTTTAAGTAAAAATGATCTTATATGAAAACAATGATTAGAAAAAAAGTGCTTAATTTAACTTACAACTCAAATGTTTCCAGTAATGCTTTTTCTTAAGATTATATCATCATTTTGTGATAGTTAGCAAAAGTGCTCTATGCATACGTCCTGTTTCTAACACAAAACTTTTAAAAGATATGTTCTCAACTGTCAAGATTTAATATAATTAATAAATTTTGCTTCCTAGCAAGAACAGTTTTAAGTGAAACTGAACTCCCTCCAAGTGGGTGACAGTGAGAAATACAACGACACTAGTGTATTTTGGTGCTGCTGCCTTGATTCCTGTCAAGGTGCAAGAAGTTTACATTACTTGGTACCAATGTCAACACAATGGTGAAAAAAGACAAATGAAGGTTTAATATGATCGTGAAGTTCATTGTGGTCTCAAAGATCCCCGAAAGCTTCTTGGGGGATCTCCAGGTGTATTATGGATCACATGTTGAAAACTCCTGCATTTAATGCCTCTCTCAAAGTCATGCATTCAGTTTCATCTGAAACTAGGACCTATTAACTCCTCATCAATAGTTTCTCCATTATATTGCAGAATGCCAAAATGAGTGATACAGATAATAAAATATAATGTGCACCCATATTAAAGCCAAATAATCAAATACATGCACCTGAATGTTCATAGCAGCACTATTTACAACAGCCAAGATATGGAAGCAACCCAAATGCCCCTCAACAGACAGGTGGATGAAGACGATGTGGCACACACACACACACACACACACACACACACAATGGAATTTTGTATGCGTGTGTGCTCAGTCACGTCCAGCTCTTTGTGACCCCGTGGGGCTCCTCTGTCCATGGGATTTTCCAGTCAATAATACTGGAGTGGGTTGCCATTTCTTTCTCCAGGGAATCTTCCTGACCCAGGGACTGAACCCACGCCTCCTGTGTCTCCTGCATTGGCAGGCAGATTCTTTACCACTGAGCCATCTGGGAAATTCCACAATGGAACTTTACTCAGACATTAAGAAAAAATGAAATTTTGCCATTTGTGACACCATAGATGGACCTAGAGAATATTATGCTTAGTAAAATAAGGCAGACAGAGAAAGACAAATACTGTATGATATCACTTATGTACAATCTAAATAACACAAATAAAAAAAATAACAGAAATGAATGTATATGCAAAACAGAAACAGACTCATGGAAAGCAAACTAGTAGCTTCCAAAGGAGATAGGGAAAGGGAGAGTGGAAAACTAGGGGTATGGAGTTAAGAGACATCAACTACTGTATATAAAATAGAGAAACGGGGATATATTATATAGCACAGGGAATTATAGCCATTATCTTATGATAACTTTTAATGGAGTATAGTCTGTAAAAAAAAAAACTAATCACTATGCTGTATCAGTTCACTTCAGTTCAGTCTGCCTGAAACGAATGTAATATTGTAAATCAACTATACTTCAGTAAAACACAATAATAATACAGTTTCTACCGGAGGCTTACTTTGAAATGCAGTTAGTTGTTATCAGCCAGACATGACCATTTTAAGCTCCTCTATTCCAGGTCATAAAGGTAATTAAATAGATGTGCTTAAAACCATAAAGAGATAGGATATTGTTTAGACAGTCAAAAGAGGCAAGGTGGACATCCATTCCACAGACTGAAAACAACAAAATTTAACTTCTATCACCTTGAGAAAGGGCTTTCATATACTTAAAATCATAGAGTCTTAAAATTAGGTGGAACCTGGGATTTCCCTTCCTGTTTAAGTAGTTAAGACTTCACCTTTCAATGCAGGGAATGAGGGCGCTAAGATCCCACATGCCTCCCAGCCAAAAAACCAAAGCATAAAGACAGAAACAATATTGTAACAAATTCAATAAAGACTTTTTTAAAAAGTTAAATATTTTTAAGAATTAGGTGGAATCAAAGAGATAAGCTCATCCATTATCACACCCCATACTAGAGGTTGGACAAATCCAGTGAAGAGTGGCTTACTTCTCCCAAGACCTGTAGCAGCTGTCTTTGGATCTCATTTTTCTTATAGGGCCCCTATATGTATGCAATTGAATTTTATTATCTCTTGTTAATCTGTCTCATGTCAACTTAATTCTTAGAACAACAGACAAACCTAGGAAGGGAAGAGGAAGAAGTTTTTCCTTCTTCACCATTACCCTTTCCTTCGTCACTGACCAAGCCCTTCTTATGTTCCAGGCACCATGCCACTTAATTCCCAGAATAACTCTATGAAAGAGACACCGTCGACACCCACTTCTTTTCTAAGGCATTATGGTTTGAGGATGTTTGGCAGTTGTATACAGTTGTGCTACTACTATCTCAATCAGCATATAGAACAGTTCCCTCCCCCTAAAATTTCCCTTATGTAGCAAAATGAATACAGTATTGTAAAGCAAAACAAACTAAAAAATAAAAATTAAAATTAAAGAAAAAAAATAAAATAAAATTTCCCTCATGCCCATTTGCAGTCATATATGTAAGTTTTAAAAATAATTTTGTACATACTATTTTTTAAAATGAATGATTCTTTTAACAAGATTTATTAAACATCTTCTGATGGCAGTAATTTTATAAGATAATCTAATTTCTGCATAACAGTCTATTAAATGAATGTTTCATAATTTATTTAACCAATGTCCTTTTGTCAGATATCTGTTTTTTGCAATGTCCTGCTCCCTCTTCCTGGAATTAATATTTTACTTCTCATATGCTGTTCTAGTTTGCTTGCTTGTTTTTCCTCATATCTCATACTTGTTAGTCTAGGTTTTGCTAACTCTTGTCCTCTTTGTTCCTGTTAAGTGTCAGTATTTCCCAAGATTCTGTTGCTGAATCTGCTTACTGTGCAGCCCCTTCCCAGGTAATCGGTTTTCTTCCTAGTTTTAATATAAATTCCTTGGAGCTCATCTTTATTTCTCTTCCTAGCACTAAGATCCCTATTCCCTACAGTCTACTAGGTATTTTTTCCACATAGATAGTCTTGTAATTTCAACTCCACATATTAAAAATTGAACTCCTATTCTCTTTCCAAAATTTGCTTCTCTTTCTTTTTTAAACCATCTATTTCAGTTAGTGCAGGTGCTTCCTTTCCAGTCAAATAGGAGTGAAACCTCAAAGTCATTTCTGACTACTCTCCCAGGTCATCTCTCATGCGTGCTAAGCTGCTTCAGTCATGTCCGATTCTTTGTGACCCCATGGACTGCAGCCCACTACGTTCCTCTGTCCATGGGATTCTAAAGGCAAGAATACTGAAGTGAGTTGCCATGCCCTCCTCCAGGGGATCTTCCCAACCCGAGGATCAAACCTGTGTCTCTTCTGTCTCCTGCCTTGGCAGGATCATTATTTACCACTAGTGCTACCTGGGAAGCATCCAATCAATTAAGTGCTATCGATTTGACTCCAAAAGACCTCTCAGCCTGGTGCCTGTCCTTTCGATTTGGCCATTACTATCCTAGTGTTTAGGTCGCATGACCTCCTATCTGATCTTTCAGCCCTAATCTGATCCTTCCTTGATCTGCTCTTTGTTAACTTTCAAGCTGGTTTTAGAAAAGGCAGAGGAACCAGAGATCAAATTGCCAACATCCGCTGGATCATGGAAAAAGCAAGAGAGTTCCAGAAAAACATCTATTTCTGCTTTATTGACTATGCCAAAGCCTTTGACTGTGTGGATCACAGTAAACTGGAAAATTCTGAAAGAGATGGGAATACCAGACCATCTAACCTGCCTCTTGAGAAAGCTGTGTGCAGGTCAGGAAGCAACAGTTAGAACTGGACATGGAACAACAGACTGGTTCCAAATAGGAAAAGGAGTACGTCAAGGCTGTATATTGTCACCCTGCTTATTTAACTTCTATGCAAGAATTGATGCTTTTGAACTGTGGTGTTGGAGAAGACTCTTGAGAGTCCCTTGGACTGCCAGGAGATCCAACCAGTCCATTCTGAAGGAGATCAACCCTGGGATTTCTTTGGAAGGAATGATGCTAAAGCTGAAGCTCCAGTACTCTGGCCGCCTCATGCGAAGAGTTGACTCATTGGAGAAGACTCTGATGCTGGGAGGGATTGGGGGCAGGAGGAGAAGGGGACGACCGAGGATGAGATGGCTGGATGGCATCACGGACTCAAAGGACGTGAGTCTGAGTGAACTCCGGGAGTTGGTGATGGACAGGGAGGCCTGGCGTGCTGCGATTCATGGGGACGCAAAGAATTGGACACGACTGAGCGACTGAACTGACTGAACTGAACTTTCTGAATCATCAGAAATAACTTCTGGAAGAACGGAGATTATTTCCTTCTCTTGCTTGAAAATAGCTGGTGGCTCCCAGGGCTCTGTAAGACTGACGGAAGCATATTTAAACGCTCCAGGCAGGCTTTCAAGGCCTCTTGCCACGTTGCACTCCAAGTCCTGCATGTTCCGGTTACATCAGCCCTGCCCGCTCCCAAACACGTTCTTGCTTCTGCTCTACCCTGTGACTATCCAGTCTTTAGCCTGTTTTGCTGATCCTTTGCTCTTTGCCTTTTACTGACAGGTGTTTGCACTGTTGTTGGTGAGAATAAAAATTAGCTCTGCCTACTGGCCTGTTGTGGTCAGCAACGTCGCACCGCCTGCAAGACAATCATGGATTAAGAGCCCATATTGATAATCCTGAGTCAGAGAGGGGCTGGCAGTGAGGGAGGAGAAACTCTCTCAATACAATTTTTCGAAGCAGAGAAGCACAGGATCTGTGCTGGAAAGGAAGACACCGTGTTCTCCGTTCGTTTATAACACTCTCCTAGAATTCTGTGTGCAGCTGTCTCCCCAGCTGAGTGTTGTTTCAGTATTTTCCTCATTCCAGTGAATGGCAAACTGAGGTCTAGGGAGAGCCTGAACTCTTGAGTCAGGCTCTGAACTCTTGAGTCAGGCTCCCCTCCCCAAAACAGGCGACAACCGCCCTGTGTGATTCAAAGAGAGAGAGGTTATAAGGATAGCACCTCCTGATTGGCGCAGACGGAGTCAGACAAGCTTGGGGGCTGCTGATTGGCTCCCGCCTGATCAGGCGCTGTTGGGCTGTTGTAAATGTAAATAGCTCTGTGACCAGCAGTAACCCCGGTGAGAGGGGGTGGAGAGGGAAGCTCTTCCTTTCCATTCATGTCTGCGCCCAGCCAGGCCAGACAAGCTCAGACAGGCAGGCCCTTTAGCAGGGGGGATGGGCAGCACAAGGCTCAGGGTTGTGTCTTCGGAGATCTGAAGCTTGAGCTGAGAGTTAAAACACTCGCCTGCAGAGCTGGGCCAAGGCTGGCAGCTTCCACACGGAGCTGCTTCCTTTCTGTTCTCAGTTTTGGCTGTTTAAGACAGTTTAATAGAATATTCTGTGTAAGGAGGGAAGTGTTGGAGGGCGCTGGGAAGGTCGTTTTATGGGATAACATAAATGGCTGTGGTGGGTGTGCCACAGGGAGATGGAAGCCTGCCCTCCTCTGTTCCTGGTCACAGAATCCTGTTTGTTGAGAGGCAAGAGCAGAGGCAGAGCATAAAGCCAGAGGGGCTCCTGCTGCCCCGGTTTATGGGGGATCATCTTTCTACTAGAGGTGCAGCTTCTCCCGTCCTCTCTCCCCAGGGAAAGGGAAGTCAGTGGGAACTGGGCTTTCTTGCAAGTAGGGAGCAGGAAAGGAACAAATGGGTACTTGTCAAGTATAAAGGGTGAAAAAAATAAAAGAATATGCGTGATATGAGCATTGCTTGTGGAAACATAAATGGTGCATCTGCTGTGGGAAACAGTTTGGTGGTTCTGCAAAGAGTTAAATGTAGGATTGCCATACAATGTAGTCCAGCCATTCCTTTCTTAAACCCAAATAAATTGAAGACCAGACTCAATTATTTGGGGCTTCTCAGGTGTTTCAGTGGTAAAGAATCCTTCTGCCAAGCAGGAGACGTGGGTTTGATCCCTGGGTTGGGGAGAGCCCCTGGGGGAGGAAATGGCAACCCACTCCAGTATTCTTGCCTGGAAAATCCCATGGGCAGAGGAGCCTGGCAGACTGTATAGTCCATGGGGTCGCAGCAGAGTCAGACGTGAGTGAGCATGCACACACTCAATTTCTTACACACAAGTGTTCATAGCAACACAATTCACAATAGTCAAAAGGTGGAAACAGAGGAATAGAGAAAGCAATGGTGGTATATTTATACAATGGTATTTATTTGGCTTCCCTGGTGGCTCAGAGGTTAAAGCGTCTGCCTCCAATGCGGGAGACCCGGGTTCGATCCCTGGGTCGGGAAGACCCTCTGGAGAAGGAAATGGCAATCCACTCCAGTATTCTTGCCTGGAGAATCCCATGGACGGAGAAGCCTAGTAGGTTACAGTCCACGGGGTCGCAAAGAGTCGGACACGACTGTGCGACTTCACCTCACCACCTCATGTTATTTGGCATTAAAAAGGAATGAAGTACTGATACATACTACAGCGTGGGTGACCGTCAAAAATCATTGTGCTGAGAGGAGGAAGCCAGACACAGAAGGTCTGTGTGGACAGAAGGTCACGTCTTGGATTCTATTTGTATGAAATATCCTGAATAGGTAGATCCATAGAGACAGAAAGCAGACTGGAGGTTGCCAGGGGCTGGCATGAGGGAGACTTGGAGAGTGTGGAACAAGTCTTCTTTTGGGGTGAAGGAAAGGTTTCAGAACTGTATAGAAGTAGGGGTTGCACAGTGTTCCGTATGGACTAAGATGTCACCCTATTGTTCACTTTAAAATGGCTAACTTTATGGTATGTGAGTTTTACTTAAAACATGGATATGATGAAACAAGCAAAGTAGACTGAAGGGTGAATCCTCACTGCTGTTCAGAATTCTCTGACTGTGCAGTCTGCCCTTTCATTTTCGTTTTCCCCTGGTCGGTCACAAAGTTTTAAAGCCTGGCCCGGCCCTAGCTGTTCCCTGCTTCTACGGGAGATAGCCAAAAGGAGAGGGCCCCCCTCCGGCCCTTCTGGACGGTCCTGGCCTGGCCATAGAAGGGCCGCGTGAGTCAGCACAGCAGACACTTGGGCTTTGTGAGCTCTCTGTGGCTTGGGTGCAGCAGGCTAGGAAAGCCAGGGTGGGGGAGGGGGTAACCTGGGTCTGGAAAAGGGGAAAGCCCTGCCTCCAGCAATCCTAGTATAGAATCTTAACTGCTTGGAACCTGCAATTAAGGCCTGTGGCATTTGCTCCAAAGTCAGCATCAAGAAGCAACACTTTGCCTGCGGCTTAGTAAGTTAACTATCGGTCACAGAATACAACTCCCACTCCCTGTGACATTTCACACAGTTTGTCACAGAGACAGAATTTAAAACGAGATGTGAGATCTTTCAATAACTTTATCAAACACAGATTGTTCAGGTGCAGGAGACGTTTCTAAAAGATGAGATACCCTTAAAGTGAAGTCACTCAGTTGTATCCAACTCTTTGCGACCCCATGGACTGTAGCTTGCCAGGCTCCTTCGTCCATGGAATTTTCCAGGCAAGGATACTGGAGTGGGTTGCCATTTTCTTCTCCAAGAGATACTGTTGCTGCTGCTGCTAAGTTGCTTCAGTCGTAAGGATCTCAAAATGTGGCAGCAGGGTGGAGTACAGTTAGCAAAAGTTTAGAGGAAATGTCAGATATGTTTCTATTGTCAGAGAGGTTAAAACTCAGGTGTGGTTCAGTGTTATAACAGGTCACGAGGTGGCAGGAGTTGGGTTTTTCTGGACCGAAAATGCATCTGCAATTTGACTTTGCATAAACTTAGCTCCCTGCCACTGCAGCCAGGCTTTGCCTCTGTGTAAAGTGCACCTCACCAGCCAGCTACTTGCGTATGAGATTTGTGCACTCCAGGTTTACTTAGATGGTTATCTACTTCACACTCATATGGAGAGCAGTTAATGAGTGAACTCCTGGAACTGGATCACAGAATTGTTGCTCACTGCCACACAGTGTTTTTTCTCCCAGTGAATTCGGTTCCCTCATCAGTAAAACTGGGGTAATCAGAGCACTCATTTCACATACCATGAGCAAATGCACTCACTGTCAAGTGCTCACTACAGTGCCTGGCTACTGTAAATGTTATCATGGCATCTGCGGGTCTGGTGGACTTAGAACTCAGATTTCCAGCACCAAAAGGTTGTGGGATTTCTGTTGATGCTTGGCCTCAATCCCTCTATCTAATATAGAACATGGTACATCTGTGAACTTTTCCAAGGAGTTTGGTATCACAAATATATCATTTAAGTAGGCTTTAGTTTATAGCAACTGCCATTTTTACATGTGGCTGGTGTCTCTGTCTCCAAGACAAAGGTAAGACTTGGAAGGAACAGGGCAATTACAGAGCGACATGAAAAATGTCCACCCCGAACCTTTCAAACAAAATAGAGGGAAAGGGGTAGAGAGCCAGATATTGATTAAGAAAGTGCACCATCAACTTATTAAGGTCTGGCAAGACCTCAGTGAATATAGACTTGATGTTGGATGCTCAGAATCAGAGAGAATCTTGCTTCTTGTCCAAGGTGAGTTAACTTTACATTAAGAAGTGAGGGAGGTTGGTTCTGGTGAATGTTTAGAAGCCCAGGCATTGATCGGGTAGCTCCTGTTGGAAAATGAAGCTCTCTCAAACCATAAAATGTCCTCTTTTCCACTCAGACTCTCAGATAAGGTGGTGGTGGTGGTTTAGTCCCTAAGTCGTGTCCAACTCTTGCGACCCCATGGACTGTGGCCTGCCAGGCTCCTCTGTCCATGGGATTTTCCAGGCAAGAATACTGGAGCTGGTTGCCATTTCCTTCTCCAGTCTCAGATAAGGTAGTAAAAGCTAAAAACCTTTTCCCCTTAATGATCACGAAGCCCTTCCTATTCCAGGAATTTACAAGCTTTTCCTTGAATTTTTTTCCTGTCTTCCTGCTGCTGTTAATCAGCATTTTTAGGAAGCTTTATTCCCCTGAGGGACCACGTTTTTGTTTCCATTTCAGATGAATGAACTGGATGGCCCAGCCTGGCTTGCCAGGTACAGAACTGGTTTCCAAACAGTGTCTCCTGCTGTTCCCTTCCTCTCTGTTTCTCTATTTTGGGCTCATATGACCATGGGACACACAGGAGATGTGGTATTTCCCCAGACCCAAAGTGCTTGCTGGGTGTTAACATGTTTTATCTAATGGCAGCAGACTCCTGGATTCCTGCTGCCAAGGCTGAGTTTAACCTAAAGTTACCCCTAGAAGGGCAGGAGGGCAGGGCAGGTTACTGGGGTATGAGTCAACCATGCGGTTTCTACTTCTTTTTCACTCTTAAAGGTACAGGAACAGGACATGAACAGGGTGGTGAAGAGACTGAATCACAGCCAAAAAAGTTCAGACACAGGGCAATCAGATTCACTTTTATTATGAACAAACACAATCTCAGATCAGTACAACTAGCTTCAGAGTTGATATTAATAGAAATTATTCCAAAATTATTCTTAGGTCACAAATAACTACTATCCCACATAAAAAGGGAAAAATCCCACCCAATCAAGGAAAAGGTATCCTGTGTATGTTTCCATGGCAATGAGTTTAATGCATTCTCAGATTTTGTCTGGCTAGTTATCCACCCCTTATCTGATGCATTTATTCAATCTCTCAGAAAGAACCATATAGATTCCTGATTGCATCCAGGACACGTAGTTCATGGTGGACACACTTTACGGTGGATACTGCTACTATAAAAATACTTAGGACTTAAGAGAATTCCAAGATGCTTTATAAAAAGCATTAGTCACGCCTCAAAACTGCCCTTTGAGGTAGGTCAGTATTATTATCCCATTTTAACAGAAGGAAAACTGAGGCACATTATAGTTAAATGACCTGCCCAGGGTCACACAGCAAGTCAGTGGCACAGTGGTAGGACAGGCCCTGGCCTTAACCACCCGGATAACTTTGACATCAAGCGTTCTTGAACTTTTCATGATGACCCATTTGAGCTACACTTACAGAGAATACACTCAGGATACTAGCTAACCAGGAGGAAAATTTTCCATTTTAAATGCTACAACCATCTTTTAATCTAAAAAAAAATAATAATAATAATAATAAACCAAATACATTCAAAATTCCTTCTACCCTCCATCAAATGCGGGCAATAAAGAAAAACAGCCCTAAGCAAAGTTTCCAAAATGAAGCCCAGAAAGGAATCCTGCAAACAGCTATACTGATCATTCTCTAGCCAGGCCCCCTTTTATACCAGCCACTTCTGCAGGCTCTGGGGTGCAAAGGGACTCCACAGAGGGAGTAGGGAGGGGTCAGAGCAACTCAGAGGCAACACTGTTTAGAAAAGATGTAAGGCATCCAGATAAGTTGTCAGCATACCCACAAGCAAGGACTGTTAGAAATTCAGACACCATCAGATCTGAGTTTCTGGTCATTAACGCATCATTTTAATTTAGCCTTAGAACCTTAAATACAGTATTCCTTACTCAGTAGACAACCCCCACCTACACAAGTACAAGTACCCTGGGCCTAAGGACACCATCCAGCCTTGTGTAGGGTAATGGTATAGATCCATGGAACACAATTAGAATGAAAAGATAAGTTGTTTTTGATCATCAGTTGTAAAGCATGCATCTGATCACCTGTGGAATTAAAACTACCCCACAGGCATTTCCAAGGGGTAGTTGCTTCGGTCAGAGGATCTAATCTACAGTGATCTTCCGTTAGATTTTTTTTTTTTTCCTACTGAGAGGAACAGCTCAAAAGACAAGGATGCCTTTAGTTTAGCCCAAGCCCTGTAGCCTCCATCTATCCAATACATACAGGAAGAAATGCTCTCTTCCTTTCCATCCTTGGAGCTCAACAGTGGCAGAGCATTTGGTATTGTATATTTTCAACCTTTAAATAGAATAAAGCCAGGCTTCTGCCCTGACAACTGAGGTTACAGGGACAAAGGGACCCAAGGTTCTTCCAACACTCCTCTATGCTATTGTCTGCCCTAGACTGTGTTGTGGGGAATGCTGGTCAGTTTGCTGAACAAAGACACTGTTCAGCAAAGTTCATGGCATCTCACATCCTAAGCCTCAGTCAAGGTCTTGCAGTACACTCTGGCTCCTCCAGGGGGCTGAGGCCACCTTCTGAGTGAGGCACTGTGGAACTTGCCTTTGCTTCTTGTGCTTCCCAGTGAAGGCTAGGTTCCCCCTGCTTCTGCAAGCATTGCACCATCCGCTGGGAGCACTGACTCAGGCTCGGCAGCTTACCCGGTAAGCCGAGGGCATCCAGCATGCCCTCTGGTTCTGACCCAGACAGAGGAGACTAAGAAACAAATCCTCTTTTGCTCCATGCTGGCTCTGGCACAACATGAGCATTCGGCTTGGCGGTGCCTCATGAATGCGAATGCCTGCGCCCAGGATGTTTCTAGCAGGGTTTGCCAGCCTTGTCTGGAGTCATCAGTGTGGTAGGGAGCACAAAGATATAGATGGAGACTCTGGAGGCCAAGTGAAAGTGGCAGCTTGCTCAACTTTGTAAAGAGAAACAGTGGTTCAATGACCTTGACCATTCTGTTGGTAAGAGAGGGAACGACTTGGACCGCAACAGCCATCACTGCTTCTGAATACACACAGAAGGGGCTTGCCTGTCCAGAGAAAGAAGGAAACATCAAGGAGATAGAACCAGCGGGAGAAAATGGACAGAGAGGGCAGAGCCAAGAGTTGATAGGGTAGTTAAGAGATTCCTACCCCATCCCCCAGCCAGTCCTATACTTTCAGCTAGAAATTAATAGAAGGAATGAGTGAAAGGGTTCAACACTGTGGGGAGAAGCCTTCAAATACTTTCTCAGTCCAAGGAGAAACTGGAATTAATGAAATGAACCCAACATCTAACTTGTTTGTATAACCAGCTTCCATATCAGGACACCCAACAACTTACTCAGTAACCTTCTGAATCCCTCAGCAATGTGATCTCAGAGCCTTTCTTTTGTAACCTTATCTCTTAGGAACTGCCTACAGACCCTGCCCCTCAACCTCTCCATCTCCTGTCCAGCAGCGAGAGGAAAGGAGGCAACCTGGCTAATTCTTCCTCTTCTTCAAGCCCCCTCTCTTTCAGAGGGAAATACTCTGAGAGAATTAGTTTAATATTCCAACCAAAGTACCCATGTATATATAACTTTATGTTTGACCCAACTCCGCCTCCTAAAATTCTTTCTTTTTTGGGAGGCAGCTATGCTCACCACCATACCACCAATGCATCTCTTTTTTTGAAGTCTCAAAATGCTGTAGCCACCTTCTTACTATGAGGAGAGCTGACCAATATCCCCAAGATGGCAGAGTAGAAAGATGAAAGAATTTTGACAATTTCCTGAGCTGCGGAGTCAGCAATTCTGGAAATAACCAACCTCAAGATTTCTTGTTATTTAGAATAAGAAATCTTCCTGTTATGAAAGAAAGAAAACAATTCGTCTGCAGCAGAGACCACTTTTACCACAAACTAAATGCTTCTTCTTTATCCTCAGCCTAAAGTATATCAGGACATTGAGATTTGCTTTTGAGTTCTAGGACTGCCCTGCTCCACAGCTATTTCCCAGAGTCAGGAGAGAAAGGGAGCATGCCGGGTGATGGGCAGACAGGGGTGTCTGATCACAGCAGGAGCTTCCTGCCTTGTTTCCCACTTCAACTCATCCTATTTATCAATCACACCACGCATGCTGACTCTCTCCCCTGACAATTTACCTGTTTTTGCAGTTTGGTGCCAAAATAAAGTTATTTTTCCATTTCATCTAGCAAAAGCCTGGACCGAAGATCATCAGGGCCCTTCCCAGAAGATTCTGTCATATCTCTAGCTTGAACCATCCACCATAAAGCTCAGACAGCTCAAGGAAAGGGTCAGCCGGAGCAAAGACCACTTGTTTTAGACTACAGAAGGGTGGTCTAGGCTTTGGAAGCTGGAAACCCACCAATGACTGACCAACTGCTTGTCTTGGGGGGCAATGAGGAGAAAGAGAAAGGAAGGTGATAGGGACAAAACAAAGGGAAGGATAATGGGAACAGAAGAGAAAGAAGATAAGAGAAGAAATAAGAACATGAGCTTAGCATCATAAAGGCAGAGTTGTTGGCTTTCAATTTAAAAAGAAAATTTTAAAGAATACTGTATTGTAATGGGTTAACGTCATCTTTAGCATCCTGGTAGCATTCATTATTCAGTAGTTAATAAACAGAACATTAAACCTCTGCCCAGCTGGCTTTTGGAAAAGGAACCCAAGGGACCAGAAATTCAGCCACTCTTGTAGCTTTCCTCTCCAGTTCTTTTAATCCTGGCCAAGATGGCAGCCTTGGATACTTTCTTCCGGTCATAGGCCAGACCAATGGCAGCCATGCAATCAATGAAGAATGGGTAAAGTTGATATGCCAGCGGTACTCACTGGCAGAGTAGTCATAAGGAAAGGTGTGGTGGTAGTTGTGGAAGCCCTCACCTGGAACAAAAGCAGAGAAAAGTTAAGCAGCTATACTGTGGATTGCTGGCTTCTTGATCTTGGCGCTCTGGTTCCCTAGCAGAATGCCTCACCACTAGTAGAAACCTGTTGCTGTTGAATGAATGAATGAATGCAGCTAGTCTTTTAAACTCTGAACCAAATAGATCCCCTCAGAGGCATCTTACGAAATGACTGGGGAGAACCTGGTCACCATGGCTCTCTGGGAACCTTTGTGGGAGAAGGGCTGGCAGTTTCTCTGAAAAGATAAGATGATTTGAGAGAAACTGCTATCAGTAGGAATGGGTTTTAGACAAGAAAACTCCAGAGCTTCACTACATATTGGTATAAGACCCTAAAGGCTCTGTGTACATGTGCATGTGTTAGAGTGGAGAGAGGGTCCAGAATGAAGAGCTTTTACTGGGTTTCTTACAAAGATGAGCAAAGAAGCACACTTTCCCCCACTGCGTGGGCACTCTTGAAGGTACCAAGAGAACTGGGTGACACAGTCAAAAGTCAGAAGAAAGTAGGCCTAGCCCAGGGGCCTAGGTTTCCTCAGCCTCTACTGGTTCAGAGTGGACTGTTTTGGCTCCTAATTCTTTGAGCTTTCACCCTGGGGGTGATGCTGATCAAACAGAAGCTCTCTGAGGGAATAAGAATCAAAAAGCTTAGGTATTCCTTCTAACTTCTAAAATTCTGAAACGAGCAGTTCACTTTGCTGGACAGAGGAAAATCAAAGAAATTCTAGATTCAGAATAATTTCTGTAATGAGTCAAGCTGTGGAAACTCCATAGACAGAGTTCTCCAGTCCTAGGCAGGATCTTCTTTGTGAACCACATTCAATAACAATACCCTTATGAGGCTGGGGTAAAGAATAGCTAATAAAAGAGTGTGCTGAGCCCTTTGAAGATGAAAGAGCCCCAGTACAGTAATAATGACATTAATACCAACAAGGAAGGAAGTCCTGTGATGGGAATAACACCATCCAGGGCACCATCTCAAGGTTTGTTCACAGTGTGGATCATCAGTTTATTCAATGTGAACTGAGTAGGAGGGTAGGATAACCCCAAGGCTAAAGGTACTGATGGAAGATCGCTAATTTCCATAAATGACTTTGCAACTAGGCTCTGTCTAAGCACTAGCTAGGCCCACACTTATCAGATTTAAAACAATCAGACACACATATGGTGCCAAGAGAGGAAAGAAAGCGGAGGAAGGTTAGTGGGCAAAAGAAGGATGAGACTCTGTAACTGGAACAGCAAGATATAGCCAAGAGAGGCTCAAGCGAGGAGGTTAGCTCTGGCAGAGAGAAGATGAGCATGTGACTGGGGGTGGGGAGGTAATTCAAGAAGAATGAGATTAGAATGGCAGGGAAGCAGGGGAAACAGGCCACCAGAGAACAAAGGGTGAGGTGATAAGTGGGGAGCAACAGGGACGAAGGAATGAATGATAAGTGAGGTCCTGACAGCCACTCTGAATAGGCTTGGGGAAGCTCACAACAGATCTGTTTGCAGTACAGGACTGATCTCATTCCAGAAACCTTCCATGACATTCACTGGTTTTCTATGAAAATACCCTATAAGGAGATTGATTTCAAACATGGTTCAGAGTAAGAACATGTAAACAGTACACAGTGTCTGGAAGGAGGGAAAGATGCATGAAAATTAAAAAGGAATGAAAAATGTCTTTAGTACAGAGAGTAATAAAAAAGAAAAAGATGGTCAGGGTTGAGAGTATAAAGGAAGGTTTTAAAGAGAACCAAGTGACAGCTAGGCCATGGCATATGTATGTGTGTGGAGCGGGGAGGGTATCTATCTATGCTAGATGACCAGAAGCCCTGATCACTGGAAGAGGCCGTGGGGTCTGCCTGAGGAAACCTAATTCCAGGCCTTAGTCAAGGTCTATATTTAGCTGAAAAGAGTGACAGACCGAAAAAAAAAAGAAAAAGAAAATGGAGACAGATGGCAAACCCTGTTGTCTGGCTATGGGAACAGGAATGGTAGAAATAAATTCCTGAAGAGTCAGCATTAGGTCAGTAAGTAATTGCTTTACTGGGAGTTTCCTAAGTTACACTGTGGGGAGGGAGTGTTCTCAGCAGAGCAGAGAAACAGAAGAGAGAAAAATAAAGGATAAGAGAAGAGAGTGGTAGGTGGTGATAAAGGGCCACCAACAGTTGCTTTGATGTCCTTCATACTGCCATCACCAGGCAGTAAGGCATGTAATACACTTCAAATATTGCCCCTCTGAATACAGGAAGGTGATAAAAGAGAAGCTTATTGAGTTAAACGATAAGTATTTGTTCTGTATATTATGTCTAAATATAACACACTAGGTAGGCTTCCTGGCCACCCAGATGACATTACTCTTCTATTTATGCATTCCCTGCCCCAAGCAAGACTACCACCCAGATCAGAGATGACTGGGAAGAGAACAGCCCAAAGGGGCATCATAGCATTTGTGGCTTGCTCTTAAACCTGGAATTAAAGGCACTGTTATTTTTCACCCTTTTCTCTTTACATAGGACTTGTTGCCTAACTTTCAAGGGTTTTCTAATACTGTCCCTTAGTTTTATAGTGGAATGACATATGGAGAGGGGTCATAAAACAGGTAAATCTAGTTTTTCTGGCTTGTAACCTAATACCCTAAGCAGCAGACCACTAGACGTGGTCTTGCTGTGGACTGCTGACTTACCCACAGCTCCCAGTGAAACCAGGATATTCTCTCGGGGGTTGATGGTCTTGTCGTAAGGGCGATATCCATACATATGGGCAGCACTGTTCACCAGCCAGGTGATGTTGAGCCCAGCGGCATAACGGAAAAGGGTGGCAAAAAACAGGCTGTTTTGAAACGTTTCACCCCACAGATACCACGGCACGACTGTGGGCAGTATGAAGCACAACACCAGGACACCAGGTTTGTAGTACCTGCATTGAGAGATCATACGCTCAGTGAGTGGAGAGAGGACGCTGAGACCTACCTGATTTTCCACCTCACAGGGTTGGGCTGTCCCTATCTACACTGAGAGCATGGTGTGGCAGGCAACCAAACAAGAGGGAATGGGCAAGGAAATTTTCTGAGAATACAGTATTATTATCATACTTCTGAGATGAGTAATGAGAGGTTAAATGACTTTTCTAGGGTTACACTACCAGGAAGTGGTGGAGCAAGGACTAGAATGCTTCATCTCCTGACTCTAAATCCATTGCTGTCTTTTACTACTTCAGAGATATAGACAGGGTCCAAATTATAGACTGAGTTCTCCTTCCCAGGTTTTTCAGTTCTGCCTTTGGGCTTTCTTTTCCTTTCAGCAGTGCTCTTTGCAGAATCTATGTTTAAGTCAATCTTTTATTTATTTTTTTTTTTTGGCCACACCAGGTGGCACGAGGGGATCTTAGTTCCCGGACCAGAGATCGAACCTGTGCCCCATGCACGTGTGGAGTCTTAACCACTGGACCACCAGGAAAGCCCTCAGAATTTTTGTTTAGTATGCTGCCTTCATCTCCTGCTAGCCCGGAATCTTTCTCATCCTTCCTCTTCTTCTCCCTCAGAGAGGCACCCCAAATGTCCTAGATGCCAGCAGATCTGTCCCTTGGGAGGCCCTGTTCCATTCTTCCTCCTCCCAAAGGTACAGCAAGCATCGACATTACCAGGGAACTGATTTCCTAGATGCCTTCAGCAGTTATGTCTGCTAGTCTTGCATCATTAGTAACCCCTGCTGCCTTCCACTCCTCTCCATTCCTACCACCACTTCCCTGCACGGAAACCCAAGACTTCCCCACCTCTTTAGTTCAATGCCTTCTCTCATCCATCCCAGAGCTACCTTTCTAAAGCACACCTCCAACCATGCCACCTTCTGGCTCAAAAACCTTTCCATGGTTTCCTGTTGCTTGGGTTGAATCTGCTTTTAAGACTCCATAACAATGGCATCAGCCTCCGTTGCTAGTCTTTCTTCCTACCACACCCTGTATTTCAAGCAGAAGGACTCTGCTGCAGGAACACGCTTCAGCTCTTTTTTCTGTTTGCACTGTCCCCCCACCCACCTGCCCTGGGCCATCCATCAGTGGATTCCAAAGCTACTTTCTTCAAAAGCCCTTCCCTGATGTTCCCCACTCTACAGTCTCCCTCCCCTTTGTGCCTCTCCTCGCTATGGAAAATATTTTGCCATGTATCATAGGTATTTGGACACTTGGCTTATCCTTCCACTCCTCAATAAGCTATGAACTCCGTGAAGGTAAGGACTATGACACATTTGGCTTTGTATCCATGACCTCCGTACGTCAACAAACATTTGTTGAATTTAATTGGCTTAGGTAGCTCAGAGAAAAAGAAACAACAGTCTAGGGCTCTGGGCCCATGGGCTATTAAAAATTAGGGTTTTAAATTATAATCTGAGATATGGAAACCAGGTAAATTTCTCAGCTCATGTTGACAAGTCCTAGGAGAAAAAAGGGGGTCCACAAATGCCAGGTCCCCAGCTCCATCATCATGTCACTCACTTCCTCTGGAACATCACCAGCTTCTCGGCTCTTAGGTCGGATAAATTTAGCGTAGCACCCTTTTCTCTGACAGCTGGGTGTTTGCGCACAAGCAGCCAACCCACGTGAGAGAAGAAAAAGCCACGTCGGGAATTGTGGGGATCAGCATCCGTTTCTGAAAACTTGTGGTGGGCACGGTGATCTCGGGACCATTCAAAAACGTCATTCTAGAGGAACAGAGAAGAGGAATGAAGGCCTGCGGAGAAACACCCTCTCAGGGGAATTCCAATTGCCAGGCGTCTTCCAGAGCCCACAGCTCTCAGCCCAACCTCATAAAATACCTAGGAGTTGGTGCTCCAAAGGAGAAGTCATGGAGTTGCCTCCTCTCCTTAAACTTGCTTCTGAAGCATAAGTGGAAAAGCAACTTCAAGTCTCAGGACCACATGAACAGGGCTGGCTGCTTCTCGAGGGTTATGTGGTAGGTAGAATGCAGGAAGACTGTACAGGGCTCAGAGTTTCATCAGGGGGGAACACTGCAATTCTTCAAGCAAGAAATGGGTGTGGGTGCCTAATCCCTGAGCGTGGATAACAGGAGGCAGGCAACCTTGTGTCTTAGCATCCTGGTCAATGGATGAAGCTGTGGGCAGCTCCATTCTGATGTCTTGGCAAGAGATACCTCAGACAACTCGAAAAAGCCAGACAGATAAATCACAATAAGACCACATTCCCAAATGGCCTCTGGGACTCTTTCTATCCCATAGAGTGTGCCAATCTCGTTTCCTTTTTTTGCCCTGCAGGGACAGTATCAGGAGCCTTGAGGCATTAAGGCATATGGCAGAGATGATTAGGCAGCTGTGGGATATCGCCATGGAGAAGGGCTTCCTTGTGTTTTCCTCTTGTTCCAAGCTAGGCCCCTCACTACATGCTATCTTTTGCCCTTTGCTACTGCTTAATAACTGTGAGTTCTCTTTCTCCAGTCCTCTTCATTCTATCTCTGCCAAAAACTTTCTGCTTCAACAAACCTCAACACTTGACTTAGGCAGCCTGGTAACCCATTAAAAGGACTATAATGTTGGTCTACCTAAATAAACCCTCAGTGACACAATTTCCCCATCTGTGAAATGGGGATAACAATAGTACCTACCTCCTAAGATTGTTGTGAGGGTTTAATGAGGCAGTCTATGTCAAATGCTTAGAATAGTGCCAGACATATAGTTAGCACTATAAAAGTGTTTCATCATCTTACCTGAAAACAACAGAGTTTAAAAGAAGAATCTGTGAAACATTAATTTCAACCCCATTGTGACAGAGTCCTAAGACATCCACCCGGAGTTGTGAATGTTTTGTCCAATGTCTGCCCATGAAGCCAGGCTCAGCTCTTGCCTTATGCACTTATGAAAGACCACAACAGCCAGACTGGGTGATAACAGAGGTTCAAAAATGACCCTATAAACTGACAGTATTTCCTCTTTATCTCCTGCTTGCCTCTGCCAGTCACTTAGAAGTATCCTTATGTTTTATGGACTTTGGGACTGAACCTGAACTTAACCACAAGGAGAGAGGAAGGTGAAGTGGCTGTCAGGTGCTGTCCCTCTCCAGGCACCGATCACCTCCATTCCACCACCAGCTCATCGATAAAGAGAGGAGAAAAAGAGCTGAGCACAGCTGGCTTCTCACCTGGAACGCCATGGTGTTGGCGATGATCAGGAAGACCCGCAGGGGCAGCCGAGCTTTGTAGGTTCGGTGACTCCACAGGCGATGGGCCCCTGCTGTGATGCCCAGGGCACTCATCATATAGTAGAATAACACTGCCAGGATAAGACAGGGCAGGCAGTCACTAACCTGGGAAAGTGTTTGCATGATGTTGTCCTCAGGTCAGAGTGTGTGTAGGCTCCCGGTGAGGATCTGCTTTTCCCTGAACTCCAAGGATACCTTGATCTCTTAGGCTCCTTTGATTTTAATCACTTGAAAAATATCATCCCCTCGTATCATCTAACCTAGGAGCTGGAATAAGTTTAGGAGTTGCAGGGAACTTCAGAAAGGCAAGAGAGAGAAGAGGGCTCTTACCCCCCGGCCACTTGGCATTCTCAGTGAGGGATATTCTCCCAAGTCCCCTCCCCTCTGACCTTCTGCTAACCTTCTTCAACGTTTTAAGGACCACAGACCACTACAGCAGTGCTTAAGGCCCATAGGCAAGGGTGGTATTAAAATATTTAACAGACAGTGTAGTCTGGGCACTGACTCAATTGAGGGTTCCTGGGTTCTAGGGGACATTTAGGGGGCTCAGAACTAGGACTATTTACCAAGTGGTCCAAAAACCTTTTAGCAGGTAACGTGGCCACAGGAGGGGAAAATTCACCCGGCACATCAGTCATAGCTGCAGTGTCTTAAGCTTCGCCAAGGCTTTTCTGTTTTCTGATTCACTAGATATCTTGAAAGGGGGTTAATATCCCTCCTTTTGCGGCTGAAAAAACAGATGCTCAGCGAAGTTAAGCGTTTATCTGTAGTCACATGGCTAGGAAATGGAGCCATGGCTCGAAACTAGATTTTTGTCTCAACAAAATGGTTCGTGTTCTGGAAGTCTGGCATGAGGATGTATACCTCCACCTCCCCAAGATATCTGCCCACAGTTCCGTGGCATATGTCTTGCCAGATATGTCTCCCTTTGCCACATCCCTCTGCTAGCCCATACTCCAGCTGGCAAGGCTAATTCTAGATAACAGCAGGACAGGCTCAAAGTTGCCCAACACTGTCATGCCTCACCTTCCGGGAGGCCTGCAGGTTCCAGGAGCCAAAGAGAGTCTCTAATTGGGAGGTGGGTTGCTGGGCAACCCAACAGCCACCCACCTTCCTCTGCTCAATAGCTCTAGGGAGACAGGGGCTGAGGCCTTGGTAGAGCAGTGACTATTGACAATGTTTCATTCCTGGGAAAGTGGCTAGAAACAATGGATTCTCAGTGGCCAGTGAACTTAGTTGCAGTTGGAGACACTGCAGATTATAACAAATCGTTCTGAGTTCTTCTCCTGCCACAGATACCAGTTTCCTAAACAAGCCCCCACCCCACCCATCTTTCTCTACCCTATCCAATTTCTCCTACAGGACAGGAGGAGAGCCATGGAGCCAGAGCTGGTCTTGGTGAGAGCTCCTCTACTCATAGCCCTCTAGACTGGGTTGGGGCCCGGTGATTTGCTGGACCCCAGGCATGTGGCAATAGCCTTTCAGATGCCCTATCTGTCTGCATCTACACCTGGATAGATGACAGTTGAGCCACAGCCCACCAGTCACCAAGGGTAAAGGAAAAGGTCTTTGGGCACAAAAGAAGAAGCACTCAGTTCAGAAGCAAAGAAGCTGCTAGGGTTGTTTCATGCCACAGAAGACCCTGGCAAGTTGACTCAGAAAAGTACCTAAGGTCCCTGCATTAACAGAGGAATTGGAAAAAGCACTCAAACCCTCTGGTACCTTTTTCTCTCAGCACCTCTAAGCCTATCTACTGGAAGGCTTTAGGTCAGTTAGAAATTCATTCTCTATTCAAGTCCAAATTGCTGGTTAAGCGAAACCTCAGTTTTAGTCCTAAGAAAGAGACTGGAGAAGTTTGCCCCATGGTCCCTCAGTGTAGCCAGAGATGCTCTTCAGCCCTTCCCAAGGCGGTTCTGAGACACCAAAACTGCTCAGTCATGAGAAATGCTGGAATCACAACCATTTGCTAATTTAACACCATCCTTAGGGATAAAACAAGAAAAAGTAAAGCAAAGTTCCTGAACTCTGAGGACCTTGTGACCCTCCCCCCACCCCCCTTTTGTTCCCTAAGACAAGAGTTCTGATATCCCCACACCAAACCAGTCATTCCATCAGCTAAGCCATCTACCACAGGGCCCAGGGACCAGAGTATAAAAGTCACCATCCAGTATGTGGCACATTTTTTTGTCCAAAGGCACAGCACACACCCATGGGCAGGGCACCAAAAAGGTAGCGGGCACAGCCCTGGTTTGCAGATAGCATTCTGCCCTCTGCACCAGCAGCCGAGGGAAAGTAGTGAGCAGCAGCATCTGGTCAAGCTCAGGACTTTACGAGGCTTTCAGGGACTCTTGCGGCTGGAAGGGGCTCGCAGGTGACCAAACACCTTCACCAAACACCTGGTGAAGACTTCTCTACTGGGGAGAAGGGGTAGAGAGAGGAGTCCGAAGCCTCCCTGGGGAATCCCTGTCCTGCTTCTGATTCCTCAATTTGAACTGAAATTCCAGAACTCAAGTTCTGCTGGGTTCTCAGAAGGACTACAGAACAGATGTCCCCCTCCCCTCAAAAATAAGAGCCCTTCCTGGTCTGCAGATGAAGTGATTTCATCGGTGCCTGGCTGGCCCCAGCAATTAAACACATGTAAAAAAAGTGCTATCTTTCTAATCTTAAAAAAAGTACTATTGTCCCCAGTGTGTTCCTTGAAAAACTGAGAGAGGGGATCTACCCAGCTCATTTCTGTCCATGGATTACGAAGAGGATTCCTCCCAAAAGCTCCACAGACCAGATCCACCACCTTTAGACCAAAGAGGTTCTGGAGGATTTGGCTGAAATTGGCCCGCCAGCCCTTCTATGTAACTCCCCTCCAAGAGTGCAGCTGTCTGCAAGCACCCCACACCCAAGACTGCTCTAGAGACCTACAGTTGCTTTCTGCAGGGGGAGTTCTGGCCTGCCCCTCTCAGAGAGTGCTGATGTGCCCCACCCTCCCATTCCTGGTCTTTAGGGTTCTCTGTTTTCCCCTTCCCAAGCCAGACTCATAGTGGCAGGGGTGGGAATGCCCGCAGAACGCATGAATGTGTGCAGGCGGCAGGGCCCTGCTATCAGCCCAAGCCCATGGATTCCTGAAAGAGCTGAGCTAAGGGCAGGCAGGTCAGGGATACACTGGGAACTGTCCCCCTCACTGCAGCAGCCTGAAGGCCAGGGCTGCCCGGGCCTGGGAGAGAACGGCTGGAGCAGGATAGATGTGGAATGGGACATGGAACACTTCTTGAACCTTATTTCATTCTAAGAACATTTTGTCGAGAGGCATGTACAGTCGAGACCTACACGGAGTCACAGATCAATCATCTGTGTAAACTAGGTTACACAGGAGCCTTCTTCATCTGTTTATGTAACCAAGGAGCCTGAAAGGGCCAAGGGTCAGGGCAAAATAAGTTCGTGGCTGACCACCACTGTCCCCCTACTACTAACTCTCTTCCTGAGCCGTTGTTCTTGTTACCCCATGACTAGACTCAGCTTAAGCCCTCTAAAGTCACTGAGTCCCATGTCCCCATGCCTCCCAGGTAGGGACCTTGATTCTTTCCTGGCTGGCAGGGCTGGGACAAGCAGTCAAGCAAAAGACTTAAAACAGAAAACCTCTTGCGGAAAAAGCTGACTCTCTGGCACAGTTCTGCTCATTTCCAAACCTGAGGCGCTTGATCTCAGGGCTCCAGCCCCAGCACCGAAATTAAAAGATCCCCCAGAGTGGGCGCTCCTGCCTCTCACCCCCCGCCCCCGGCTCCGTTCCCAGGCCACCCAGCCTCTCAGGACACCAAAGAGAAATGGCTGGGAAAACCTCAGCCTGGAGGCTCTGGTGTTTGTACTCTATGTAAGATCTTACTTAACTAAAAGAGTGGAGAGAACCTGGGGTACTGGGTCGGGAGGAAATGGGAACTTCTACCCCAGAGATAGGTGTATATCTTGCAGGTGGGGATCAATGTGATCCCATACAGGGCTCCCAAGTGTAACAGAGCCATGAGGATGATGTTTCTCCAAACATACTCAAGCTTGGGCTTTGGGCCCTCCTGATCCTGATAAGTGGGGTCATAGATGTCATCTCTCATTTCAGGGCGGATGTCTTCTTCCAAGTATAGGGGAGTCTTCTCCAATTTGCCCCCTCCATTCTGCAGGACCTTGGAAGGAGGTGCTGTGATGGTGGTGGTGGTTGTGTAGGAGCTAGAGATCTGGAAGGGAGAGGAAGTGGAGGGTCAAGAGAGACGACACGTGGAGGTAGTAGGGACCACTTCACTCCCTAGTCAAGCTGGGGCAAGGGTGGGGGATAGGAATAGACCTGGTCTCAATACCCAGATTACCTGAGGGAAGGCGGAAGACAGGGAAGTCCCCAGGACCTATGCAGAGATTGGGGAGAGGAGGTGAAACCTCAAGGTGAAGGGGAAATAAGAAAGAGGAGTGAAACACTCACACCCCAACGAACACACAAAGGAAAGCCCGCATACCTACATACAGAAGGCTACCGGCAGGACCAGGTTTCTCTTTAAAGCTTAAGAAACGAAAGTTGGAGACCTAAGTTTGCAAATTACAATCCCCGTTCCCAACAAACTGAAGGCAGTACAACTCGCAAAAGATGGCTCTGTTCTCCCGCGGTGATCTCAACTCTTCTCCAGTGAGTCACCTAGAAGCCCCACCAGCACCGGCGAACCCGGGGTCTGGGGGCCATCGCTCGGAAGCTCTCACCTCCTCTTGCAGCAAGTGGGCCGGCATCTGGGCTCTCGGACACTGGGATCACTTTCTCGGGGCTGAGACTGCGGAGCGGAGTTCGGGGCAGTCCGAACTGAGTGTAGACTAGTTCCTGAGCCTGCTTTTGCGTGGCGATGCGTGGCGATCCGCGGCGCTGTGCTCGGGACCTTCCGCTGCACGGTGCGCGCTGGATCGGTGTCCGGACCCGACCTGCTGTGCTGGGATTTAAAGGCTAGCGCTGGCAGCGGGTGACTGTGTCTCGTATTTCCTCAGACCCCTTTTATTCGCTGCCAACAAGGGGCAAAGTGCGCAGAGTTGGCTCACCGTGGGAGATCCGCATGGGCGGGAGAGGGGAGGAGACAGAGCGCCGAGGCGTGCTGGGGGCCGGAGAAGCAAGCACTGGATGCTGCAGACACACCGCGGCTTGGCCGCCGCAGCTCCGGCCTCTGCCCCTGCCCCTGGGGAAATGCTAATGGGCTTCTGTAGACTCTGGCGCGTCATTGGCCGAAGGGAATTTGGTGCCACCTCGTCCTGCCGTTGCCATTGGCTCGGCGCAATCTGCTGTTCCCTCTGCCGCGAGCTCCTCACTCCCCCTCCCCTCCCTTTCTCCTCGGCTTCTCTTACACCGGCCGCTGGGCCTCTACCGGGCACCCTGCCGCCTCGGAGGCGCTCGGGAAGAGGGAGAGGACCCAGGCGGGGAATGGCGCGGGGATGCGTGCCAGCCCAGGACTGGCCCCGGGCAATTCGCAAATGGATGGGCACTGGGGAAGTTTCCCGGGAAAGAGTGGGGAAACCACGCGGGCGACCACTCCACACAACTCCGCCCCAGCCTTCCCGCTCGTCTAGACGCGTAGGAGGGGAGACGTGTCCTCAAGCCCCGGTCCGGGGCCGCGAGCCCGGCGAAGCCCCGCCTCCCTCGGTGCGGAGCGCGCCGGGGACGCGGGGCAGGGGGCGGGCGCGGCTCGGTCTGCCGCGGAACAATGGCCCAGCCCCGCCCGCCAGGCGCGGCGCTAACCCGGGACTGCTGAACAGGCTTGCGGGTCTCCCCGCGGGCAGGCGGGCGGGAGGCCGCGCACACACGAGTAGATGCGCTGATGTGTAGATCTGCACGCGCGCAAGAGGTTCTGCCAATGGGCACGCCGAAAGGAAATGTTCACCGCCAGGCACCAGTGAGCTGTGCTGTCCCTGGGCCCACGCCAGCAGAAGGTGTGCGGGATGTTTTGGAGATTAGAATGTCGGGTCGTGTTTTGGAATTGCCTTCGTTGGGATAGGCCATTTCGTGGAGAAAGTACAGACGTGCTTTCACTCAGAAGCAGGAGAAAGTACTTGTAAGTGCAGCAAGAGCAGCCAAAAGGTATTGCATGCCAATCCACAAGAATCATTTCATTTGATACTTGTGGCCCTGTGAGGTGGGTAGTTATTTATTCCCTTTTAAAAGATGAGAGAAGTGAGCTATGGAGAAATTAAATAACTTGCTTTATGGTCACAGCAGCCAGTCAATGATGGAGCTAGTAGCTGAGTCCAGAAATGGAATGATGGAGCCCAGGTCTTAATCCCTGCTCAGAATCCCTGGTTCCTGAGATGTTCTGACTTCACTGTTGTGGCTCACAGTCTTGCCCTTTCCGGGGGCTGTGGGAGCCTTACCATGGGGATAAGCTGGGAACCAGGCAGGCTGTGCATTCTACCAGGCTCCAACCACACCCCTGTCTCCCCAAATACCATCCCTTTGGGAAGAGAAGAAAGTGAGGAGTTTTGTGCGAACAACTAGCTTCTGGAAGAGAGGCACCTGGGATTGCCTGAGAGGATGATTAAGGAGCTCCCTAGAGGCTGGGCTCTGGCCAGCCTCCTGGCCGGTCACCATCTACCTCCATTCCAGTCCTGACTCACTGTCCAGCACAAAAGTTTTGAATGAGACTAGATGTTTTTAGGTACAGACAGCTGTCTCATCACGCCTCAGAAGCCCTCAAGATGTATGTGGGAGAGAAGTCTGGGCAAGTGTTGCTCCTCTCCAGGCTCTCCTACAATGTCTAATTGGCTTAATTCCTCTGCCGTCTATAGGGCTATTCTTCAAGGTAGAAGAGTCAGGGTTGCTTTGAGGGTGTACCCTCAATTGTGGCCAAAAGTAGCTCTACCATTGAGACCAAATTTCTTTCCCTTTAACTGACTAGATATGTCTGAGGTAATCTCCTCGAGACCCCAGACTTCATCAGGGAACGAGCCTGAAACATCAGAGTTCTCTAGAAACGGCCCTCCTCCTCACTTAGACCGGGTAGATATGACTGCTGGTATCACCTAATGCTGCCATTACTATGTAAGCTAGGTGCTAGGTCATTCATTTCTTCAAGAGAAAGGAAAAAGGGGACCTGCCAAGACATAAATGGAGAATCAGGGATGTTTTGTTCCTCTCTAAAGACAAGATGCTACCCTGTGGGGGAATCTCTGGGAGGTTATGGAAGGTCTGGATAGAGAGTTTTGGGGAGGAGAGGAATGGCCAGAGCCCATCTCACTGTTGATGACTATAGTAGAGAGGTGAATGGTTCCCTAGCTTGGGCTTCCTCCCTGAAGTTCATCTGGGGCATGTCATATGGCTGGGAATGTGTCACCCACTACTTTAAAACTCTCAGTAGCTTGCCACAACCCAGGAAATGGGGCTGTGTGGTAGGAGTAATATTATGAGGAAAGCATGAGCTTTAATTTTTTTTTTTTTTTTTTTGGTCATGAGGGACATTAGTGCCCTGACTGGGGATCAGACATGTGCCCTGTACATTGGAAGTGCAGTCTTAACCACTGTACTGGCAGGGAAATCCCAGCATGAACTTTGATATCAAGAAGTATTAGGTCAGTGGCAAATTAGAAGTTATAAATAAGTATACGATCAATATTTGTATTCCATTGCGTGTATACGTTGATTAAGATGATAGATGTTTTAGTGCATAATAGGAAAGCACAAAATATGCTTGGGAGATGAAGATTGGGCCTATAAATCTTGCTTTGTGAAAAGGGGTGAAGGGTACCATGGCAGTTTCTGCACTGATGTTGATCTATGGATTAATTTAATCCCTATAAAAATCCAACAGATTTCTTTGAGGAAATAGACAAGCTGACTCTAAAATTTAAGTGGAAATGCAGAGGGTCTAGAGTAGCCAAAAATTATCTTGGAGAAAACGAACAAAGTTGAAGGAGTAAAAATATTTTAATTAGGACTTACCATAAGCCTAGAGTATTCGAGAGAGTGTGGTATTAGGAAAATAGAGACAAATAGGTCAATGGAACAAATTAGAATTTTTAAAACTCACCAACACATGTTAACTGACTTTTTACAATGGTCCCAGGTCAGTACAATGTGAGAGGGAAAGTCTCTTTTAACAAGTATTGCTGGGACAACTGAATAAGCATATAGGTTAAATGAACCTCAACCTCTAGCTCATTCCACACACAAAAAATTAATTTGACAGCTAAATGTAAACCTACAACTATAAAGTTTCTATATAGAACAGAGGAAAAGATCTTTGTGACCTTGAGGTAGGCAAAGGTTGTTTGGACAGGATACAAAAAAGCAAGAACCATAGGGTGGGGAAATGGATAAATTAGACTCAAGAAAGTTAACATTTTCTGATACCAAAAGGAACTATTAAGAAAACAAATAGATAAGACAGTGAATGAGAACATATATCACAGCACATAAAAAGATAACTCAGAAAAATGACATAAGATTTAAACATACATTTCACAAAAAGAGGCATAAAAATAGCCAATAGGCCCATGAAAAATTGCTGAACAGCACTAGTCTTAGATATGACACCTAAAGCATAGGCAACAAAGGAAAAAAAGTAGATAAATGGAACTTCATCAAAATTAAACCTTTTATGCTTCAGGGGTTATTATCCAGAAAGTGAAATGACAACCACAGAATGGGAGAAAATGTTTACACATTGTATATCAGAAAAGGAATTCATATCTAGAATGTACTAGTAACTCTTACAACTCGGTAATAAAAACCCAATTAAAAATAGGTACTGCTCCAAAGAAGACTTGCAAATGACCTATGAGCATAGGAAAAGATGCTCAACATTGTTAGCCACTAGCAAAATGCATGTCAAAACCGAGGTGAGATACTTGATGCCCATTAGGATGGCTATATTCAATAAAACATAAAAAGTGGTGAGGATATGGATACATTGAAGCCTTGCTATTGGTAATAGAAAATGGTGCAGCCACTTTTGAAAAACAGTTTGGTAGCTCCTCAAAAGATTAAACATGGAGTTACCATATGGTCCAGAATTTCACTCCCAGGTATATCCCCAAGAGAATAAAAATATATGTGCACAGATAAACGTCTATACAGATATTCATAACAGCTTAAAAAGAAAATGGAGACAACCTAAACACTCATTGACTGACTAATGGGTAAATAAGAGGCAGAATGTTTTACAGAAGAATATTATTCAGCATTTTTGAAAAAGGAATGAAGTACTTGTACATACCATGATATAAATGAATGTTGAAAATATGCTCAGCCACTCAAACCACTCAACAAAGAACCACATATGTATGATACCACTTATATGAGCTGTCCAGAATAGCGAGATCTGTAGAAACATAAAGTAATTTATGTTGTTTTAAATAAACATAATAAAGAAATTTATTGTAAATAAACAATAAAGTAAATTTGTTGTTGTTGTCATTTGGTAACTAAGCTGAGTCTGACTCCTTGTGATCCATGGAGTACAGCCCACTAGGGTCCTCTGTCCATGGGATTTTCCAAGTAAGAATACTGGAGTGAGTTGCCATTTCCTTCTCCACAGGATCTTCCAGACCCAGGGATCAAACCCTTGTCTCCCGCTTTGGCAGGCAGATTCTTTACCACTGAGCAACCAGGGAATCCCTGTAAGGGCTGAGAACACGCTACATGTTGGTGACCATGTGAAATCTCTGAAACCCTCAAACGTTGTTGGTGAAAGCATAAAACAGTACAACTACTTTGAAAACAGTTTGGCAGTTTCTTAAAATGCTGAATACTCCCATCCGAAGATCCAGCAGTTCCACTCCTGGAACTGTCCTCAAGTGAAATGAAAACATATGTCCACAAAAAGACTTGTACAAGACAATTCATTATAACTTCATACATTATAGCCTCAAATGGGAAACATCCCCAAAGTTGCTCCAAGAGGAGAACGGATAAACAATGTATGGACAGAATGATCTATAAACACGTGCAACAACATGGATGATTCTTTAAAACAAACATGCTCACCAAAAGCTAGACACCAAAAGTAACATAGTGACTGATTTCCTTTTTATGAAATCTAGTAAGAGGAAAAACTAATGTGTATGTGAGAAGGCAATAAAATATTCATTGAACCCCTACTCTACAGCAGGGATTGTTCTAGGAGTTGGGAACACTGGTGATAAAGCTCCCCATTCTTGCCTTCATGGAGTTTACATTCTGATGGGAGAGACAATTAACAAACATATTTAATAGCAAGTGCAGGGGAGGAGAAAAAAAAGAATAAGGGAACAGAGCAAATTGTTCTATGAAATGCAGAAACTTTGGAGATTCTGGGCATGATCTGTGCTCAAGAGGAGCCCAAAGCTCATGTCTTTTTTTTTTTTTATTATTACAGTTTGCTGGCCCTAATAGCCTGTTGCTTCAATATTTATGGCCTCTTTCTGGACTGGGTTCCCATTTAGCTATGACTTTTCTGGTTCCCCTTTGGGATACAAATGTGTACTCAGAATTTGCTGTCCTGGTTCCTGGGCTGGACCCAAAGTAGACAATCACTACTGGGTGAGGTTCATTTCTAGGTTGCAGGTAGTTGCAAGGGACAGCCTACGGGCAGAACTCACCAGAACTGCTGAGTCTCTTCACCTGGCCTCTATCCTTTCTTGACCTCTGCCAGCGATAAGGAGGTTCTGTGCCCTTGCTCTTTCATGTTTCCCTTCAGGAGCTGGCTGCTGAACTCTCCCCCATACTTGTGCTCTTGGCTTTACCTGACCTCTGACTTATAGGGATTCTTAAGAAAAGGGAGGAAAAAAAAAAGAAAAAGGACAGTTCAGAGGACTTTCCCACGTCTTCCCACTGCTGAGAAGGCAAAGATTTTCCCCACCCACATGACAAGAAAGAACATGACCCCACCCAGGCAAGCAGGTCACTATCAGGAGAGAGAGAGATACTTCTGGGACATAGAGGTGCTTCTCAGCCTGGCATCAGCTCTTCACCTTGTGTGAAGGCCTCTCTTGAGTGACCTGGCCTCTCCAAGCTTGGCTTTGGGTGTCCCATGCTAAGCAGCCCAGTGGGAGGGCAGTAGGCTTCCATGGGAGGCCATGATCCTCCTGGAGGGGGAGTCGTTCAGGGTTGGGGTGGGGAGAGTGGCCCAAGCCCAAAGCTTTCAGGAAGAAGCAGACTTGTGAGGCAAGGTTCCTTCTCCCTTTTTCACCTCCTGTGACTGTCAGTCATTCTTGGCTACAGAGCTCACTGCCACATTGTCAGGACAGTCCCTCTGTGGACTCCACGTGGCCAGGGCAAAGGTTTTGAAATGTAGGGGCTGTACGTTGCATGCCGCTGATTCTGTCAGTTTATGAGTGTCTCTCTGCTTTCTGGATCCAGGGCGAAGCCTGCAGAATCCTTGTTCTGAAGACCCTGGCATCCCGGGTGTTAGGATACTGGCTCCCTGTTGCTTTGTAGCTGGCCACATCACAGCATAGTAGGTTTCAGCTTTCTTTCCCTTTGTGTAGTAAGCACTGGGGTGACACAGTGGACAACCCCGCTTGGGAAATAAGCCGATGCCTGAGAATATAGAAAATAGCAAGATTCCAGAACCGGTTCCTTGCATCAGAAGATCCCCTGGAGGAGGAAACAGCACCCAGTGGCAACCCACTCCGGGATTTCTTGCCTGGAGAATCCCATGTACAGAGGAGCCTGGTGGGCTGCAGTCCATGGGGTCACAAAGAGTGAAACGTGACAGCACACGTGTCAGCGCACACACACACAAGCAAAGATAAATCATTTCCTTGACCTAACGGCCTACCCGATGATGATAGTACATTAGGCTCATTTCCTCCCCCATGACTGACAGGTACCCAATTCTGTTCAGCCCATCAGATCCTGAGATTAAAGTGTCTGCTTACTCAAACAAGCACATTGAGACAAGGTGTGATCCAGCCAGCCCCACGTCAATGTCCTTCCATACTGCCCATGGCCTTGTGACATCAGGCCAAGAGGCCAGAGCTGTGCAGACTGTCATCACCGCCCTGACCACAAGACTTTCCGTGGGACCTGGCAATGTGGAGAACGGCTGGAAGTCAGCACACACATCTGGCCTGGGGTTGTCCCTGGCCTGTTCTCTGTGCAGAGACAAGGGGCAGGACCCTTCTGGCTATGGGCTCCTTGCTGTCTCATGGTCCAAGCTAAGTCACAGACAGCTGACAGCCAGGAGAGTTAGCATCAGTGAACTCCCTTCCTCCTGCCCAGAGGAGTGGGGACCAGGCTGGTCTGCATTCTGGGCATCCACTGCCTTCTGGGGGAGATTGAGTGAAACAGGGGGTGGAGACCCTGCACTTCCATGAATATACCAGCTCTCTCATTCAGTAAATGCGGAGTGCCACATGGTCCCAGGCACAGTGGTAAGTGCCTAAGTCATAAGGAGATCCTGACCTTAGGCAACTCACCGTAGTAGTGGAGATCCTTATAACTCTGGATGATGGTGTTTAGCACAGGGTTCTATGGACTCCAAGGAGAGGCACATACCAGACCAGCTTGGGAGAATCAGGGGAGACTTCCTGGAGGAGGTGGCAGTGTTGAGTCTCAAGGTACCATTGGGATGGATGTGGAGAAGGGCAGTGGACAAGTTTAGAGGCCCAGAAGAGGAAGAGAGACTCAAAACTGACCCTCTGCTGATTAGGACCTGAAACACGCTCCTCCAAGGACCCAGGCCAGAGAGATGGTGCGAGGTCTTGTGCTGTGTGACCCTAGTTGAGGAGAGGTTGGGACACTTTTCCAGCCAGCTCCCTGTTTGACTCCGTGTCTGTGTGTCTACACCATCCCCAGAGCTGTGATCTACCTCGCTGCAGCCCTCCTTCCCCAGATTTTGCCCTGTCAGGCCTAGAACAGCAGTGTGTATGTGTGCATGCCTGTGTATATGCACACACAGTCATATGCAGCTGTGTGTCCCAGTGGGTGGCAGGGGGAGGTTTGGCGCCTCTACCAAGTAATTCCTGCCTATCTCTGAAACTGGGCCTATGTCTGCAGATCAGAGTGAATGCTACTTGGTGCAGTTAATGGGAAGAGTGTGAGACCAGGGGCTAACAATCTGGGCATGCGAGACTTGGGGACAAAGGTCTTCTTAGGATGAGGTCCAGGCTGGTGATCTCACTGACACCCTGGGGAGGTGACACCCAGGACAGATCATGGGACTGGGGCCAGGCTGGCAGTTTCTGTGGTGGCTTGACTTTTCACCAGGGTTCTTACCCCAGCCAGGGAAGGTGTCCCATACCTGAGCATTTCATCTGTGGTGGGCAGCAAGAAGGACAGGTCCGGGGCCTCCAATAACAAATACATGAGCTGGAAGGAAAGCCTTTCTTGCCCTGACTCTGTTCTGCACTGAATGGAGAGGAGAGGGCCTATCCCAGCCTTGCTTCTGTGGTCAGAGAGAGGTATACCCCGCTTACTTTGTATAGTGGCTAAGGGGAGTCTCACTGTCTTCCAGAATTCCAAATCAATGTTCCCTCTGTCCTACAGGTGGAAGGTTAGAGGACTTAACCATCCCATGCCCTCAGCCCCTCTCATTTGCATCTCTCCCTCCCTCCTTGTTGTTCCCTGCAGGCCCCTACCTGAACCCAGCCCCCATGAGGTACCCTCTCCTCAGCTGATCCAGCCTCTAGCCTCCACAAGCGGTTGGCCTGCTCGCCCCTGCCCTTCCCTTTGCTTGATAGTAACCTCTTCCACAGCTGATGTCAACCCGCTTTGCACTGACTCAGCAGTTGAGCCGGGCACAGCAGGGCTGCACGGGCCAGAGGGCAGCTATCTGTGTCCCAAGTCAGGCTGCCCATGGTGCCTCCTGCCCGCAGCCTCTCCCTCTGAGCCAGTGTATCCACCTGAGGATTGAGTGTTGACTGCGCCTTCACAGTGCCCAGCGGACTGTTAGTTCTCTGTTGTGCAGGGGTCATGGTGGTGGGTAGGGAGTTGGTGGAGAATGCAGCCAAGGCTCCAAAGCTGCCCCCTGGGAGCTCACAGCTTTCCAAAGGAAACAGGACAAAGTAGAATAGCCAACTGGGCAGGATAGCGTCTAATGACAGTAGGGTATAAACATACCATATTAAATGGGGAATGGGTTCAGGAGAGGTTCCTAACCAAAGTGCCCCTTAGAATTGGTTAAAGGAGAGAATGGGCCAGAGACAAACTCATTTAGCAATTTTTTGAGCTCTATTCCTGTGCACTGGCCTGGGTGCTTTGACAAGCTACTAATATTTATTGATATATTTAGCCTATTTTACAAGGCTCAGAAAGCTGTACCAATCTGGGGCTATTAGGGTAGGGGTGATGTGGTGGGGACATATTAGCTCCTTTTGCTAGGGGTGGGTAGATACTTCATAGATTTATCTAGCAAGGAGTTCATTCCAAGCATGGAACAAATGTGCTGAGTGGGGAGTGGAAAGGAGTCTTGCCAGTCCCACTGCCCCCATCTTGGTTCCATCAACCCTGGAACTAAGGTCCATGCCCCTGGGCAGGTTACAGTCTGGAAGCCCACTCCACCACCACAACCTTCCACATCACCTGGAGGTGTCTTCCTTTTATTTCACTCCCCATCTCCACCTTTCTTCTCCATCTCTCTGCCCAAGAGAGAAAAGAGGAAATCCCACACTGGCCCTCAGCTTCCCCTTTGTCATGTAGGTGTAAATGATGCAATTGGGGTAGATTGCCAGGCCATTCTCTGCTGCTCCCATGCCAGGGGTTGCCTGGATTCCCTTTTAAACTCCCAAGTTATTTCCTCCCGTTTCCCTAAGGGACCCTGTGTTTGCAATGTCACCTGGCCCAGACAGGCTCTTGCAGAATCCTTGCTTTCCCCATGCGCTTCTTTCAAGCAGCAGCCCAGAAAGCCAACTGTATTCAGCCCATCCCTGCCAAGCCTGTCTTTCAGCTGAGGACCAGCCAGGGGAGAGAGGGGCAAAGCCCAGAGGTCCGAGCACAGTGAGCCTTTGGCACTCCAGGCAGGCTCGGAGGTGACTGATATGGTAAGTCCCTGTCATGCTGGGCACCCATAAGTCTTCTTTCCTAACATCCTTCTCCCCAAACTTCTGCTTTCTGTGGGCAAATGCCAACTTCTTCCTGGCCCTCAAGAGCTACCTGGCCCTCTGGACCACTTGGCAAAGCTATGGCTGCCCTGTTATGTACTTGGCCTTGGCAGAGGCCAGAACATACTGACAATTCTGGTGCCAGGGGAAGGCATCTGAGACAGCAGGACCCCAGGAAAGGGATGGGCCCTGGTGCCTGACAACCTATCTCCTGCCAGGCCAGACTGGCGCCTGGGCCTGTGGGTCAGAGCTGAAGCCAATACCCAGTTAATTGCATCACCTCCTTCAGTTTTCGAGAGCTTATAAGCAAGAAGGGGCCAAAGGCAGGGGCCTCAAGAAGGTAGGGCTTTCTTGGGAGGGTATAGTGCTTGGCTTCATCCAGGAAAGTGGAGAATTGGAAGCACATGCAGCGGATGGGAGGAGTCTGTTCACTGGGGGAGGGGTTAGGGAGCGGGGCATGAAGTCAGCACAAGAGGCATGAAGTAGGGATTGAACTGCCCCCCTCAGAGGTGGGGAACACAGATGGCCCTTCATGGAGACTACTGGGGGCTATTGTTCAGTCTCTACGTTGCGACGATTTGCGACCCCATGGACTGCAGCACGCCAGGCCTCCCTGTCTTTCACTATCTCCTGGAGTTTGCTTAAACTCATGTCCATTGAGTCGGTGATGCCATCCAACCATCTCATCCTCTGTCATCCCCTTCTCCTCCTGCCTTCAATCTTTCCTAGCATCAGGGTCTTTTCCAATAAGTCAGCTCTTTGCATCAAGTGGCCAAAATATTGGAGCTTCACCTTCAACATCAGTCTTTCTAATGAATATTCAGGGTTGATTCCCTTTAGGATTGACTGGTTTGATCTCCTAGCTGTCCAAGAGACTCTCAAGAGTCTTCTCAAGCACCACAGTTGGAAAGCATCAGTTCTTCAGTACTCAGCCTTCCTTATGGTTCAACTTTCACATCCATACATGACTAATGGAAAAACCATAGCTTTGACTAGACTGACTTTGGTGGCAAAGTGATGTCTCTGCTTTTTAATATGCTGTCTAGGTTGGTCATAGTTTTTCTTCCAAGAAGAAAGCATCTTTTAACTTCGTGACTGCAGTCACCATCTGCAGTGATTTTGGAGCCCAAGAAAATAAAATCTGCCACCGTTTCCACTTTTTCCCCTTCTATTTCCACGAAGTGATGGGACTGGATGCCATGATCTTAGTTTTTTGAATGTTGACTTTTAGGTCAGTTTTTTCACTCACCTCCTTTTACCTTCATCAAGAGGCTCTTTACTTCCTCTTGGCTTTCTGCCATTAGAGTGGTATCATCTGCATATCTGAGATTGTTAATATTTCTCCTGGCAATCTTAATTCCAGTTTGGGATTCATCCAACCCAGTATTTTGCATGTTGAACTCTGCATAGAATTTAAATAAGTAGGGTGACAATATACCACCTTTGTGTTCTCCTTTGCCAATGTGGAACCAGTCTGTTGTTCAATATCGGGTTCTAATTGTTGCTTTTTGACCTGCATACAGGTTTCTTAGGAGACAGGTAAGGTGTTCTGCTATTCCCATTTCTTTAAGAATTTTCTACAGTTTGTTGTGATCCACACAGTCAAAGACTTTCATGTAGTCAATGAAGATGTTTTTCTGGAATTCTCTTGCTTTTTTAATGATCCAGTGAATGTTGGCAATTTGATCTCTGGTTCCTCTGCCTTTTATAAATCTAGCTGTACATCTGGAAGTTCTCGGTTCACATACTGTTGAAACCTCGCTTGAAGGATTTTGAACATTACCTCGGTAGCATGTGAAATGAGTGCAAGTGCCCTGTAGTTGGAGCATTCTTTGGCATTGCCTTTCTTTGGAATTGGAATGAAAACTGACCTTTTCCAGTCCTGTGGCCACTGCTGAGTTTTCCAAGTGTGCTGGCACATTGAGTGCAGCACTTTCACAGCCTCATCTTTTAGGATTTGACATAGCTCAGCTGGAATTTCATCACCTCCACTAGCTTTGTTTGTAGTAATGCTTCCTGAGGCCCACTTGACTTCACACTCCAGGATGTCTGGCTCTAGGTGAATGACAACACCATCATGGTTATCTGGGTCATTAATATTTTTTTGTATAGTTCTTCTGTATATTCTTGCCACCTCTTCTTAATCTCTTCTGCTTCTGTTCTCTTCTTACCGTTTCTGTCCTTTATTGTGTCCATTTTGCATGAAATATTCCCTTGGCATCTCTAATTTTCTTGAAGAGATCTCTAGTTTTTCCCATTCTATTGTTTTACTATATTTCTTTGCATCATTCACTTAAGGCTTTCTTATCTCTCCTTGCTATTCTCTGGAACTCTGCATTCAGTTGGGTATATCTTCCCCTTTCTCCTTTGCCTTTCGCTTCTCTTCTTTTCTTAGCTATTTGTAAGGCCTCCTCAGACAACCATTTTGCCTTCTTGCATTTTTTTCCCTTGGGGGTAGTTTTGGTCGGCCCCTCCTGTACAATGTTATGAACCTCTGCTCATAGTTCTTCAGGCAGTCTGTCTACCAGATCTAATCCCCTTGAATTTATTCATCACCTCCTCTGTATAATCATAAAGAATTCGATTTAGGTCATACCTGAATGATCTAGTGTTTTTCCCTACTTTCTTCAATTCAAGCCTGAATTTTGCAATAAGGAGCTCATTACCTAACCCACAGTCAGCTCCAGGTCTTGTTTTTTCTGACTGTATAGAGTTTCTCCATCTTTGGCTGCAAAGCATATATTCAGTCGGATTTCAGTATTCACCATCTGATAATGTCCATGTGTAAAGTCAGCTCTTGTGTTGTTGGAAGAGAGTGTTTGCTATGACCAGTGTGTTCTCTTGGCAGAACTCTGTTAAGCCTTTGCCCGGTTTCATTTTATACCTGATGGCTGAGGCTGTTCCTTTTCCAAAGGAAGGTGTGGAGGCCATGAAAACATGCCTTACAGATTTCCATCTACTGGTGGGATAATTAACCAAGAGCCTCCACCTGGGGCACTTATAGGTGAGCAGCCCGGCCAATAATCGAGCTTAGCAGGGATACTAAGGCAGGCTCCTTCCTGGGAGACACAGAATTCTCCTGGTGGTTTGCTTGGGCTCCCTGAATGTCTTGGCCAACGTTTCTGAGACTAACTATACTGCAGGAGGCTCCACACCAACGTTCCTACTCTCCCTTCTTCATTTGGGGTCAGACTCACATTCTAGTCTGACAACTCTCCAGCATTCCTAGGCTCACTCCCTATTTTCGCTTGCAAGTGTTTCCCACACTAAAAACCCTCACAAGCTTTATTCTTGGCTTCTGCTTCTCAGAGGACACAGATTAACTCAAAAAGCTACCATGCCTCCAGAAGGATAAATCCCCGTGGGTTAGGACCCGTTAGCAGAGTTTCCAAGCAGAAAAGAGTAAGTAACAGGAAGGAGCAGAGGAGAGAAACAGTCCCTAAGTTGGAGACCCTCTGAGTACACAGCCTTTCAAACTGGGCAAGGGTACTGCTGCCACCTGGTGGACATTTTAGGCAAAGTACCATTGTGCCTTTCCACTCCGCTCTGTGATCTTGCTCAAGAAGGTGGGAGTGAAGCCTCTATTCTGGGCCTTGGGATCCCCTCTCCCTCATTTCGAAGGCAGTGGCAACCCATTCTAGTACTTTTGCCTGGAAAATCCCATGGACGGAGGAGGCTGGTAGGCTGCAGTCCATGGGGTCGCGAAGAGTCGGGCACGGCTGAGCAACTTCACTTTGACACGCTGGAGAAGGAAATGGCAACCCACGCCAGTGTTCTTGCCCAGAGAATCCTAGGGACAGGGGAGCCTGGTGAGCTGCCGTCTGTGGGGTCGCACAGAGTCGGACACAACTGAAGCGGCTTAGCAGCAGCAGCAGCTCCCTCATTTACAACATAAATTATAAGAATTGAATTCCAGATTCAAATGTTTATCCTTTAAAGTCAGTACCATGGGTGGACATCTGTGTAGATACTAAAAATCACTAGCTTGTATACTTAAATGGGTAAACTGTATGATCTGTGAATTATATCTCAATAAAGCTGTTTTTAAAATTCAGCACCAGAAGAGGAGTTGGAATGAACTGAAACTTCTATTTTATTTAAAATAATTTTTCTTTTTAAAAGGAAAAAATAGAAGAATTTTAATTTTAATTTGGAGGACAGTTGATTTGCAATGTTGGGTTTGTTTCAGATATTATGAACTGAGGCTTCTAGAACATGAAGATGAGGATGGTTGGTTTCGTTTCTTGGGACGTCCCCAAGCAGATGTGCAAGAAGCTCACCCAGCAGGGACTCAAATACTTAGTAAATTTACATGTGCAGTTAAATGGAGCCACTTCTTTCATTGCCTTGCCACCCACTCTTTAACCTCTACACCCCTGCTCCTCCAAACCAGGCATCTCTAGCCTCCTCACTTTTCAAGGTCTCCTGAGAGATTCTAGTCTAAACATCCAGAAGTATTTATCGGAATTCTTGACCTTTTAGCGCCATTTGATACCGTCCATCAGCGCCCACTTCTGGGCGTCCTCCTCTGACTTTCGTGTCTTGAAAATCTCTGTTCCTCCTGTCTCTAATGACTCTTTCTCCCTTTTGGCTCCTCTTCCATCCTCCAACTCAAGTTCTTTTCTTTCTTTATTCAGTCTAATCCTTTGGCAATCTTAACTGTTCCTGTGGCTCCAATAAACTTCTAGCCACACAATCCCCATATTACTGTCCATAGTCTTTATTGCCCTCTTAAACTCTAGCCCAAATTGTTCAACAGCCTCTCAGATTTCATCATCTTAACACTTTAGGCTCAAATATGCTTCAAGTCAAATTCATCACCTTCCTACTGAAATTCACTCCTGTTTTGCTCCATCTCCTCACCCACCTAGTAGTAGCATCACCACTCTTCCAATTGTCCAGGTTTGAGACCTTAGATCTGCCTCTGATTTCTCTCCCTTGTACCTCACATCCTTCAGGTGCTTTGTAATCCCAGCAGATGCCACCTAAGAGATTTCTTATATATCTTTCTTTTCCTTTCTAATCTTATTTTACTGAATGAAATTCATACATTCATTATCTGTCCCTGAACTAACACAGTAATTTTCCAACTGATTTGCTTACTTCCAATTTCTCCCCAAACCAACGTATCCTGTTGTCAGACTGTTTTCCATAAAATATAGCTTTAATATAGTTACTCTGTTCAGATGCTTTGTTTGTCTTTCTGTTGCCTAAGCTGAAACTCCAGTACTTTGGCCACCTCATGCAAAGAGTTGACTCATTGAAAAGACTCTGATGCTGGGAGGGATTAAGGGCAGGAGGAGAAGGGGACGACAGAGGATGAGATGGCTGGATGGCATCACCGACTCGATGGACATGAGTTTGGGTGAACTCTGGGAGGTGGTGATAGACAGAGAGGCCTGGCGTGCTGCGGTTCATAGGGTCGCAGAGAGTTGGACACAACTGAGCGACTGAGCTGACCTGACCTGATGCCTTATTGTGCTGCGCTCAGTCTCGTCAGTCGTGTCCGGCTCTTTGTGACCCTGTGGACTGTAGCCTGCCAGGCTTCTCTGTCCATGAGATTTTCCTGGCAAGAATACTAGAGTGGGTTGCCATTTCCTTCTCCAGGGCATCTTCCAGACCCAGAGATGTAACCCATGTCTCCTGCATTGCAGGCAGATTCTTTATCGCTGAGCCACCAGGGAAGCCCCAACTATACCTTATTTCTGTCTCTTAAAATATTATCCATCCTTCAAAATCCATTTCAGTGCCATTCCATTCAAAATTCCCTTCTTGACCTTCCCAATTCCAAACCTAATCACCTTCCTTCCTCTGTGAGATGCTGTACTTCCCATTATATTACTCATCATTGTAGCTATTTTCATACCCGCCATACATTTCACCCATATTTTTCCCCAGCTGTAATCTCCAAAGAAGTAGCAATTAGGCTTAGAGCAGGCAGGTGGGAAGCAAGTCTACTGCATGTCAAGAAACAAACACACTGATGTCTCACTGATATGGAGAGCTAGTGTTGTGAAGGCAACCAGCCAAGGGGTTCTCTGAGCCTGAAATAAAAATGAACCTCAAATTTTTATGAACATAACGACTGACAACTGGCTTTTTAAAAATAATTATTTTTTCCAAATATGAAAGTATTCATAATCATTGTAGAAAAAATTAGCAAAACAATAAGCATCTATAATCACACCATCCAGAGCTACCATTACTAAATATGTTTATTCTTCAATGTTAGTCCTTTTTTTGATGCATCTATCTAAGTATATACAGAGAAAATTTGAATTCTGACATGTATATGCCAGAAGTTTTAACGTAACATACACTGAGCTTTTTCTTACGACATTAAATGTTACTCAAAAATGTTGCTAATTTCTGCACAACAATCCATTATGTGAATGTGTCTTAATTTATCTGATCTTTTTTCTATTGTTGGATATTTGGGCTTCCTCTTTTCCAGCTTTTTAAAAAATTAATAACTGTTATCAATCACGCTGGTAGAGATACCAAGGTAGATTTCTTGACTTGAGATAACAGGGCCAGTGGAACAAAAGAAAAGAAAGCTCTTGCTTCTGAATTCCTGTTCAGGAAGTTTTTTAAGAAAAAATTGAAAAACGATTGACCTTTATTGAGGTGTGATTGCCATACAAAAAGCTGTCTTTATTTAATGTGTACCACTTAGTGAGTTTGGCAGTAAGTATACAGCTTTAAAACCATCACCTCAGGAAATCTTAATCAATTTGTAGTTTCACCAGCTACTCTGGCTCTTTTATTCATTTGTCTCTTTTTCAGCTTTTGAAGAGATAACCAATTTCAGGAGTGAAAAAGTGGTTGGATTCCCTGTTTTTGGAAAGAAGCTAAGGCATGAGTAATTCAAGCTTAGCTCAGCTCCCATTCCAGTGACCATGAGGGAAAAAGATGACTGTAAGTTTTGATATTTCTTGCAGTGTTGTAACTTTCTTCTCGTTTCGTCTTTTAATTTGGTCTGTTTCCTTGTGCGTACTATCAATAAAGCATGTCTGCCTCTCAGAAAACGTGGTGTACTGCAGGGACAAGGAGCAGGAAGAGAGAGAGAAATCATCATTCCATTCCTCATTGACCTCAGAACGCTGGAACTCCTGCTGCAGAGCCACAAAGCCCCTGTTGCTTCTCCCTTGCAGTACTTTTTATGATGATAAACCATCAGTGATTTGTATATTTGTTTAATGTTTATCTTTCTCACCAGACTGTAAATTTCATGAGGCAGGTGGCCCTAATGATCTCCTTCACTATTTCAGTAAACATCTGTGGAGTGAATTATGATTAGAATGAGACTCAGGATGGAAAAAGATGTGGCTTCTCTAATGGGGCTCCCACAGGGAGGGACAAGGAGGTATGGTGAATGTCTGCCCTGAGAGCCTGAAGTGATGCTGGAAGAGTGAACCCTGAGGGGCCTGCCCTGGGGCTGCAGGCTCCCCTCTTCACAGGCTTGGGAAAGTCAGTCAAAGTGCCTCAGGTGAAATGTGGTGAGTGGCTCTGAGGAGAACCACATTCTCTCACGTCCTCTTCCCCGAGCCTCTCTATCCTTTCTTTCTAGCCTGATGTCTCCTCCTCATGTGGAGCTCTTTCCTTCCCTAATCCACCCCCTCCAGCAGGTGGCCTGATTAAGACTCCACTAACACACCTACTAAAGAACCCTGCCTACCACAGCAGGAGCTCTGCCTAGAAAGGAAACTGCTGATGGATTATGTCAGGACATGTGAGCTCAGATCCATTTTCTAGGGCTTAGTCAAGTGACAACCTCTTTATTTTTTGTTTGTTTATTTTTTGGCTTAACTGCGTGGCATGCAGAGTCTTAACCACTGGTCCAACAGGCAAGTCCTAACTTTCTTGTTTTTGGAGATAGCATCATCTGTCTCTTATTACTTAGGTTTGATTGCTTTCCTCCATCTGCCTAAACCTCTGTAGAAGGTATGGACAGATGGACATCAATGTCCAGGGGGATCCTCTAGAAATGGGAGGAAAGCTGAGGGTCTCATTCACAAGGATTCCTTTTAGAGAGATGGAAGATGCAAAATGTGTTCCAGAAGGACTCTGAAATCAGGGAGGTAAAAGGAAAGGATGAAAAGGCTAACGTGGGTCCTTTTAATGAAGAGGTGGGTCACGTCTAGCCGCTCTGTGAGGTGTCTGATGAAATAAGACAGAGGCTATTTTCTTGCTGTCTGGGTTGGGACAGCTGCTACAGGACTTCATATACCTGGACCTTCCAACAGAACTGACTTGTTCACGTTAATATATTATGGAGAAGCTGGGGCTTGTGGAGGCCCCCTGGTGTAGTGCTATGGTGTTTGTTACTGGAAAAAAGCAGGGAGGAGTCCCTTTGGCTTAGCTTACTCAGCTTGGTTTGCTTGATCCACCATGTTTGTTTGCTGTCGAAAACTTGGGCTACTCAAATTTCAGTATTTTCACCAGGCAGATGACTGTGGTGGTGTATCAGTGAAGGTTAAGCTCTTATACCAGGCTTCTTTCTTATAGATGAGTGATTTCCAGCGTCTTCCATTGAGAATCATTGCCATAGTGAGCCACTGTTACTTATAAAAGGCTTCTTACTGTTTATGTCTATCGGGGTGTAAAAGGTTGAGTCACTCTGTACAGTGCAGAAGGTGGTTTGCAGCTTGCTTCTCCCTGTAGAACCTGGACTGTGAATCACCCTAGAATTCCTTTCTCTAAAGTGTGGAAAGTGTCCTATCTCAGAAGAACTTCCAAGGAAAACTTATAAGGAGATGGACCACAAGATTCCATCTTGAAGACTTTGATGTCTCTGAACTCTTTGTCAAGGCTTATCAGATCCCAGAAATCCTGGAGAAGCTGGCTGGGATGGGGAGGCTGTGAAAAGGTGGCAGGCATGGGGTAACCCTCTTCCTGGTGACTGCATGAGGAGAACATGTGACCAAAAAATTTATCTCACTGAAGCCACGGGACCAAGTCACCAAGTGGCTAAGAGGCTTCATGATGAAGAGGAACTTTTGGTTTGAATGAGTCACAAGGCTTGTCATGTGGTTATAAAACTCTTCTAAGAGGTGCTTTCATTTAAAGACTATTTGTATAATACTTTCCAGGTGAAATGCTATCATTCCATTCTGTTGGTGTCAGCTGAAGTGGAATGCGTGTGGACATAGAGTTCTTGGACCCCACTTGTCCTTCAGGGGGCAATGACAGAGTCCTGGCTGAAGGTGTCTATCTTAACCATGAACTGCTGTGTCTGAGTGGAATGCACTCGGGTGGGTGTAATGCCAGGATTATTCAATTTGTTGTGTGCTTTGTAGTGCACAGATTATAAAGACTTCTATTTCAGTTCTAAAATAATCCTTAAGTTTGCAGGACAGGCCCTATTATCAACACTTTGCAGATAGGTAAACAGAGCCTCAGATGGACTCTTATTGTTGTTGCCCAGGACCATCTGATGAGTGTGTTTTTCAGCCAAGAGTTAAACCCGGGGGTTTTGGTTTCAAGTTCAAGCCTCTTGGGTTTTGCTGAGCCGATAAGAGGCAGTCTGAGCCACAGGACTCCCCTGAAATCAGTTGCTTTTTTTTAACAGAGCTAAGTCAAGTGCCAGTAAGGAGCTGGAGGGCATGGAGAACCGCTGGTCATTAAATCATCAGGAGATCCCACTTCATTACCATATTTGCAACTTCTTGAGTAAGATTTAGCATCCTAAGAATGCAGAATGCCTTTTGAGAAAATTTCTCAAGCTCTGTTGCATAACCTGTACCCACTGTGGGCCTTATAGTATACTCCATGGGGAGTGCTCAGGACTGAGCAGGGAAACACATTGGCCAGGTAGGTGACTGAGACAGGTCCCATATCTCTGGCCTTAAGCTCCCTGGGGCCTAGAACGTGTCACGTGATGAACCTCCTTGAGTCCATCCAAACCCCTGCTGATCATAAGCCTCCTTTAGGATATAAAATCACCCCAAAGGAATCAGAAACCATCTCCATTTCCTCTCCTCACTTCTTTGGATTTTAGCTTCCTGTTCATCACCTCTGTCCCAGAGCTCAGTTTTGCAGGCCAAGGGTCCTTTTGCAATTGTTTGAAAAGCCTGTGGGTGAGAGGTAGAAACTCCTGTTCCTTCACTGTCAGATGGTTTCAGAGCAGATGGGCAATACAGGCCCGAGTCCTGATCTTTTGTCTTCCCAAAGAAAACCATCACCTTGGAACGTGTCTCATTAACCAGTAAAATGCAAAGAGGGGAACTCTTCCATCTGGGAGAGCTCACAGAGTTGCTACAGCCCAGTCAGTTACAGTCCAGATGGAGAGTTCATTCCCTTCACAGTGTCCCGGACTGGGGTGGGAGAGCCACGCAGCAGGCCCCGGGGGTAGGATAGCTGCTGTCTCAGAGCTGTAGATGAGAGGAGCTCACTCATGAGGAGCTGAGCCCAGCCCTGGGTTGTTTGAGATCAGGATCTCTTTGTGGGGATACCTAAGACTGCCACTTCCACCAGGCTGATGTTTTACTGAGCACAAAGGTGGATGGGTTTCAGGCCAGAACAGCAGTAGAATAGCCCAGAGAGGGAGTCAGGAGCAGGAGAGAGGGCGGCCCCTACTCCGGCCATCAAGGAGGAGGTGAGCATCTGCGCCGGTAGGGCCAGCCCTGTTCTGAGCCACAGTGCATGCCTGTAGGCAAGCCAGGGCACTTGCTCAGGGGCTGGAGCTAGGCGCAGGCAAGGATCGCTGGGAGTCCTTGCTAGGGTTTTAATTCAGAAACCTAAGATTCGGGGGGAAAAGCCAATCAGCCTTGCTATTTCTCCTGCTGCATTTTGTGCTCCTGCTCACTGTTCCAGGTCCAGCGTTAAGCAGAGGCTAAGATAAGCTTGTCAGCTGAGCTGGCTTCAGATGTACACTCCCCTTAAGCAGTGCCAGGTGACACAGCCCTTGCCCTTTGCTCTCTGGTCCATCTTCAGAATCAGTGCTTAGCCTCTTCCCTAAACAGCTCTGCACCCTGCAGGAAGACCTTTCTGGCAGTATAGCGCAGCTGTAAGCTAGTGTGTGGACCATCTAAGAGGACAGGCCTCAGAAAAAAGGGTGCAGGAGGTCTGGACCTCTGCAGGTGTTCACCCTTCTCATCTGCGGTCAGAGACCATGCCACATAAGTACCTAAAACAGGGGGACCTCCTCTCATGATCCTTTCCCCCAGCTGTGAGGGTGGAATGAGGGAGAAGAGCCCTCCTTCTTCACCCTACCAGGGCTCAGCTCAAGGCGAGACCGTAACAAAGCCTCAGACACCATTGACTGGGCCTGGAGGGAGGCAGCACTTTTCGTCCCTGTGCCTGGCCTGGGGCCCCACCCCAATCCACGGTGGCCCTTTCAGGAGCTTTTAGTGGAAATGGGTTCAGACCTGCAGTGAAGTTCCAAGGCCTCCCCTGCTCCCAGCCCCACCCATTGCTCTTTCATTACCTCTTCTACCAGGTGGGAGAGCATCCCTCCCAGGCCCCATCTGCAAGCAGCCCTGCTCTCCCCAGTGTTCACCCCTCTTGCCCCACCTTCCTTCCAAACCCAGTCTCCACACCTTCCTATTCCCCCATCAAACCCCTGCCTCCCAGCTCCCTCCCACCCTCTTTCTTCTTGTCCCCTGCACTTGCTGAGGAGAGAGAGAGCCCCTGACACAGCACTGACCGTCATTCCCACCCTCCACCTCCTCTGCTCCCTCCCCTCAGCGCGCACAGACTCCCCCTACAAAAGGCTGGAGGCAGAGGCTGCAGGAGACCAGCTGCTCTCACATTTCCTTCCCTTTGCCCTCTGCTGAGGCTAACCTGTGTCTTTGTTCTCTCCTTCTCCAGGTGAGAGTGGGTACCTGAGGTGCCAGGTCCCCTGCCTCATCCCCTATGAATGCTGTGGGAAGCCCCGAGGAGCAGGAGCTACAAGAGCTGGGGAGCGGAGCCTGGGACAACCCCACCTACAGCGGCCCGCCCTCCCCTCGAGGGACCCTCCAGATCTGCACCGTCTCCAGCGCGGTGCTGCCTCAACCCCGACCCAAGCAGCCTGAAGATGGACCCCAGGAGAAGGCACACAGGACCCTGGTGTCCAGCTGCTGCCTTCGCACCTGTCGTGGCATCAGAGGTGCCTGGTGGGGGGAGGCACCTCCTGAGATACTGGGGTTGGGAGAAGGGGCCAGCTGAGGCTTTGAGAAGGGGATACAGTATGAAGAAGATGTATCTTTGGGATTTGTGAACTGTCTGTGTCAGATCTGAATGCCCCAGAGTACAGAGGCTAGTGTGGTGGTCTCTCAGAGGGAAAGCCTGGCACGGTCATCTCTTGGGGACCCAGAAGCGTATGTGGGAGCTAGTTTGAGAGAAGACATGGATGTGATGATACCCTAGCCTGCCCTACCTGGGGTAAGGTGATGGGAAAAGGGGCTGGGGTGGAAACGAGCATAAATTCCAGGACTGGCTGGTGGGGTAACTGGAAGGAACCCTGCTGTGGGAATTCTGGACATCTTTCCAATGTCCCTCCCTTTAGGACTTTGGGGAACGACCTTGACTGAGAACACAGCTGAGAACCGGGAGCTGTATGTCAAGACCACCCTGCGGGAGCTTTTGGTATATGTTGTGTTCCTGGTGGACATCTGTCTCCGTGAGTAACGTTTGTCTCTGTGTACATCTGTGTGTGATCAGCACCTGTGTGTACAGCAACTGTGTACACACCTCTGTGGGCAGCGTCTGTGGGGACAGCTTCCTCTACTTGTGTGAGCAGAGGGTCCTAGGAGCCTTCGATCCACTGTGTCCTAGGATCTTTATATCAATAATAACATTCTATTTTATACCTTTCCAGCTTCAGGCCTTTTAATTAAAAAGAACATGTCACTGAGTTCAGGAGAAAAAGGCAGACTGTGGGAAAACTTCATACAAGTTGCTTTGTCAAGAGTTACAAGGGGAAATCCACTTTTTTTGTTGTTTGTTTTGTTTTTAGGGGAATCCACTTTTTAAGTTCAAGTTCTTGATACTGACTTAGCAACCACTGTTGTCTGTTAGTAGGTGGAAGTTTTTAACCTTCTGTAAAGAGTGGATGACACTCTTTTCTGTTCAGCAAAAAATAGTTTGGTGGGTTTCACATAGTTACCATAGACTAGGTTTGATCCACATTTCTTTGGAGGCAGGAAGAAAAAGATTCAGGCAGGCCTTAGAACTCACATCCCTAATAAAAGGGTTAAAGATGCAAATGGTGTGGTAATCAGTGCAGCTAAGATTCTCCCATGGGAGAGAGCACCGGGCCACAGGAATGGAGGGAAGCTTACCTGAAGCTCTATCTATAGATATAAGCTGGGAAGGTTTGGTCTGTCCCTTGAGAGAAGCAAGTGAAAAGCTAGATCAGTGAGTCATGGAAGAACAAAAAGCTGGAGTTAGTGATAAAGATGGATTGAACAGATGCTATAAGGCCTATAGGTAAGTGTGCTTTGAACTTAGTTAATGCTGCTTTAAGTTCTTGCACAAGTGAATTTTGGTTAGTTTGATAGAGTTGTGTGGGTACGTGTGTGTTGACTTGAAGCTGCAGCTTAGATCATACAGCTAAGGTGCCTCCGTTACTAGGTGACTTTATACCTCACAGAGGGCTTCCCTGGTAGCTCAGCTTAAAGAATCCACTTGCAATGCAGGAGACCCCAGTTCAATTTCTGGGTTGGGAAGATCCCCTGGAGAAGGGTTGGGTTACCCACTTCAGTATTCTTGGACTTCCTTGGTAGCTCAGATGGTAAAAAAAAATCTCCCTGCAATGCAGGAGACCTGGATTTGATGCCTGGGTTGGGAAGATCCCCTGGAGGAGGGTATGGCAACTCAGTCTAGTATTCTTGCCTGGAGAATCCCCACGGGTAGAGAAGCCTGGTGGGCTACAGTCCACAGGGAGGCAAAGAGTCAGACACGACTGAGCAACTAAGCACAGCACATACCTCACAGAAGTCTGTTCTTTCTAGGTTGCATAAATATTCTGCAAGTGGAATCTGAAGATCTGATAATATAATTTTGGTTAAAAATTTCATCATGTTTGTGAGCCATCCACATTTATATGAGCCCTCTAGGAAAGCTGAGCACTTGTTTTGGTTGTACTCAGTTGGGACTCATTCTGTGGGGAGAGGAGGGTAGTTCTGTGTTTACCATAGACCATCAGCATGGGGTGAGACAGAGTACGTGGGGAGCAACAGTTGACCCAGGGCATGTTTTGTGGGACCCACTTTATTCCTCTTGGCAAATGACTGTCAGAAATTCATTTGTTGACATACTGTCTTTTTGTCTCAACCATCTGCCAGGAAGGAGTGTTTCTCTCCGTTTTCAGATCCTATGACAGCAGCTGTAACATGCAGGCAGAGCCTTTCTTTATAAATGACTGGAAAGTCTCTATTTCCAGAGCAAGATTGGGAGGTTTCTGGATCCCCACAGTTAGGGTGAACCATTCTGGCTTCAGGGTGGGAAGCTACAGTTCTCAGAGCCCAGTAGTCCTCCGCTCACATTCTCCACTTTTTGAGATCCCAACGCACTGCCGAACACTAGGTGGTCTGTAACTTGCCAAAGTCTGAGTCATAGACTCAATCCAATGATCACAGAATCTTTGAGTGGCCAGGAGCTTTACAGGTCATCTAGTTCAAAGAGATAGAAATCCTTTCTCCTTGATCCTCCCTGTGGTGCCCTGTCAGGTGACTACAACCTGTGGAGCATCCATGAGGATTTCACTGTTTCATGGGGTAGCCCTATTTCCTTCCATCCATGGAGCTCCCCCTTCTGTACCAGACCTTGGACTGAGATACGCAGAGATGACTGATCCTTGGGCCTTTCAGGGGCTCAACCTTCTCCTTTTGAGAATTTCCTTCTATTGAGCCATCTACTTCCCTGTTACTCTCCAAAGTGACAATTCTTCAGCTGTGTGAATCAATGTAGTGATCTGTTCTCTGGATTAGATACCTGCTAATTTCCCACGAAACCAGTCATTATCAAATGGTCTCCAGAAGTGGTATTATGCAGAGATCGAAGCATGGGCTCTGAATTTAAACAGACTTGGGTTCAAACACCATGTTCTACCATTTACCAGGTGAGGGACCTTGAGTAAGTAGCTTAACTTCTTTGAGTTTTAGTTTTCTCTTCTATACATACCCAATCCAATAGGATTCTTATGTGAGATACATGAAGTAAGATCCATAGACTCATTACCTCCATGCCTAGCATATATATTCCATAATGCTCACCATCCTGATTGCCTCTCTCCAGGTCTGATCTATGTGATACCACTAATGGACATAATACTCCATAGTCAGTCCAACCAGTTCAGAGTTCTGTGATGCTGTTACTCCAGAACTGAGGGATGTATGAGGACAGGCAGAGGAAGTAATGTCTGAACTAAAACCTGAATGAGGAGGAGAATTCCGCTCCCTGAAAGGTGAAGATGAGGAAGTTTCTGGGAAAAGGAAATAATGTGTGCCAAGCCCCAGAAATGACAGAGGGCACAGTTTAGTGACAGTGCATCAGTGGGCTGGAGCAGGGATTTGAAGAACAAAGTGGTAAAGGAAGACAAGGCCAGCCATTTAAGCAGAGGATGTTTGAAGGGCTTTATAAGGTATAATAAGTAGTTGGGATATTATCCTGAGGACCCTGTAAAGTACAGACTGCCAGCCCCCTCAAGAACTTTCTTTTGGAAGAGAATTTGCAGGCCTTCATATTCTGATGATTCCTACAACATGCAATAAAATACCACTACTACTAGTTTCCTGGGCCCCCTCCTCTCACAGCCCCTTCCTTGCTTCAGGCTAATTTTCAGGCAACACTGAGCCTTTGACAAGGTCTCAGTAGGGCTTCTTTGGTGCTCTCCAGGGTCCTGACCTCACCTTTCTAGCATCTTCGCTTCTGCACTCAGCCTCCCTGAGCTCTGGCCATCTGCAACTAGACTAAATATTCTCAGTGGGGATGATGTAGCCCTCAAAGGAGTGAAAATAGTTGCCTTCAGGGCAAAACAACCCCGCATAGCTATTTCTATAGCTTTTGGATCTCCAAAGGACCCTAGTGCATGAGCTAATATAGAAAATGTATGTGATGTTAAAATTTAATTAGGGTATAGGGTAGTTAGGAAAAAATGTCTAAAGAGGCTCCTGGGTTAGGGTACAATGCAAAAAGTGTTAAGAAACACTAGACTAGATCTACGTTAATTTTGCTAGTTAGTGTGCTGACTAAACTCTCCTGCCTAAGGATAGGGATGCAAGTCCCAGCCATTGAATCTGGCATAAAGCAGAATGGCTATTGTTCTATCAGGATGCTGTCTTCTAAGAACTGCCATGACATCTGTTTGGCTATGTACTGTATCAATTCGCTTTTTTCCCCATCAGTTCCTGAGACTAGGTTCAGCTGCTACAGGACACATATTTGGCAATAGGCTATGGCATAATGGAAAGATCAAGATATTGGAATCAGAAAAACTAGATTCAGATGCCAGCGTTTCTCCTTACTAGTTTTGTGATTTTAAGTACTTCCTTGTTGGTAGAACAAGGATAATAATACTATGGAGATAATGTATAAAGAACCTCACACAATCATTGATAGTATTTATCTTTGTGTTAAGGGGATTTCCAAATACTTGAACTTTTAGTCTGCTAGTAAAAAAATAAAAGTACCTTTCAAGAAAGAAGCAAGTCTGAAAAGACTGTAGGATTCTGACTATGTGACATTCTGGAAAAGGCAAAACTATGGAGATAGTGGAAGGACTCCTCACCTCCACACACACAGAGCCAGGGTGGCACCTGTTTTGACTCATGAGGTTATGTGGCCACATTGTCATCATCCAAAGTCCATACTTCACATTAGGGTCACTCTTGGTGCTGTATATTCTGGGGGTTTAGAATGGAATTCTCCAGGCTAGAGTGCTGGGGTAGGTAGCCTTTCCCTTCTTCAGGGGATCTTCCCAACCCAGGGATCAAACCCAGGTCACGTGCATTGCAGGCAGATTCTTTACCAGCTGAGCCACAAGGGAAGCCATATATGATAGTATACAACTGATGAAGTTACGTTGCCTCATTGTCATATTGTGTACTTTCACTTGGAATTATATCATAGTTGCTCATGTTTCTAAGTGTTTTTTATATTTTCATTTTAATGACAGTCACACCACAGTTGACTAAAACATTTCTCCTGTTATTTCAGTATTTGCCTAGAATAGGTAAATATATCTATACTTGCTGCTTTTTTCCACCACTTTTGTTCAATTACCTCCTTGGAATTTCCAAATATGCCAAAGGCAGGAATGTCTTCTTAGTACTTGCTATGTGTTGTTATTTTGCCTCTGTAAGCAGTCATATAAATTTATTATATTGCTAGCATTGTGAGATCACACCAATTTTGTCACAACTTTGATAACATTGAATATTCTTATCTATAATTTTTATTATTAAATAGGCATAACAGTACAGTTTGCCTTAATTTATTTGTCTTTGGTCAAATAAGTGAGGATAGACAGTTTTCTCATGTTTTAATATATTGTGTGTTTTTTTGTATAAATTGCATAATAAATATATTTTAAGAAGAGCAGGAGGAAGATTGGGGGTGAAGTTTGGCACATTAGACCCTAGGTGAGGGACCAACCACCAAGGGGCTCATTTCCAAGATGTGGGTTCCTGGGGCTGGAAAGAATAGTCAGCTAGGTCAGGCATCACCTGCACAGCAGTTTGGCCTGGGATGTGTACTAGTAAACCATGGTGGTTAGCCATACTAACGACATTTCTTCTCCATTATGCTTTGGTTCAGGAACTGGGTGGATCTAGACACCAGGGTATTTGGAGTCTCATCTGGTTAAAATAAATCTGTCTTTTTGATAGAGGCATCATGGGTGAACTATCAATCTTTTCATAATAACCATATCAGTTGTGCAGTGCTTTAAAACTTACAAAGAGCTTTCACACCTGTTATCTCATTTGATCCTGACAGCAATCCTGTAAGGAGTAGATACTATTATTTCCACTCCACAGCTTAGAAAGCTGTTATGATTGTCATTATGAATAGTCCAGGAATGATCAGTAATTCAGTCTGGTTCCTGATGGGTAGAGTCACTCCTATTCCCGGGTAGAGAAAGTGCTTAAGAACGATCTTCCCTCCCCCTCCCCTTCCCTCCCACCATCATGCTATTTCTGAAAGGGCTTCCAGGCTTTTGTCTTCTTGGCAGGATGGCTGTAGCCTTTTGTTAATGGAGGAGACATTGAAGGTCTTTGTGTAGAAACAATGGCTGTTTGTTTTAGGAGACAGTATTGTTATCTCAAAGGCGCACCTGGGACTGTCCCTCACTCCCCTCGAATAGAAGCAGCTCTGAGCCAAGACAAGGCTGGATCTGGTCACCATGGAGCTATGGAGGAGGGCAAAGACCGTAGGCCTTTGGCGACTTATATCTACACACCGATTAATGTCAACTGGATGTTCTTTATCCACTACTGGTTGTCAGGAAATGCCTGCCTCTGTTCACTCAGCTTTCTTTTAGTGGATTTTAAGGTTCTGTCTGTAGACTGATGGAATCTTACACTGACAGGAGAGGCTGGAGTAAGCTTGGAGATTAGAAAGAAATGTCTTTCTTTTAGATTGAGATACAATTGATAATGTACCACTGTATTAGTTTTAGCTGTACAACATGATGATCTGATATACTTGTATATTGTTAAAGGATTACCACAGTAAGTTTAGTTGTTTAGTTTATCAGCACACATAATTACAGTTTTTTTTCTTATAATGAGAACTTTTAAGATCTACTTTCTTAGCAGCGTTTCAAATATAGTCACCAGCCCTGTGGCCCAAGACTTACTTCTTATAACTGGAAATTTTTACATTTCGACCACTTTCACCCATTCTGCCCACCTCCTGCATCTGGTAACCACCAATCTGTTCTCTGTATCTATGAGTTCAGGAGGTTGAGATGGTCTTCTCTTTTGGGGTTTTGTTTTTTTGTTTGTTTGTTTGTTTCTTTGTTTGTTTTTTAAGATTCTACCAGTAAGGAAAGTCACACAGTATTTCTCTCTTTACACACACACACACATGCATCGCCGTCTCTATCCATTCATCCATCAGTGTTTCCATGTCATGCTTATTGCAAATAATATTGCAGTAAACATAGGGGTGTACATATTTCGTTTCCTTTGAATAAATACCTAGAAATAAAATTACTGGATCATATGATAATTTTATTTTTAATTTTTTGAGAAACCTTCATAGAAGTTGGCTTTCTTAACTGAGTGTATCTAGAATTAACAAAAAAAGGAACAGAAAGATATTAGAGGTTAAGGAAATATCTTTGGGTGAGCCCTATCCCCCATGTGGCTGTAATGATGGCAGAAGATAATTGGTCATATAGAATCATAACACTAGTGAAGGCACAGTTCAGTTCAGTTCAGTCGCTCAGTCGTGTCCGACTCTTTGCGACCCCATGAATCACAGCACACCAGGCCTCCCTGTCCATCACCATCTCCTGGAGTTCACTCAGACTCACGTCCATCGAGTCAGTGATGCCATCCAGCCATCTCATCCTCAGTAGTCCCTTTCTCCTCCTGCCCCCAATCCCTCCCAGCATCAGAATCTTTTCCAATGAGTCAAGCTTCACATGAGGTAGCCAAAGTACTGGAGCTTCAGCTTTAGCATTATTCCTTCCAAAGAAATCCCAGGGTTGATCTCCTTCAGAATGGACTGGTTGGATCTCCTTGCAGTCCAAGGGACTCTCAAGAGTCTTCTCCAACACCACAGTTCAAAAGCATCAATTCTTCGGTGCACAGCCTTCTTCACAGTCCAACTCTCACATCCATACATGACCACTGGAAAAACCACAGCCTTGATTAGATGGACCTTAGTCGGCAAAGTAATGTCTCTGCTTTTGAATATGCTATCTAGGTTGGTCACAACTTTCCTTCCAAGGAGTAAGTGTCTTTTAATTTCATGGCTGCAATCACCATCTGCAGTGATTTTGGAGCCCCCAAAAATAAAGTCTGATACTGTTTTTACTGTTTCCCCACCTATTTCCCATGAAGTGATGGGACCAGATGCCATGATCTTCGTTTTCTGAATGTTGAGCTTTAAGCCAACTTTTTCACTCTCCTCTTTCACTTTCATCAAGAGGCTTTTTAGTTCCTCTTCACTTTCTGCCATAAGGGTGGTGTCCTCTGCATATCTGAGGTTATTGATATTTCTCCCGGCAATCTTGATTCCAGCTTGTGTTTCTTCCAGTCCAGCATTTCTCATGATGTACTCTGCATATAAGTTAAATAAACAGGGTGACAGTATACAGCCTTGACGTACTCCTTTTCCTATTTGGAACCAGTCTGTTGTTCCATGTCCAGTTCTAACTGTTGCTTCCTGACCTGCAAACAGATTTCTCAAGAGGCAGGTCAGGTGGTCTGCTGTTCCCATCTCTTTCAGAATTTTCCACACTTGATTGTGATCCACACAGTGAAAGGCTTTGGCATAGTCAATAAAGCAGAAATAGCTGTTTTTCTGGAATTCGCTTGCTTTTACCATGATCCAGCGGATGTTGGCAATTTGATCTCTGGTTCCTCTGCCTTTTCTAAAACCAGCTTGAACATCTGGAAGTTCACAGTTCACGTATTGCTGACGCCTGGGTTGGAGATGTTGAGCATTACTAGCACAGTGGTGATGGAGATAGTATGGAACCTGGAATAAGATGACTTCCTTCAAATGATGGTGAGACCTGTTATTAGACATGTGCCTTTGATAAGATGTAGGTCAAGATATTTAAATCCCTGGAGGCTTTGATTTCCTTGTATTTCAAATGAGGATAATGTCTGCTTTGTGAGACTAGTAGAAAGCAAAACGGTACTTAGTATGGTGCTTGGCATATAGTAGGCTTTCAATAATACCAGTTGTCATTCCACATCAATTTGGAAAATACGGAAATGAAAAATTTAACCCACCAGAACTGAGATCTGTTTGAAAATACCAGTATAATGCTTAGCAAGGATCAGAAAGACTAGCCCTCCAGATGAGGTTGCCAAAGATTAAGAATGGCCATAAGGGGGCTTCCCTGGTGGTCCAGTGGCTAAGACTCCATGCTCCCAATGTAGGGGCCCGGGTTCTGATCTCTGGTTAGGAAACTAGATCTCACATGCCACAATTAAAAGTTTGCTGGTCGCAACTAAGACTTGGCACAGTCCAAAAAAAAAAAAAAAGGGTGACCATGGGATAATAATTTCATGCCTCTGCTAGCATACTTAGTTAACCATGGCCCATCCAGACCCAAAGAATTAAGATGTCCTTCCAGTACTAGGGTGAAATGATCTGAGTCAATTAAACCTAAACGATAGAGATTTAGGCCCTACCAGCAGGCTTTGGGGCTTCCCTAGTGGCTCAGGGAGTAAAGAATTCCCCTACAATGCAGAAGACCTGGGTTCCATCCCTGGATTAGAAAAATCCCCTAGAGGAGGGCATGGCAACCCACTCCAGTATTCTTGCCTAGAGAGTCCCCATGGACCAAGGAGCCTGGCAGGCTGCAGTCCATGGAGTTGCAAAGAGTCAAACATGACTGAGTGACTAAGCACAGCACAGCACAGCAGGGTTGGATCTGTGTTTGCTGTAGCAGAATTCCTTGGTGCCCTGGAATTTCCAGGGCCTGAATCACTCTTATATAACCACGGGTCGGGACATATCCTCCTGTCCAGTGCTGAATGATAACCTGTCATTTAGTTCTCTCCCATTTTGGGGGCTGTCACTGATCTATAAAACAAACTGTACATTTAAATGCTAGATCTTAGGACCAGGGAAAGGGTTTTTCAGAACTGTGATATGCTTGAGGCTTCCCAGGTGGGTCAGTGGTAAAGAATCCACCTGCCAATACAGGAGACATGGGTTTGATCCTTGGATCGGGAAGATCCCTGGAGAAGAAAATGGCAACCTATTCTAATATTAGTGCTTGGGAAATCCCATGGACAGAGGATCCTGGCAGGCTATAGTCCATGGGGTAACAAAAGAGTCATACATGATTTATCAACTAAACAACAGCAACATGACCATGCTTCAGTCAAGTGCAGAAGTGTAGGCACCACTAGCTGATAAAATCTGGGGCGCTGGCAGTCTAAGTGCCAGAGAAAGAACACACAGTTCATGTTTATAAGGCATGAGTCTGAGCGCTGACTCTGCCTCTTGCCAGCTAAATGACCTGAGCTAGTCAAATAACTCTGAACCTCGTGATTCATAGGAAACTGCTCATGGATAAGGTGGAATAATCACACCATGTCTGACCAGCTATATGGAGATGTTGCGGGGGAAAGGTCTTTGTAAAGTTTGTAATGTGGTACACAGATAAGGGATTATAATAATACTGATAATGATCTCTTTACACTGGGATGGTGGCAGGGGAAAGTCTAGGGTTTTAAGTTCAGGCAGATTCTCAAGTCTGGGTGGAGGTGCTAGTCACAAAAATAGGCAAAGAGCAATGGTTCTCAAAGGTGTGCTCTAAGGACACCTGGATATATCCTGAGACCCTTTCAGGGGTTCCTGAGAACAAAATGTTTGTGAACCACTGTCTTAGAGAATGAGTCTGAGCTAGTTAAACCAAATTATTTCACAACATTGAGGAAAAGGACAAATGAGACAAAGAGAGCTTATTAGGAAAAAGTTCAGATGAAGGACAAGAGCCTGGGTATTCACACGTTGATCATTCAAACATATATGAAGTCTTGGCTTCCCTAGTGGCTCAACTGGTAAAGAACTGAGACCTGGGTTCAATCCCTGGCTGGGGAAGATCCCCTGGAGAAGGAAATAGCAACCTCCTCCAGTATTCTTGCCTGGAGAATGCCATGGACAGAGGAGCTGGGCAGGCTATAGCCCATGGGATCTCAAAGAGTCAGACATGACTGAATGACTAACTTTCACTTTTCACTATGTCAGGCCCTAGGCCAACTGTAAAAGGGTTTGAAATACAGAGATTCACCCTCTGCCCTCAAGGAGGAAAGATGGTAGAAATGTAAGGCAACAGTGTCATGGCGTAATGAATGCAATGGTCAAGGGGTGCGCTGGACAAGATGTGGGGGACGACTCGGTCAGAGCAATCTGGGAACGCTCGCAGCTCCCAGAGGCAGGCAGGCGTCTGCATCTGAGGAGACCCAGAGTCAATGCCAGAGAGGCCTAAAGTCATTGCTGTTTGCTTGCTTGCTTGCTTGTTTTAACAGCATTGGCTTTCAGCCTGGAGGAGACAGGGGTTGGAGGAGGTAGCCAGAGCCAGCTAAGGCCTCAGACTATAGAAACACAAGAGGTTTGCTGTACTCCGAGTCTGAAAGGACAAGTATAACAGGGAAATGTAAAATAGTATTTTTCCTCATTCCTTACAAAAAATTCCAACCCCCTCCCCAAAATTTCTGGGAACATCTTTATTGAAATGTTAACGAATACATAGTCCTTGTTTTAAAAAGTCCAATAAGGCCACTGTTATTAACCACTATTAACAGTTTGGTGTGTATCATTTGAGCCATTTTCTAGGCACATAAGGAATGGTGGTGGTGGTGGTTTAGTCTCTAAGTCATGTCCAACTCTTGCGACCCCATGGATTGTAGCCCGCCAGGCTCCTCTGTCCATGGGGTTTCCTAGGCAAGAATACTGGAGTCGGTTCCCATTTCCTTCTCCAGGGGAATCTTCCAGACCCAGAGATTGAACCCATATCTGCTGCCTTGCAGGCAGATTTTTATAGCTGAGAGCTTATGGTGAACAATGTTAGATTCCTGATCTCTGAAGAAGATTTAGCTTTAGGACCAGGGACCAGACTTGATCACTCAAGAGCTTTTGTGTAGCAGTTTTATTAAAGTATGAAAAGAGACAGAGAAAGCTTCTGATATAGATATCAGAAGGGAGATGAGGAGTGCCCCCCAGCGAGTGTTAGCAAAGGAGTTACACTTTTTAAATTGGCTATCACAATAAATTAAGAGAATGTCTCAAGGTTCCATGGGGTCAAAAAGAGTATGACACAACTAAATACGCACACACAGACCCACTCCAACAATTGCATTTTAAGATAACGGGATTAGTCAAAGGGTTTTAAAAAGTAGAAACTTCTCAACCAGGATACATTGTTGTTCTATAATCCTTCAGTTCAGTTCAGTTGCTCAGTCGTATCCAACTCTTTGCGACCCCATGAATCGCAGCACACCAGGCCTCCCTGTCCATCACCAACTCCCAGAGTTCACCCAAACTCATGTCCATCAAGTCAGTGATACCATCCAGCCATCTCATTGTCTGTCATCTTCTTCTCCTCCTGCCCTCAATCCCTCCCATCATCAGGGTCTTTTCCAATGAGTCAACTCTTCGCATGGTGTGGCCAATGTGTTGGAGTTTCAGCCTCAGCATCAGTCCTTCTAAAAAACACCCAGGGCTGATCTCCTTTAGGATGGACTGGTTGGATCTCCTTGCAGCCCAAGGGACTCTCAAGAGTCTTCTCCAACACCACAGTTCAAAAGTATCAATTCTTCAGCGCTCAGCTTTCTTCACAGTCCAACTCTCACATCCATACATGACCACTGGAAAAACCATAGCCTTGACTAGACGGACCTTTGTTGGCAAAGTAATCTCTCTGCTTTTCGATATGCTATCTAGGTTGGTCATAACTTTCCTTCCAAGGAGTAAGCGTCTTTTAATTTCATGGCTGCAGTCACCATCTGCAGTGATTTTGGAGCCCCCCAAAATAAAGTCTGACACTGTTTCCACTATTTCCCATCTATTTCCCATGAAGTGATGGGACCAGTTGGCATGATCTTCATTTTCTGAATGTTGAGCTTTAAGCCAACTTTTTCACTCTCCTCTTTCACTTTCAAGAGCCTTTTTAGTTCCTCTTCACTTTCTGCCATAAGGGTGGTGTCCTCTGCATATCTGAGGTGATTGATACTTCTCCCGGCAGTCTTGATTCCAGCTTGTGCTTCCTCCAGTCCAGTGTTTCTCATGATGTATTCTGCATATAAGTTAAATAAGCAGGGTGACAATATACAGCCTTGACGTACTCCTTTTCCCATTTGGAACCAGTCTGTTGTTCCATGTCCAGTTCTAACTGTTGCTTCCTGACCTGCATGTAGGTTTCTCAAGAGGCAGGTCAGGTGGTCTGATATGCCCATCTCTTTCAGAATTTTCCACAGTTTCTTGTGATCCACACAGTGAAAGGCTTTGGCATAGTCAATAAAGCAGAAATAGATGTTTTTCTGGAACTCTCTTGCTTTTTCCATGATCCAGCAGATGTTGGCAATTTGATCTCTGGTTCCTCTGCCTTTTCTAAAACCAGCTTGAACATCAGGGAGTTCACGGTTCACGTATTGCTGAAGTCTGGCTTGGAGAATTTTGAGCATTACTTTACTAGCATGTGAGATGAGTGCAATTGTGCGGTAGTTTGAGCATTCTTTGGCATTGCCTTTCTTTGGAATTGGAATGAAAACTGACCTTTTCCAGTCCTGTGGCCACTGCTGAGTTTTCCAAATTTGCTGGCATATTGAGTGCAGCACTTTCACAGCATCATCTTTCAGGATTTGAAACAGCTCAACTGGAATTCCATCACCTCCACTAGCTTTGTTCGTAGTGATGCTTTCTAAGGCCCACTTGACTTCACATTCCAAGATGTCTGGCTCTAGATTAGTCATCACATCATCATGATTATCTGGGTCATGAAGATCTTTTTTGTACAGTTCTTCCGTGTATTCTTGCCACCTCTTCTTAATATCTTCTGCTTCTGTTAGGTCCAGACCATTTCTGTCCTTTATCGAGCCCATCTTTGCATGAAATGTTCCCTTGGTATCTCTAATTTTCTTGAAGAGATCTCTAGTCTTTCCCATTCTGTTCTTTTCCTCTATTTCTTTGCATTGATCGCTGAAGAAGGCTTTCTTATCTCTTCTTGCTATTCTTTGGAACTCTGCATTCAGATGCTTATATCTTTCCTTTTCTCCTTTGCTTTTTGCTTCTCTTCTTTTCACAGCTATTTGTAAGGCCTCCCCAGACAGCCATTTTGCCTTTTTGCATTTCTTTTCCATGGGGATGGTCTTGATCCCTATCTCCTGTACAATGTCACGAACCTCATTCCATAATTCATCAGGCACTCTATCTATCAGATCTAGACCTTTAAATCTATTTCTCACTTCCACTGTATAATCATAAGGGATTTGATTTAGGTCATACCTGAATGGTCTAGTGGTGTTGCCCACTTTCTTCAATTTAAGTCTGAATTTGGCAATCAGGAGTTCATGATCTGAGCCACAGTCAGCTCCCGGTCTTGTCTTTGTTGACTGTATAGAGCTTCTCCATCTTTGGCTGCAAAGAATATAATCAATCTGATTTCGGTGTTGACCATCTGGTGATGTCCATGTGTAGAGTCTTCTCTTGTGTTGTTGGAAGAGGGTGTTTGCTATGACCAGTGCATTTTCTTGGCAAAACTCTATTAGTCTTTGGCCTGCTTCATTCCGCATTCCAAGGCCAAATTTGCCTGTTACTCCAGGTGTTTCTTGACTTCCTACTTTTGCATTCCAGTCCCCTATAATGAAAAGGACATCTTTTTTGGGTATTAGTTCTAAAAGATCTTGTAGGTCTTCATAAAACCGTTCAACTTCAGCTTCTTCAGCATTACTGGTTGGGGCATAGATTTGGATAATTGTGATATTGAATGGTTTGCCTTGGAGACGAACAGAGATCATTCTGTCATTTTTGAGATTGCATCCAAGTACTGCATTTCGGACTCTTTTGTTGACCATGATGGCTACTCCATTTCTTCTGAGGGATTCCTGCCCACAGTAGTAGATATAATAGTCATCTGAGTTAAATTCACCCATTCCAGTCCATTTTAGTTCGCTGATTCCTAGAATGTCGACGTTCACCCTTGCCATCTCTTGTTTGACCACTTCCAATTTGCCTTGATTCATGGACCTGACATTCCAGGTTCCTATGCAATACTGCTCTTTACAGCATCGGATCTTGCTTCTATCACCAGTCACATCCATAACTGGGGATTGTTTTTGCTTTGGCTCTATCCCTTCATTCTGTCTGGAGTTATTTCTCCACTGATCTCCAGTAGCATATTGGGCACCTATTGACCTGGGGAGTTTCTCTTTTGCTATCCTATCATTTTGCCTTTTCATACTGTTCATGGGGTTCTCAAGGCAAGAATACTGAAGTGGCTTGCCATTCCCTTCTTCAGTGGACCACATTCTGTCAGACCTCTCCACCATGACCCTCCCATCTTGGGTTGCCCTGCAGGCATGGCTTGGTTTCATTGAGTCAGACAAGGGTGTGGTCCTAGTGTGATTAGATTGACTAGTTTTCTGTGAGTATGGTTTCAGTGTGTCTGCCCTCTGATTCCCTCCCGCAACACCCACCATCTTATTTGGGTTTCACTTACCTTGAGCGTGGGGTATCTCTTCACGACTGCTCCAGCAGAGCCACTGCACCTTACCTTTGACGAGGGGTATCTCCTCACCGCCACCGTTCCCGACCCTCAACGTAGGATAGCTCCTCTAGGCCCTCCTGGGCCCGCCCAGCCACCACTCCTCGGGTTTCTCCTCCAGGCCGCCGGCCCTGGCCTCGGGCGTGGGTGGCTTGTCTCAGCTGCCGCTCCTGGCCTCGGGGGCGAGGTGGCTTCTCCTGGCGATGTCGGTAGCTCTCGGCCGCGCTCAAGTGCGGCTTGAGCCTCCGCCGCCCGCGCTCAAGTGCGGCTTGAGCCTCCGCCGCCCGCAGAAGATATTAAGAAGAGGTGGCAAGAATACACGGAAGAACTGTACAAAAAAGATCTTCATGACCCAGATAATCATGATGATGTGTTGACTAATCTAGAGCCAGACATCTTGGAATGTGAAGTCAAGTGGGCCTTAGAAAGCATCACTACGAACAAAGCTAGTGGAGGTGATGGAATTCCCGTTGAGCTGTTTCAAATCCTGAAAGATGATGCTGTGAAAGTGCTGCACTCAATTTGCCAGCAAATCTGGAAAACTCAGCAGTGGCCACAGGACTGGAAAAGGTCAGTTTTCATCCCAATTCCAAAGAAAGGCAATGCCAAAGAATGCTCCAACTACCGCACAATTGCACTCATCTCACATGCTAGTAAAGTAATGCTCAAAATTCTCCAAGCCAGACTTCAGCAATATGTGAACCGTGAACTCCCTGATGTTCAAGCTGGTTTTAGAAAAGGCAGAGGAACCAGAGATCAAATTGCCAACATCCGCTGGATCATGGAAAAAGCAAGAGAGTTCCAGAAAAACATCTATTTCTGCTTTATTGACTATGCCAAAGCCTTTGACTGTGTGGATCACAATAAACTGTGGAAAATTCTGAAAGAGATAGGAATACCAGACCACCTGACCTGCCTCTTGAGAAACCTGTATGCGGGCCAAGAAACAACAGTTGGAACTGGACAAAGTACTGGACTCCAGTACTTTGGCCACCTCATGCGAAGAGTTGACTCATTGGAAAAGACCCTGATGCTGGGAGGGATTGGGGGCAGGAGGAGAAGGGGACGACCGAGGATGAGATGGCTGGATGGCATCACTGACTTGATGGACGTGAGTCTGAGTGAACTCCGGGAGTTGGTGATGGACAGGGAAGCCTGGCGTGCTGCGATTCATGGGGTCCCAAAGAGTCAAACACGACTGAGCGACTGAACTGAACTGATGGGATTCAAGACACATTGATCTCTCTGGACCCTTCTTTCCTCTGTGATATCTTCACAGCACTACTCATGGCCTTCAAAAGTACTTTATCTGTTTCCATTCCCATGAGCCCCTTTGAGCACCTTGCCTTCTCGTTGTACTTTAGTCTCTGGAATGCAAAGAGTTTGCAATAGATTAGTGCTGAATGTATTTGTTATTATTATTAACTTCATTCTCTTCTATTTCCTCATTGAACTGTGAAAAATTTTCTGTCTTTTTATTCTAAGACAGTGGTCATTCTCCACAGGCTGGACACTCCCTGAAAGCTCCCGCAGCACAGATAAGAGATCTTTGAACTATGTACTTTCTACCTTGTTCTTCAAAACTGAGTAAAATGTCAGCGTGGCAAAAAGTAACTCTCCTCCCACCTCCTCCCAAATCACTGCTGAAGTCCCTCTCTGCCACTTCTCCCATCCTATCTATACCATTTTGGCCCCTAAGGAGGCAGCATGGTGTGGATTTTAGGTCCAGACAGACCTAGGTTGGGTCCAGATTCTGTCATCTCCTGTCATATGACCTTGAGCTCCATTCAGAACTCCTCCAAATCATAGTGTCCTCATTTGGAAACTGGGGATGATAGTACCTCTCTCACAAGGGAAAATGACTGTTAGGATTAAATGAAATTACATATATAGCAATTTGTCCAGTGCTTGACCATAGTAAGTACTCAATAGTGTTACCCATAATTATCATCTCATTTTTGGTTTTTCAAATTTCTGCTCCACTGTTCATGGATAAATAATCAAATATGAGTTGATACTGGTTTTACTATAATTCTACTCAAGAATTTTTTCTTTTTTTTTTGAAACAATGGCTTATGAGCTTCCCTCATGGCTCAGATGGTAAAAGCATCTGCTTACAATGCAGGAGACCTGGGTTCAGTCCCTGGGTACAGAAGATCCTCTGGAGAAGGAAATGGCAACCCACTCCAGTACTCTTGCCTGGAAAATTCTATGGATGGAGGAGCTTTGTAGGCTACAGTTCATGGGGTCAGACAGGACTGAGCGATTTCACTTTCACTTATGAGGTTATTTAATTAACCTTCAAAATTCAGTTCAGTTCAGTTCAGTTCAGTCGCTCAGTCATGTCCGACTCTTTGCGACCCCATGAATCGCAGCACGCCAGGCCACCCTGTCCATCACCAACTCCTGGAGTTCACTCAGACTCACATCCATTGAGTCCGTGATGCATCCAACCATCTCATCCTCTGTTGTCCCCTTCTCCTCCTGCCCCCAATCCCTCCCAGCATCAGGGTCTTTTCCAATGAGTCAACTCTTCTCATCAGGTGGCCAAAGTACTGGAGCTTCAGCTTTAACATCATTCCTTCCAAAGAAATCCCAGGGTTGATCTCCTTCAGAATGGACTGGATCTCCTTGCAGTCCAAGGGACTCTCAAGAGTCTTCTCCAACACCACAGTTCAAAAGCATCAGTTCTTAGGTGCTCAGCCTTCTTCACAGTCCAACTGTCACATCCATACATGACCACAGGAAAAACCATAGCCTTGACTAGACAGACCTTAGTCGGCAAAGTAATGTCTCTGCTTTTGAATATACTATCTAGGTTGGTCATAACTTTTCTTCCAAGGAGTAAGCGTCTTTTAATTTAATGGCTGCAGGCACCATCTGCAGTAATTTTGGAGCCTAGAAAAATAAAGTCTGTCACTGTTTCCATTGTTTCCCCATCTATTTGCCTGGAGTGATAGGACCGGATGCAATGATCTTAACTTCCTGAATGCCGGGTTTTAAGCCATGTTTTTCATTCTCCTCTTTCACTTTCATCAGGAGGCTCTTTAGTTTTTCTTTGCTTTCTGCCATAAGGGTGGTGTCATCTGCATATCTGAGGTTATTGTTATTTCTCCCAGGAATCTCAGTTCCAGCTTGTGCTTCATCCAGCCCGGCATTTCTCACGATGTATTCTGCATACAAGCTAAATAAGCAGGGTGACAAGATACAGCCTTGACTTACTCCTTTCCCAATCTGGAAGAAGTCTGTTCTTCCATGTCCAGTTCTACCTATTGCTACTTGACTTGCATACAGATTTCTCAAGAGGCAGGTCAGGTGGTCTGGGATTCCCATCTCTTGAAGAATTCTCCAGTTTGTTGTGATCCACAGAGTCAAAGGCTTTGGCATAGTCAATGAAGCCCAAGTAGTTGTTTTTCTAGAACTCTTTTGCTTTTTCTATAATCCAACAGATGTTGGCAATTTGATCTCTGTTCCTCTGTCTTTTCTAAATCCAGCATGAACATCTGGAAGTTCACGGTTCACATACTACTGAAACCTGGCTTGGAGAATTTTGAGCATTAATTTGCTAGTGTGTGCGATGAGTGCAATTGTGAGGTAGTTTGAACATTCTTTGGCATTGCCTTTCTTTGGGATTGGAATGAAAACTGAACTTTTCCAGTCCTGTGGCCACTGCTGAGTTTTCCAAATTTGCTGGCATATGGAGTGCAGCCCTCTCACTGCATCATCTTTTAGGATTTGAAATAGCTCTACTGGAATTCCATCACCTCCACTAACTTTGTTTGTAGTAATGCTTCCTAGGCCCACTTGACTTCACATTCCAGGATGTCTGGCTCTAGGTGAGTGGTCACAGTATCATGGTTATCTGGGTCATGAAGATCTTTTTTGTACAGTTCTTCTGTGTATTCTTGCCACCTCTTAATATCTTCTGCTTCTGTTAGGTCCATACCATTTCTGTCCTTTATTGAGCCCATCTTTGCATTAAACAATCCCTTGGTATCTCTAATTTTCTTGAAGAGATCTCTAGTCTTTCCCATTCTGTTGTTTTCCTCTATTTCTTTGCCTTGATCACTGAGGAAGGTTTTCTTATCTCTCCATGCTATTTTTTGGAACTCTGCATTCAAATGGGTATATCTTTCCTTTTCTCCTTTGCCTTTTGCATCTTTTCTTTTCTCACCTATTTATAAGGCCACCTCAGGCAACCATCTTGCCTTTTTGTGTTTCTTTTTCTTGGGGATGGTCTTGATCACTGCCTTCTGTCCAATGTCATGAACCTCCATCCATAGTTCTTCAGGCACTCTAGATCTAATCGCTTGAATCTATTTGTCACTTTCACTGTATAATTGTAAGGGATTTGATTTAGGTCATACCTAAATGGTCTAGTGGTTTTTCCCTACTTTCTTCAATTTAAGTCTGAATTTGGCTATAAGGAGTTCATGGTCTGAGCCACAGTTAGCTCCTGGTCTTGGTTTTGCTGACAGTATAGAGCTTCTCATCTTTAGCTGCAAAGAATATAATCAATCTGATTTGGGTGTTGACCGTCTGGTGATGTCCATGTGTAGTATCTTCTCTTGTATTGTTGGAAGAGGGTGTTTGCTATGACCAGTATGTTCTCTTGGCAAATCTCTGTTAGCCTTTGCCGTGCTTCATTTTGTACTTCAAGGCCAAATTTGCCTGTTACTCCAGTTATCTCTTGACTTCCTACTTTTGCATCCCAGTCCTCTAACTTTTGCATTCCAGTCCCCATGTGCTAATAAATGTTTAATAAGTGACTGACTGTTCAGAGAAAAATCAGTGTTTGTTGATTTCTCTGATGTAAGTATTCCCACCATGGCTGATGTCAAGCCACTAAGTGTGATGTCAACCATCTCACAAAATTCCTGAAAATTGGTATGCACAGCTCCAGCACAGCACTACTGGTCATTTAAATGATATATTCCAGGTCTCCAAAATGCTTTCATTCACCTCTCGTCTTCCATCTCATGATTCTCAATCCTGGATTCATATTAGAATCACCTGGGAGCTGAAACAAATCTAGCATCCTGTCCAGCCCCTGAGATACTCATTTAATCGGTGTGGTTGGTGTTTAGTCAGAGTAACATTTTTTTTTTTTTTTTTTTTTAACTCCTCAGATAATTTCTCAGTGCAGCCAGGATTGAGGAACACTGATCTTGAAGAATATGTCCTACTCATCACTGACTCTTCAACACAGACTCACAGACACACGATACATTAATACCCTATTTTATTTTTCAAACTTTTAAGTTTTGCGCAGTATATGACCAACAGTGCTTGGTTTTTTGTTTTTTAATTTTTATTTATTTTGGCTGCACTGGGTCTTTGTTGCTTTGTTTGCATTTTCTCTAGTTGCCACGAGTGGACTCTAGTCTTCATTGCAGTGCACGTGCTTCTCTTTGCAGTGGCTTGTCTTGTTGCAGAGCACAGGCTCTGACTGTATGGGTTTCAATAGCTGCAGCACACCGGCTCAGTTGTGACTCCCAGGCCATAGGGTGTGTGGCCTCGGTTTGCTCTAGAACTCAGGCTCAGTGGTTGTGGTGCCCAGCCTTGATTGCTGCGGAGCATGTGGAATCTTCCCGAACCAGGATTCAAACCCATGTCCCCGGCATTAGCAGGTGGATTCTTATCCACTGGGCCACTGGGGAAGTCCCTAATTGTGCTTATTTATATATATATTTTAAGCTAGTTTACTCAATAAATGATTTTGGATACATTTTTCCTTTCACTTAAATGGTGACTGGCATGTGATAGACACTGAATATTGTGTAGTTATTTTGTTGTTAACATCATTAATTTCATGATCTATAACAACTTGTATGATTCTCTAATCCACTGGATTTTATAATTTGCACTTGGTTGAGTCTCAAATGATTGACACAAATTATGTTTGTCCCCAGGACAAAATTTTCAGCAGCTCTCCCCAAACAGACCCAAAATCAGGGATCTTCCTTTTACTCGGAACAACCTAGCTCCCCTACCAGACCAAAAATGTAAGTATTTACAATCTTCCTCAGCTTCCTTTGCAAATAGTAGTGCTGTTATTAGGACTAAATGTTATTTCGGTTTACTTTCATTTTTCCAAGGGAACATCAAGTACCAAAACTTGAAAATTATCGGAAAATAGACTAGAGACAGTCTTTAAAGCTCCATCCAAAATGGTAATACTTGTTTAAAAGAAACACTCACTTCCTTGAGGAATTTTTATGTTTGGACTATAAAAACAATAACAGAAGTTTATTTTGCTATGTACTATTTAATGTCTTTAATGCTTTAAAAATTATTCTAAGGCAGGCTTCCTGACATTGTTTTCCTTACTACGTTGGGCAGATAGAAATGTGTGTTACCTCTGTACTCACAGGCCTGCAGTCCTTAGCAGAAAGAGATAATCAAGTATGATGTTCATCAGGTTTCCTTTTGGCATTATTTTATACAAAACTTCTCACAATGTAAACTGTTAATATATTCTATTCACTAAGTGATCAAGTTTGCCTTGTCTAAGTATTATCTGGGGTGCTTGTTAAAAATGGATTCCAGGGCCCCACACTCAGAAATTCTGAGTTTGTATATGCTTATATCTGTACTCTGAGACAGCGTAGATTAGAAAACTGATTCAGACAGGTCACATGACTCACCCATTATTATTTAGGCAGTATGCAGAGCTACAGGATACTGAGTCAGCTGCTTCAAGAAACAAATAATACTCACTGGATTCTAATTTCCTTTCTTCCTGTTCTTCCTATCCCAATGTGCTGGTTTATAACACGTGTGCAAGCACTCTCATGCACATGTACACATACACTCTCTACATCACCTTAATTGCAGATTAGATGATTTAGAAGCTGCTCTATTTAAGACAAGTCCCTTACCCTTTCTTTGTTTCAATTCCTTACAATAGCCTGCAAGAGTATTGCAACCTGATAAAATTGTTGAGAGGATTAAACGAGATGACATATACAAAATCCTTGGCAACCATTTGTACAGTGTAAATATCCAACATATCTTTTCTGCCCCAGACGGCAGTCCAAATGGGACAAATCAAGAGTTCTAGAACCCTTTAGTTAAAAACCAAGAACCATGGGGTCTTAGGACAACTCTGTCTTTTTTTTTCAGATAAGGAAAGGGAGAATTGGAGATTTGTCCAAAGTCACACACAGAGTTAGTAGCAGAAACCAAGACCCCTTCCTTGACAGATTATTTTCCTTGCCCTTACTAATTTGTCTAAAGAGAGAGTTTTGGATGGTGTGAATTCAATCACTGAATGAAATTCAACTCTGACCTTGTCTTTAAGCAGAAATGTAGTCACAAAGACATCTAAAGAAAGAGTCACTTAGCCTTAAATCCAGTATGGCCTAGAGAAGCCAAAGAGAGGGGATTTTCTTTGGCAGAGCCCAGCAGCTTTGCTTTTCATGATTAAATTTAAGGAGACAGGGAAAGATAACGATCTTTTATCAACTATAGCTCTGTGAAAAAGAAATGGAAAGGTACAGCGGCTGTCCTGAAAGAAACCTGAGAACCTTTTGAGGTTTGCATAAAAGCACAGTAAAACATCTTGGGGCTTATTTAGGGCCTTGTGCTGACTTGGCTTTCAAGGGCTGCTCCACCCAAGGGAAAGAGAACTTTGCCAGGCACGCACAGCCTGATCATGTTTTCACCAAACTCAGCCCCACCTTGTATTGCGCATATTTGACTTCCCTGACTGGAGCTTCCTAGGTTGCACCAATGGTAAAAAAAAAAAAAACAAAACACTGCCTGCCGATACAGGAGACATAAGAGATGCGGATTCAATCCCTGGGTCAGGAAGATACCCTGGAGATGGGCATGGCAACCCACTCCAGTATTCTTGCCTGGAGAATCCCATGGACAGAGGAGGCTGACAAAGAGTCAGACATGACTGAAACAACTTAGCACACACACAACATCCCTGACGTGTAAGCTTGATAGGTAGATACACATGACTATCTCCTGAAGTTTAGCTCTCTGCAAGAAAAACTTCTTAGAAGCGCCTCTATTCCTTCAGATATGACGCAGTTCTTCTACCACCACTCCATTCCTAAGAGAAAAAAACCCTGAAAGTCTTTCCTTCTATTCTTTCCTCTCAGTTCTATCTGGAGAACCTCTACGGACCAACCGAGTGCTTCCTGCTATTCCAAGCCAGCGGGGACACAGTCCCCCAGCTGAAGTGAGTGAAAACCCTGCCAGTTCCACCAGTGCTGCAAACTAGCTGTGGGTCACTGATTGTGAAAATATAGACAAGATCTATTTTCAACTGTCAAAGAACAAGATTACTCTAGTTCATAAGAACAAAGACTGATCTAGTAAATTGCATTCTATAAGCCATTCATGGTTTTATAACTCAAAGTTCTTTGTTCCACATAAGCACTTAGAATCTTTGATTGTGTATATATTGTAAGTCTGTGAGTTTCTGTGACCTCTACAAGCCAAAATAAAAAGTTATAGTATGTTATCAGCAGGGAACCTTAGTTATGTTTGGTTTGTTTTGTGGCATGTTTGCTGATTTTTATTTTAATGATTTTCTGTTTTTAAAAAATGTATGCTTTGCTGAAAAAAAAGAAAGCACATTCCATATGTGTTATTTACATTGATTGCAATTCCACTTCAGGTTAACAAAACTTAATTAAAATTAAAACAGTAAATTTCTTTCATCAGTCAGTGATTATGGCTTTTAAGTGTACAATCATCTACAAAATATTTTCCAACACTGTCAGTTCCTGGCTAGAGATCAAATCATTCAACAATGTTTATATATCTTCATTGTTATAAGATTATTTCCACCTATTGTCATTTTCAGATATGATTGTTTGTTCTAATAGAGAAGATCATGTGAGTCAGAAAGGTCTACATTTTGACCTAATGGAATGAAATAGACATTTCTCATGTATTCCTCAAACACTCTACATATTTAATCATATTTTTTTCTGTTTCAAAATAATGGTCTCTGTCTACTCAACATATTCCCACTTATGATGTAGCAAATTTCAAAAAGACTATTACTAACTACAGATCTCCTTGCTAAATGGTTTGTGTATTGTTTGCCTTAATTGAAAGTTCAAGAGTTAGCCATATAAGATCACACTCATAGTACATTTACTATTCTATGTTAGTATTATTAATATTTATTTAGGGGGGTTAGACTGTGCCATTAACTAGATAGAAGCTCCTTTGAGGCCAAGTCATAGTAACTTAGCTTTACACAGTTAGAACAGTTAGAACTGGACATGGAACAACAGACTGGTTCCAAATAGGAAAAGGAGTACATCAAGGCTGTATATTGTCACCCTGCTTATTTAACTTCTATGCAGAGTACATAATGAGGAACGCTGGACTGGAAGAAACACAAGCTGGAATCAAGATTGCTGGGAGAAATATTAGTAACCTCAGATATGTAGATGACACCACCCTTATGGCAGAAAGTGAAGTGGAACTAAAGAGCCTCTTGATGAAAGTGAGAGAGGAGAGTGAAAAAGTTGGCTTAAAGCTCAACATTCAGAAAACAAAGATCATGGCATCTGGCCCCATCACTTCATGGGAAATAGATGGGGAAACAGTAGAAACAGTGTCAGACTTTGATTTTTTGGGCTCCAAAATCACTGCAGATGGTGACTGCAGCCATGAAATTAAAAGGCGCTTACTCCTTGGAAGAAAAGTTATGACCAACCTAGATAGTATATTCAAAAGCAGAGACATTACTTGCCGACTAAGGTCCGTCTAGTCAAGGCTATGGTTTTTCCTGTGGTCATGTATGGATGTGAAAGTTGGACTGTGAAGAAGGCTGAGTGCAAAAGAATTGATGCTTTTGAACTGTGGTGTTGGAGAAGACTCTTGAGAGTCCCTTGGACTGCAAGGAGATCCAACCAGTCCATTCTGAAGGAGATCAACCCTGGGATTTCTTTGGAAGGAATGATGCTGAAACTGAAGCTCCAGTACTTTGGCCACCTTATGCGAAGAGTTGACTCATTGGAAAAGACCCTAATGCTGGGAGGGATTGGGGGCAGGAGGAGAAGGGGACGACCGAGGATGAGATGGCTGGATGGCATCACAGACTCAATGGACGTGAGTCTGAGTGAACTCCGGGAGTTGGTGATGGACAGGGAGGCCTGGCGTNCATTGGAAAAGACCCTGATGCTGGGAGGGATTGGGGGCAGGAGGAGAAGGGGACGACCAAGCATGAGATGGCTGGATGGTGTCACGGACTCAATGGACGTGAGTCTGAGTGAACTCCGGGAGTTGGTGATGGACAGGGAGGCCTGGCGTGCTGCGATTCATGGGGTCGCAAAGAGTCGGACACGACTGAGCGACTGAACTGAACTGGCTTTACACATCTAGAAATGTGTACAGTACCTGGAACATACTTAGGTGCTCAATCATATATTCTTTTTTTCTTTAGGAAAGAAGGAAGGGAAGAAAATAGGGAGATAGAGAGGTAATTGGCAAGGTAGAGAGATGTAAGAAGTGATAATGAAAGAAGTTACTAGTCCACAGTCTCATTTTGCTAATGATAGTTATCTGTATCAGGGATTATAAAAGAATAAACCTATCAGCCTCCCAAGCTAGACAGTAGCTAGAGGGAGAGCAGTTTCTGGTGCAAATGGGAGAGCTCCCAGGACATAGATTCTGAAGGGTTTTCTTTCTGTGTGTTGGGGGGGAGGGGTGGAGTGGGAGGGGCAGCTATTTTTGTCTTTGGATAATCATTCTTTGTAAATATCAGGCTGTTCAGCTGTGTCACTTAGCTACTTGTGAATCCACGAGTAGATGCCTGGCCCTACACCGCCTCAACTAGCCAGGATAGTCTAGCCTCTGCTTCAGTAATAAGCCACTCCAGAATCTCGTGGGTAACACAAAATTTTTTTTTTCTCATTCACAATGCATGTCTCATTTCTAGCTGGCAGAGTTGGCTGATGTAGATTCCCCTTCAACTTGCACTTCCTTAGTCACCAAAATGGAGAAAATCAGAGGTGAGTTTCAGCACTTCCTCCCATATTTTATTTGCTAAATTAAGTCATATGGACATGCCTAACTTCAAAGCAGATACAGAAATGCAATCCTTCTGTTTGCGTCAGGAAGGGAGAAATTCAACTCTTTATGAATTATCCAAAAGATTACCACACTAACCAAAGCTCAGGCCCTTAGAGATCATCGAGTGGAGAGTTAAGAGGTCAAGACAATAAAAGAAAACAAAACACCCTTTATAAAACCCAACATCCCCCAACACTTGCACTTCTATATATGCACATGGAATCTTCTAATGTTGGGCCTTTCCATCCAAGTTGATTTAAGAATCTTTGCTTAGCTAAAAAGAAGTAACATGCTGCCTATTACCACCTCTGTAATAGAGCAACTATCCTTTGGCCTCTAGATAAATTTGCTTGCTTGGTGTAGAATATTCCTCAGCCAATATTTTACTGACCATCTCAGATAGAGATATTCACCAATTTGTGCTGAATTTTTTTCAAGCAAGTTTTTCTTCTAAAATTATTTTTTGTTCTTCTACCACTTATATTTCCCTTTATTGCAAAGCACATAAAAATAGTAACTGCATACATTATTTCATTTGGATCCTTACAACAACCTGTATTTCCCAAGTACCGACAAGGTACCAACACAGAGAAGTTAAATAATTTGCTGAAAGTCACAGAGCTAATACAAGCATATCTTGGCAACATTGCAGATCCAGCTCGGCAATAAAGTAAATACTGCTCTCATTTTTCACAGTCTGGACCACCAGCAATTGCAAGACGATTTACCATTCACCAGAGATTTAATAATTAACAAGCTATTTCCTGTTTTTTACATATTAATGTTAGAGCTACCTTTGTTCTTCTAGTGACAACTATGCCAGAATAACATGGCTATAGGAAACTCTTCAGCTTTTCATACAATTTATTTACTGACCTCCTAGATTTGACCTCTGGAAATATCCTGGAACTCATTCAGCTGTCCAAAAGATCAACGTTGGACTAAAATGGAGGTCAGAATGGGAATATATTTGCTCTGAAGAACAAGTTTTGACAGAGACCTGCAGTTTGTTGACAGTATTCATTTACCAGCATTAATATTTTTATCTCAATATCTAGGGAATATGTGATTCTGATAGAATTGTCTGATTCTAAAATAAAATTTGCCCTGAAAGCAATGAGTCTAGCTACTGCATGTGAGAGCTGCTATCATGTTCCTTTAATTTAGTGTTTGGCTTGAGTGTTATATTCATGCTGATGGGTTTCCCAGTTGGCTCAGTGGTAAAGAATCTGCCTGCCAGATCATCAGCCAAAAGAGACAAAGGTTTGATCCCTGCCTGATCCAGCAAGATCCCCTGGAGGAGGAAATGGCAACCCACTCCACTATTCTTGCTTGGGAAATCCCATGGACACAGAAGAGTTAGACACAACTAAACAACTGAACACACACACACACACACACACACACACAGAGTCAAATATGTTCCTTCTTAATTACCTCATTTAAGCCTATGGTGGATTCCAAAGGGTTATTTTCAAAAGACCATCTTTAAGATGCAAGGATACACTTGCTTGAGGACATGCATCAGTACAGTTTAAAAAGTACAGTACAGTTTAAAGAGGGGCAAAATCAAAATCAATGGTTATGTTTGTTTTGGGGGGAAGTGCTATATTTCTAATCAGTCATTTAGTGAGATTTTCTAAAATTGTATTATGTGTCAAGCTGTGACCTAATAGACTTGGAAGGGATAATAAGCTGGAGTAACAGAAATCTATTTATATTGGCTTAATTCTAGGGAGATGAGAGCCTTGGAATTAAGTGTTTACTGGAAAAAATTACATCTGTGTTAACCAGGTAATTACTGAAGGAAACTAAGGAAAATGAGGAGGGGAGGGGTGGAGGGGGACATAACTTCCAAAACTAATTTAGCTAAAATTACTGCATTGGTGGGCTTTTTGTACAAGTGTTAACTGTAGCTCCACTTTGTGTGGATGACAGATAGGGTGAATAAATAAATTCAGAAAGGAGGCTATGCCAAAGGTATGCCACACTTATGAAGTTTCTGGAAAAGGAATACACTTGTTGAGGAATTATGTATGTGGACTATGGGATTAGAGACACTTCACTGCTAAGCCCTGCTCTGCCATTTGTATTGTATTGAGCCAAACATCAACTGCAATTGAAAGTGTAATTTAAACTGCTGTGCTAGATGACAAAAACAGGGTTTCTGAAAGTATGTAAGAGAACAAAAAACAGGTAAAGCCAATCAGCATTATAGTTTATAGCTAGAAGAAGCCTATTAGAGGAGTTTTGTCAGATCTATATGAAAAAGCCAAGCAAACCTTTGAATTCAAGAAAAGCTGAAAACCAAGGCACTGTTCTCATGTGTCTAAATAGTTCACTCAACAAAATCAGTCCCAGTGTTCTCTGAACAAGTGACTTGGGGCAAGGTGGGGAGAGGGGAGGGGATGTAATACAAGGGAAAAATGAAGAGATTTAAGATATCTTCCCTCAAACTCTGAGAGCTAGACCATTAAATCTCCCATCTTAGGGAGCTTAGCAAGCACCACCTTCCCTTTGCCATATCCTGTCTTCATCTACAGATAAAGATCAAGCTTCCATAAAGTCCTTTGTATGATTCTAATAAAGGCTTACAAAGTGAGTAAGATTTTGCTTCAGTGAATTTTGCTCTTACCACCTTGAAAGATTTGATTGCTGAATCTAACTTTCAGGAATTTGGTGAACTAGTTTTTCAACCATTGGTGGCTTGAAATTGGCCATGGTGGGAACATTTACACCATGAAAATTGGCAAACACTATAAATCAGGGCATGTTTTTTTTTTTTTTGAAATTTGGTTTACCAGTACATCCCTGGATATAACATCTGGGGGAGGGGGGATATCTTTCAGAATTAAAAACGTAAGAAAATTTTTCTTCTGAAGGTGTGTAATTGTTTCTATTTGGTCCACAACTAGGAGAGAACTTTAGGTGGTTTCAAAGATGCCTCCTGACCGCAGTGTGCATCTCTGCCCAGTGTGTGCATTCATGCTCAGCTGCTTAATCACGTCTGACTCTTTGCAACCCCATGGACTGTAGTCTGCCAGGCTCTATGCACATGTGTGTGCAGTGTGCATGTGTGCTCAGGATGTGAATGTGTTCTCAGTCACTCAACTCTGTCTGACACTTTGTGACCCCATGAATTGTAGCCCACCAGGTTCCTCTGTCCATGGAATTTCCCAAGCAAGAATACTGGAGTGAGTTGCCATTTCCTACTCCAGAGTATCTTCCCCACCCAGGAGTCCAACCCGAGTCTCCTATGTCTACTCCATTGGCAGGAGGATTCTTTAACACTGTGCCACCTGGGAAGATCCTGAGCATGCAGATCCAAAAGGGCCCAGTTTGGGTTCTTCTCCAGGATCATGGCAGCTTCCACAGCATTCAGGCTTTTACCTACTCATCTTGGGACCTCCTGGAAGAGGGCACAACTATGGCATTGGTTTTACGTCTGTAAGAGACTCATGGAGCCCTCAGCATCTCCTAAGCCAACTTACTGAAGAATTGATTCTAGAGCCATGTCATCAAGGTCAAAATAGATGCCTAGAGAGAGGTAAATGTAGGAGACTTGCAGATGCAGGTTGACCAGGCCATTGGCGTGGCCTCCACCTCGGGGGAATAATTCTGACACACCTAGTAGCTCATCTAGTTGATCTGCAGTAAGGAACTAAGCTCAAAACAAGTGTTGGTTGATTATGGAGGCAGACAATGGACGAGAAGATGGTTCCAAAGGTTGTGCCTAGAAAAGAGGTTGAAGGATGGTCAGAGACTAGGAGACAACACATCCCCTGGTCTGTTCTGTCCAAACACTGTTGAAGCAAGAGGTTGCATGCAGAACTGCAGGGATACCTCTTTGCTAACACTGATTTTAGCTGTTGGTGTTTAGTCACCAAGTCGCATTTGACTCTTGTGACCCCATGGACTGCAGCATGCCAGGCCCCCCTGTTCCTCATCATTTCCCGGAGTTTGCCCAAGTGCATGTCCATTTAATTGGTGATTTTGCCTAGGTTTCACTATATTAAATTATTTCCAAGTGTTAATGAAACCCAGGTCATATATGCATGCATGAATGACTCAACACAGCAGAATGGGATTCCCCTCAGAATTCATCCTGAATGAGTATTTTCCAATGAATGCTGTCTCTCCCTGATGACTTGTGAGCCTAATTAACAGTTTACAGCTGAATTTAGTCAGTTTTTCTGTTCAGGTTCAGGTTCATTTCAGTTCAGTTGCTCAGTCATGTCCCACTCTTTGCAACCCTGTGGACTGCAGCACGCCAGGTTTCCCTGTCCATCACCAACTCCCAGAGCCTATTCAAACTCATGTCCATCGGTTGGTGATGCCATCCCACCATCTCATCCTCTGTCATCTCGTTTTCCTCCCACCTTTGATATTTCCCAGCATCAGGGTCTTTTCCAATGAGTTGGTTCTTCTCATCAGGTGGCCAAAGTATTGGCATTTCAGCTTCAACTTCATTCCTTCAGTGAATATTCAGGACTGGTTTCCTTTAGGATTGACTGGTTGAATCTCCTTGCAGTCCAAGAGACTCTCCAAGAGTTCTCTCCAAAACCTCAGTTCAAAAACATCAGTTCTTTGGTGTTCAGCTTTCTTTAAAGTCCAACTCTCAGGTCCATACATGACTACTGGAAAAACCTTAGCTTTGACTAGACAGACCTTTGTTGGCAGAGGAATGTCTCTGCTTTTTAATAGGCTGTCTAGGTTGGTCATAGCTTTTCTTCCAAGGAGCAAGCATCTTTTAATTTCATGGCTACAGACACCATCTGTAGTGATTTTGGAGCCCAAGAAAATAAAGTCTGTCACTGTTTCCATTGTTTCCCCATCTTTGCCTTAGCTTGTTGTGAATCAGTAGCCATTCAAGAGTTCTCTCCAAAACCTCAGTTCAAAAACATCAGTTCTTTGGTGTTCAGCTTTCTTTAAAGTCCAACTCTCAGGTCCATACATGACTACTGGAAAAACCTTAGCTTTGACTAGACAGACCTTTGTTGGCAGAGGAATGTCTCTGCTTTTTAATAGGCTGTCTAGGTTGGTCATAGCTTTTCTTCCAAGGAGCAAGCATCTTTTAATTTCATGGCTACAGACACCATCTGCAGTGATTTTGGAGCCCAAGAAAATAAAGTCTGTCACTGTTTCCATTGTTTCCCCATCTTTGCCTTACTTGTTGTGAATCAGTAGCCATTCATTCTTTCAACAAACATTCATTGATGCTTGCATTGGGGTAAATGCTGCAGGAAAAAAAAACATATAAAGTATAAAAGATATAACAAGTTCATATGAGGTTAAATAAGGATTTTCCTATATTTCTTAGAGAAAACATGGTTATTATTTGAGCTATATACTCTCTATTTTGATTCTTTATCTTTTTGTGATTTGAAGCCAGTAAATTATCTTCTAATAAAACCAAGTCTTGTCTCAACATTATTTCACTATTTTTATTTCTCCCAGAGTCACACTCTCTGAGCCTAAAGCTAAATAAATAAAAAGACTCTAGACATGAGTAAACAAATTTGAAGGAAAACTGAAATGATAACTCATAGTATCAACATTGTACCTCTTTAAGATCCTGACACTAAAAACCAGAATTTTTTTTTTTTTTTTGAGTAAAACCTAGAGTCTTTCTGTAGGTGGTACAAGTGGTCAGAGTATGAAGAAATCTGGACTGGTTCTTATAACGTGGTAACCTTACTGGTTAGGCAAAAAAAAAAAAAAAACATATTTGACAAAACAGCACTGATATCAAAAGTGTTGGCATTGCTGACTTTTTCTTCCTCAAACTGATACTTCATGCTAATTTAACCTCATTTCTTCATCAGTAGACCTATTCAGGAAAAGAGAGTCAACTTCGGAAACTCTGTGGGAAGTGAAGAATAAGATTGGGGTAGGAGGTGATGACGGAGAAGGCAATGGCACCCCACTCGAGTACTCTTGCCTGGAAAATCCCATGGATGGAGGAGCCTGGTAGGCTGCAGTTCATGGAGTCTCAAAGAGTCAGACACGACTGAGCGACTTCACTTTCACTTTTCACTTTCATGCATTGGAGAAGGAAATGGCAACCCACTCCAGTGTTCTTGCCTGGAGAATTCCAGCGACGGGGGAGCCTGGTGGGCTGCTGTCTATGGGGTTGCATAGAGTCAGACACAACTGAAGCGACTTAGCAGCAGCAGGAGCAGCAACAGGTGATGAAGCTGATTCTTTTGCCAGCCAGTCCTGAACCCAGTCAGTAGTGGAGATTAGAGTTTCTCAGGGTGGAAGGGCAGGAAGAACATGATCCAACAATTTTCCTTTACAAGAATTACACTAGTAGAAAGTGAGAGGTGTTGATGGTACTACAGTTTTGGAGGCAGTGTTTTAATGAGTTATCCATTACTTCTCTCTCTTCTCTCAAACCTTTTAACACCCATAGCTCACAAGAAGCAAAACAAATGGATTTCTGTGTTCTCATTTCTCTTAACCATTTACTCATCCTGTGTCTGGGCTCTTGGCCTCTGGAAGGGGGAGAAGGAAAGAAAGAGGTGAGGCCTAGACTCATCAACTTTCAGTTTCTGATGATGGAGAACTGGCTGTGTGTAGCTCAGACCAATGTATGTGCATGCACAGACATGAAGCATTGGGTAAAAACAATCCACCTCTTGACAGGTTCTCAGTCAAATGCTGGTTCTTACAAGAAATGAAACTTAAAACATAAAGAAGCTTCTCGTGTGTTTTATCTTCAACATTTGAAAGTTAATTTTACAAATCATAATAATATAATAGAATGTAATGCTTTGCTCTGATTTAAGTTACTTTAAGATTTCACCAACATGAACATAAAGCTCCAATACTTTGACCAACTGATGCAAAGAGCCGACTCATTGGGAAAGACCCTGATGTTGGGAAAGATTGAGGGTAAAAGGAGAAGCGGGTAGCAGAGGATGAGATGATTAGATAACATTACTGACTCAGTGGACATTAATTTGAGCAAACTCCAGGAGATTGTGAAGGACAAGAGAGCCTGGTGTGCTGCAGTCCACGAGATATCAAAGAATCAGACATGACTTAGCAGCTGAACAGCAAACAACAGTGTGAACATATGAGTAATTGCTTTTTTTCAGTTTTGATGCAAAGAGCCGACTCATTGGGAAAGACCCTGATGTTGGGAAAGATTGAGGGTAAAAGGAGAAGCGGGTAGCAGAGGATGAGATGATTAGATAACATTACTGACTCAGTGGACATTAATTTGAGCAAACTCCAGGAGATTGTGAAGGACAAGAGAGCCTGGTGTGCTGCAGTCCACGAGATATCAAAGAATCAGACATGACTTAGCAGCTGAACAGCAAACAACAGTGTGAACATATGAGTAATTGCTTTTTTTCAGTTAAACTGTATCTGAAGAATATGTCTTCCTGACAATTTTTAAAGGAAAATGAATAATATGATGAAGAAAAATGGCCATTTAGATAGACCCAAAACACATGCTTTTATAAAATATGCTAGTTCTTCCAACTGCTAGTGTCCTTAATACACACACACACACACAAAAAAAAACTTGTTAAAGTAACTTTACTCTTTTAATTAAAAATTCATAAAAAGTGGTGGTAGAGAATAATCTTTAATAAATGCTCTCTTGTTCTCATTTACCATTTACCAATGCCCTTCTGCTGCTAACAGTAAGCGAAAAAAAAAGTTGTGAACACCCATTAGGTGCACTGTTCCAGCGAGGGAACTACAGCTATGAAAAACACAAAATGCCTACTCTCATTGTCTGTGAGGATGCCAACCCAAATTCTCCAGATTGCATTTATACAGGTAAAGAAATTATGAAAACCGTTAATTATCTTAGGTTCTGTTTTCTGACTTTATCCCTTCAACATCCCAGAAACTCCATAAAATCTGATTCCCAATTACTGGCATTGCTGCTGCTAATAGCCCAGATTCTGCTAGTTTCATTTCCTCTGAGAATTGATACAATAATAAAAGAAGGGGGAAATAGAAAAGCAGAGGGCACCACTCCACTTAATTTAGAGTGATTCTTTAAGTGGACAATAAAGACAAAGTTTCATTGGAAGGAACTTTTCAGGAGGTATTTGATGGCAGGCAGGGGACTGGAGGCCAGAGTCAGGCATAAGTAAAGGAGACTTTTAAAGCTGGAGGGTACATGATGGAGGAGAAAGGAATAAAAATCAGGGACAGAAATAGCCACCCAAAATTTCAGCAAAGAAGAGAACAAGAAAGAAAAGGAGAAGCAGATGGAGGTCAGTGGAGGACACTGAACATGTTAGAAAATTACATTTGGGGACTTCCTTGGTGGTCCAGGGGTTAAGACTCTGTGCTTCCACTGTAAGGGGCCTGGGTTCCAGCCCTAGTTGGGGAACTAAGATCCTGCATGCTGCATAGGGCAGCCAAAAAAAAAAAAAAAAAAGACATTTGTAGTTGAAGTCACAACAAAAGAAAGGAGAAATGATACAGCTACTGCTCTCTGGCATTTTCTTATCAGATCTGGTCTAAGTGTTCCCATTCATGAGCAGCACTGAATATTCCTCAGGCATTTTCCATGTACCACCATTGTTCTGAGTTCAGTACATACTTGCAGGAGTCATCTTGTTTAACCCTCACAACAGCCTGAAAAGGTAAGTACCATTATTATGGCTGTTTTAGAAAGAAGGTGACACAGCTGCAAGTGGCAGGGCTGGGTTAAAGTGCAGACAGCCTGGATCTAGAACTGTGGTCACTGTATTTGAATTCAGATCACATCCAGCAAGTGGCTCCAAGAGAGAATAAACTTATGGGTAGTCGTTCAGTTAATTCAGTCATTTCATTGTATTGTGTTCCAAAGGCAGGAAGGTTTTTGTTGTTAAGATCTCTTTTTTCTGGAAAAGTTCCTTGTCATCTATAACTATAAAGGAAAATATCAGCGAAACAACAGTGGTTATTGGCTTTGCTTTAGAACTAATGTTTCTTCAGAATTCTTGGTAACCAGCAACCCAGGCAATGCGAAACCTGCATGTTCTTACAGGCCAGGAAGGCTTATTAGCCCAGAGCTGGTACAAGCTGAGTCTCCTAGTACAGTCAAGCTGAAACTGCTGTACATTCAAGGCTGAAACAGAACTCTTTTGCTCAAACCTTCTTCTCCTTCAATCCCCAGGCCATTGAGATGCTGGACTCCTGGGCTCTATCAATTCATATTTCTCCAGGGAAGTTCCACACACACTTGTCACTGCTGTGAGTGTTTGTCTGAATATGCAAGACCCTGACACACAACCCACCTCCAGACAATGGCCTCTCTGCTCTGAGACTAACCACTCAGTCACTGCTGCTACTTCAAAACCACTGAGGGCCTATGAAGAGAAAGGGAGTACTATTAGCATCATTAGGGCTCTATCAACCAATGGAATGCTCACCAAACTGCAACAGAAGATGCCTTCTCTTCCCACCTCCTTCCAGTCGTATTCTACACATGATAAGTGATTCCTGAGTAGTAAGGGAGAGGCAATTTGGTGAGGTTAAATGGAGAACTCAGAAGGAAATGTGACTAACGGAGTGTGGCCATAGCCTACTCCTCTCTTTTCCTACCTAAAAGTCCTTGAAAAATCCTCCCTGGATTGGCTGCTAGAGTGGAGAGAAAAACCTGAGGATGCAGAACCAACACTCTATGGAAAGGCTGACATCTTGGAAGCCTAAATATCTGGACCAAACATTCTCTGAAGGTAACTAGAATGATCTTGTCTAAAACAAGGGTAATCTTTGGACTTTGTCTTTGGCCTCCCAGGCTGGGCTCTTGGTCAAGCACTGCAGTTATTTAAGCTAGCAGATTCCCAGTCAACATTAAAAAAAAAAAAAAAAAGCAATCAGCCTTATGTTCTTTTCAGAAACAGTGAACCAACTGATATCCCGAGTGCCTCCCCAACACCAGAGGCTACTTCATTCTGCTTTACAATAGTCTAATGCATGTCCTTAAGAGACTGGTGTTGTTTCAACATCTTCTATGAGTGATTATCAATACCAAAAAATCTTAGAGAACTTTGGAACTGAAAGAGATCCTAATGAAACAATTTTCCTATGTACAGAGTGCTTTGGACTAGAACATCTCTAAATATCCTTTCAACCGTACAAGTCTATGATTATGTATCTGTGATATGTCAACACACAAGAAAAGAGGCCATAAAGTATTGAGCTGAGATTTTTTTTTTAGCAAACATTCTAAATGTGTATGTAACCCATTTTTCTAAGGAGTCGTCATAACAGAATATGAACATGAAAGCACTTTTCATCTTGTCCACCACTCCATAGTAAACATGGACCATTGTTTCAGGTCCTAGATAAAACCTCAAGCAGGTCCCATAGGTGTTCCAGGCCCAAGAACAGCCTGTCTTTCTAAAAGTTCAGAACAGTTTAACATTGAAACTCCAGCCCAATTCTTATCTAAATTTCTAGGTCAAGTTGTCTTCAAGTTTGAGAGCCTACAACCGAAAACTAGGTGTTATTGGCTTCTTCTCTCCTCCTTTATCCACCTTTTCTCCAACTCCCTAGAAAAGTTTTAGACTCCTCGGGGTCAGAGTCAGGGAGAGAGAGTGGAGGCAGAAACAAAGAAACAGTCTACCAAGACTGATAGAGTTGTGCTCTGGCCTCTGCCCTCTGGGTGCTAGCTGTGTTACAGCTGCCTCTTTCCCCAGTGGGACTTCTTAAAGCTTATCTCACTCTATCTCCATTGCTGGATCTCCCTACCTACCCCAAGATCTTTTTTTTTTTTTTTTAATATTTATTCATTTATTTGGCTGCACAGGTCTTAGTTGCAGCATGTGGGATCTAGTTCCCTGACCAGGGAGCGAACCTGGGCCCCCTGCATTGGGAGCTGAGAGTCTTAACCCCAGGACCAGCAGGGAAGTCCCCTACCCCAAGATTCTGATCACCTGCCTTTCTCTTAGGGTCCTTTCTCTACCCTAAGAAGCTCTCTTGGATAGGCTCCATTTACCTTGTTCCATTCAGGCTGCTATAGCAAAATATCACAGACTAGGTGGCTTATAAACAACAAAAACATATTTCTCATAATTCTGGGGGCTGGAAATCTGAGATCAGGGTGCCAGCATGGTTGGGTGAGGGCCCTCTTCTGGGTTACAGACTAGTGACTTCCCACTGGTCCTCACATGGTGGAAGAGGCCAGGGAGCTCTGTGGGGTTTCTTTTACAAGAGCACTAATTCCAGGCATAAGGGCTTCAGTTTCCTAACCTAATCACTAATTACTTCCAAAAGTCCCCACTTACTAACAGCATCACCCCTGACTAGGTCATGGGAGTAGAGCCCTCATGAATGGGATTAGTGCCCTTATAAAAGGACCCCAGAGAGCTCCTTTGCACCATTCACTGTGTGAGAACATAGGGAGAAGACAGCCATCTCTGATTCAGGAAGCTGGCACTCACCAGACACCAAAACTGTTGGCACCTTGATCTTGAACTTCCCAGCCTCAGACCCGTGAGAAACAAATTTCTATTATTATAAGCCACCTTGCCTCTGGTACTTTTTTATAGCAGCCCAAGTGAACTAAGATACCGTTTTTCCCTGGTCTGAATGGTGGTTTAAGGAAGCATTAAATAATGCAATTTCTTCTCTATGAAGAAGAAATGGAATAACTTAATCCAGGAATGCCTGGCTCTTCCTATGAGGTCTTTGCAAAATGTTCTATGACAAATATGGGTAAAGACTCATGGGATGGCAACTGCAAGTTCAGAAATACAAGATACAGCCTCTGCCAGATATGCTCAAAGTTCAGACATGTAAATATCTGTTTGCTCTAGTAAACCAACAAAATTCCACTCACTCATAAGTAATGACATCATCAGTCCCCACAAATGACCTCCTTTTCCCAGTACATATTAGCAATTGCATGCCTACAAACAAACCAAAAGATAGATTATTAGCTCACTATTCATTTAATTATTAGAGATGGGAAACACGTGGTCCAACTCAACAAGTTAAAAGACAATCTCTAAAGAAGCACATTTTTAAGCAGTGATGATTTGGCATTAACATTCCCAGGCATCTAATGAATGGCTACATGCATGTGGCCAAAATATATCACAGATAATCCATCACCCTGAGGTCAGTGTTGCTTCAAGCCAATGATTAGTCCTTGGGGCTTTTATACACCAATCTCTACAAGAATGATCTCAGCTTTAATCACCACTGGAATAAAAGAAAAGAAAAATGAAAGTGAGTTTATTTAAATGTCATTTCAATGGAAGAATAAGGAAGTGGTTTGGCTTCTTTCCTTAGCCCTGGAAAATTGCATGACACACAATAAGTGCTCAGCAAATGGAAGCATGAGGACAATCATCTTAGTGTTCTCAGGACAGACAGCTACCCTGAAGCACTCTTGTCCACAAGCACTGGTTGGAATCACAGTCATTTATTTAGCAAGTATTTGTGCCCGCACTGGGCAAGGTGTTGGAAATGGTCCAGTTAGGGAGACATGGGGCTGCCCTCAAGGTGCTTGGAACAATTAAGGAAACAAGCCAGGAGACAGGCACTGACAATAGAGGGCAGTGAGAGTTTTGGTGGAGGGACTCTTAGCCCCCGGGAGCACCTGAAAATCAGAAAAGGCTTTAATTAGGAACTTACATCTGTAACCTGGGATCTAAGAAATAAGCTTGAGTTAGCCAGGAAGAGGAGAAGGATAGGGAGTCCCAGGAACTGCACAAAGGCTAGGAGTTGAGAAAGGGCATCCAGGATACTGGAAACAGTTCAGTATGATAGGGTGGGGCTAGGGATGATGAGGCAAGAGCCCGGGAGGCTCACAAAGAGCACAAGATGAAGGTCCTTGAAGGGCATGCAGGGAAATCTGGACTTTGTCCTAACATCGGCAGGATAATGAGGCCTCATCAAAATGGTGTAAAGTAGGGAGAGCAGGTTGCATAGGCCCTGATGCGAATGCACAGAAAGAGCTCCAGCTGCAATATGAAGAACAGAAGGAAGAGGACAAAAATGGAGTCAGGGAGGCTAGTTAGGAGTTTGCTGCATTAACCAGGTGAGAGATATAGTAACTCAAATGAACACAGAGGCATTGGGGATAGAGAGAAATAAATGGATTTTAAATATTCAAGACATAAAATGAATGGGTCTTGGTGATTGACTGGATGTGGGGTACGTGGAGGGAGGAGCTGAGCGTGACATCAGGATTCTGACTAGGACAACTCAAATATGGTGTCGCTATTTACTAAGAAAGGGAGCACAGGGTGGGGTGGGGAGCGGTGGGGCACTGGGGACAGGCTCAAGGGTGGAGATGATGAACTCAGTTTAGGAAGTTTCCAATCTAAAATGCCAGCAGGATATCCATGTGGAGATGACAGCATGCTACTGAATTTTCTGTGGCTTCTATGATAAACAGATAAACAGAAATGAAACCCACAAAGGATTCTAAGAAATTATAATGGAAAAGATGAATATCACTAAACCAAGGGAAGACAGCTTCAAGGAGATAGTGGTCACTAGCATTGGATGATCCTTAAAGCTCAAATCAGATAATGTCAGGGCAAAAAACGTTAAAATTTAGCAACAGTGTTATTAGTGATCGTGGTAGGAGAAGCAGCAGAGGAATGTTGGAACAGAGGCTAGATTTCAAGAATTTCTTGGATAACAAAGTGGTGATGGTGAGTACAGATACGTGTTTCAATACACTTGACTGAAGCCAGAGAGAACCAGATAAGGAAGTAAACTTCCCCAGTGGTAAGACACCCGCCTGCCAAGGTAGGAGATACAGGTTTGATCCCTGGATCAGGAAGATTCCCTGAAGGAGGAAATGTCAACCTATCCAATATCCTTGCCTGGGAAACCCCACGGACAAAGGAGCCTGGCAGGCTCTAGTCCAGGGGGTCTCAAAAGGGTCGGACACAACTTAGCAACTAAATGACAAGGAAGTAGATGAATGTTTTAAAATATAGGTTTCATTATTATTCTAGTAATGTGAGACCAACAGATCAGGAGAGATGCCAGGCCTCACAGGGTCTTACAGGGAAGCCCCAGGAAGAAGAAAAAGAGGGAAAACATAGACATGAGATTTGATTATGGTTTTTACAGGAAAGAAAAGCAACACAGGGTAAGAAGGCTTAGGATTGGTTAGTTGAAAAAATTTTAGTAGCTCTCATAGAGGCTGTTTTCAGCCCTCTGGTATCTGGCCCTGGGGTGATTAGGGCAGGAGGATAATGGGCCAAGTGTAAGGACCCTAAGAAAACCAATAAAGGAGGTGGTTGGGGTATGGGCTCTGGAACTGGTTACTTTGCATAGAGAAAGTACACTCTCAGGTGAGTAGTGTTATATCTCTAGAAATTAGTTATCCCTCGGCGGGGGCGAGGGGAGGGCAGAGGGGCAAGGAAGGCCTTCCCTGGTCAGCAAGGCTTCAAATGCCAGAATATCAAAAATATAGAAGTATCTGGCATGATGTAACATACCACTGAATGACCTCTCTGCTAACACCCTTTATGTTTCAATAAATTTGTCTAGATCTCAAAAAAAAGAATATAGAATTATGAAAATATCATTAATACACTGGAAAGGAATGTAGAAGCTGTGGAAGATATTATTTTTAGCCTAGGAGAAATAACTTTAAACAACTTGGGCTTGTTTAAATACTGATGAAAGGAATTGGTAGCAAGTGAGGCAGCAGGACAGAGGAGGGATATGGAACAAAGTCTATCAGACTTGCAAGAGAAATATAGAACCTTACAATGACCTTGGCAATGAGCAATCACTTCAACTATGATGGAAGGAAAAGAGGAAGATAAGTATCCTTGCAGATGTGTGGCAAAATTTTGAGGGAGTTACTCTCTAGTGGCTTTATTTTCTCTTACAAAGTAGAAGATTCCCCAATAGATTCCCCAATAGATTATACATAGGGCTTCCCTAGTGTCTCAATGGTAAACAGTCTGTCTGCCAATGCAGGAGAGCTGAATTCAATTCCTGGGTCCAGAAGATCCCCTGGAAAATGAAATGGCAACCCACTCCAGTATTCTTGCCTGGGAAATCACATGGACAGAGGAGCCTGGCGGGCTATAGTCTGTAGCCCGCCAGGCTCCTCTGTCCATAGGATTGAAAAAGAGTTGGATGTGACTTAGCAATTTAGGGCTTCCCTTGTGGCTCAGCTGGTAAAGAGTCTGCCTATGATGCGGGAGACCTGGGTTCAATCGCTGGGTTGGGAAGACCCCTGGAGAAGGGAAAGGCTACCCACTCCAGAATTCTGGATAATTCCATGGACCTATGCAGTCCATGGGGTTGCATAGAGTTGGACACTACTGAGCAACTTTCACTTAGTGACTAAACAACAACTTTGTGTGTGTGTGTGTGTGTGTGTGTATTGGGAGAGAGAAAGATGCCAACTTCACAGTCAAAATTTTTCTCTGATAGTGATTTCACTTATAACTAGAAAATAAGACAAAACAAAACTTGTCATTAAGTGCTTCTCTTTCCTTCCTTTAACAGGTAGGTCTTATGTCCTAGCCACAGCTGTAGGCCCAGGAGATGGCTTCCAAGCTCCAGGGAGCAGTGTGGGGACCAGCACAGATATTGATGACTCCTGGCCACCAGCTCAGATCATAGGAATGATTGCTGTGTGCCCAGTGAGACTTCAGTCCCTGGAACACTGGGGAAGGACAGAGACAGGAGGGTTTTCTAAAGCCCAAGAAGCTCTGGTGGCCCAGAAAAGAATTACTGAAGAAGTGGAGGGCTGACCTCAGAGAAGAAGAGGTTAAAGAGCAGGAAGAAAGAACCTAAAGATAGAAGTCCAGAAAGGGCAAATGCAATTCACATAGACAACCAAGTCAACTTCCTGAAACTCATACTGCAGATTATTCAGAACTTGAGACACTAACTCCAACCATTCTTTCCCTCCGTCTCCCACAAACACCCTTTTAGTTTTTGTTTGTTATACAAAATCTTTAGACTATTTTCTGTATTCATTGCCTTCAAATACAGTATCAATCTGCTTTAAAGCTCAAGTGATGATTTCCAGTTACTTAGCTTCCTAATGTACTTCCAGAAAGCCGAAGCTGTTTGAAACTCTGAGGCCCCACTTCCCACCATGGCTTCACACAGGAAAGGGAATTTCCACCCCACATGGCTGACACCAGAAAGTGGTAGGGCCCTCTGCATGCCCAAGTGATCCAGATCCATCCCTGACTGTGTGTTAGGAAGGCCCTCACATAAAAGCGATTTTCAAGGTTCCAGCTTTCCTTGCTGTTCTCAGCAATCTGCTTTCCAAATCAACCATGTAGCAAAGTGGAGGCCAAGTGACCTGCCAAAAAGCCCAGGCCTCCCACTGGATCTTGAGGAGGGAAGACAGAAGTTTCTACCGTTCCTGCCCTCTCCCTACTCTGGGGATCAAGTTGCTATTGTGCCACAAAGAGGGGAGTCCTTGAGGGGTCACCTGATCTCTCACCAGCAACCCCCCCCCACAAGCTGTTGCAAAAGAGACAGGCTCAGATCCGCCTTAATGAAACCTCTAGAGAAAAAGATTTCATAAACTTCCGCAGTGACTATTTCAAAACCAAATAATGTTCTGATTTTGCCAGAGAGTGGAATGTGTCTGTGTGTAGGGGGGCAGGGAAGAGAGCACCACAGCAAAAGGGAAAACAGGAAACAGAGTTAGGAAAAGGAAAAGCCAGGAAATGAAAAGGTTTAACTCTAATCTCCCAGTTGAGAATTTTGTGTAAAAGTATAGCTCTTTGCAACCCCATGGGCTGTAGCCCACCAGGCTCCTCTGTCAATGGAATTTTCCAGGCAAGAATACTGGAGTGGGTTGCTATTTCCTCCTGACCCAGGGGTCGAACTCCGATCTCTTGCATCTCCTGCATTGGCAGGCGGGTTCTTTACCAGCCAAGCCCCAGGGAAGCCTGTGAAATTATAAAGTCCTCTTGTTTCTCCTCTTCAGTAGGCATTTTACCACGTTCAGGAAGAATAAAACAGGACCTACTCCACCACTAGACATGAGTTGTTGGAGAGTTTTTTCTTTGTTAAAAAAATAAATAAACAACTAGAAATTCCACGGAGCCAAAGTAAACAAGATATTCGTATCAGGCTGGCTGGAACTGTCCTTCCAGGGGTTCCAGCCCACACCCTCTGCTGCCATGACTGTCCTCCTCCACATCTCTCTTCCCCTAAAGAGGGATCAACACTTTCAGGAATCTTCTGTATGCCTGAATTTTCATGTTCTCTGACTGTCTGTGACCTAGGACTTCCAATTTAAACTCACAGCTATTCCCAGCACCCCCACCAACTTCATTCTTTCTCCCCACTCCAAGCTGTCCACCACCTCCCACCTCCACCCATCCCTCTGAAATGGAAAATAGATCCTACTCTTCCTGGATGATTTGCTGGAGCATCTCAGCCAAGACAATTGTCCATTGACTTTACAGCAGAGACTAAATCCCATCATGTTTCTCCATCAAATCAGTGGAAATCTCTTTGTTGCCAGCAGGAGTCAGTGGGAATGATTTTCTGCCTTCAGTTCAGTTCAGTTCCGTTCGGTCGCTCAGTCGTATCCGACTCTTTGCGACCCCATGAATCACAGCACGCCAGGCCTCCCTGTCCATCACCAACTCCCAGAGTTCACTCAGACTCACGGCCATTGAGTCAGTCATGCCATCCAGCCATCTCATCCTCTATCGTCTCCTTCTCCTCCTGCCCCCAATCCCTCTCAGCATCAGAGTCTTTTCCAATGAGTCAACTTTTCGCATGCGGTGGCCAAAGTACTGGAGCTTCAGTTTTAGCATCATTCCTTCCAAAGAAATCCCAGGGCTGATCTCCTTGCAGTCCAAGGGACTCTCAAGAGTCTTCTCCAACACCACAGTTCAAAAGCATCAGTTCTTTGGCACTCAGCCTTCTTCACATTCCAACTCTCACACCCAACATGACCACAGGAAAAATCATAGCCTTGACTAGACGGACATTTGTTGGCAAAGTAATGTCTCTGCTTTGGAGACAGACTATTTGGGGGCAAGAGAGTGGTGGTGGCACTGCTGGACCTGACATCACTTAGAAAACAGGCTCTTTTCCTGGGATGAATTTAAGAGGTTTAATGACTTCATGGAAAAGGAAATGGCAACCCATTCCAGTTTTCTTGCCTGGGACACCCCATGGATAGAGGAGTCTAGAGGGCTACAGTCCATGGAGTCGTAAGAGTTGGACATGACTTAGTGACTAAACAGCATTGACTTCATGGAAGTTGAAGGAGAGCTTGTTGTTCAGTCGCTCGGTCGAGTCTGACTCTTTGAGACTCCATGGACTGCAGCACACCAGGCTTCCCTGTCCTTCACTATATCCTGGAGTTTGCTCAAATTCATGTCTCATTAGCATGAGACAGTCATGCTATCTAACCATCTCATCCTCTGTTGCCCTCTTCTCCTTTTGCCTTAAATCCTTCCCAGCATCAAGGTTTTTTCCAATAATTTGGCTCTTCCCATTAGATGGCCAAAGTATTGGAGCTTCAGCATCAGTCCTTCCAATGAATATTCAGGGTTGATTTCCTTTAGGATTGACTGGTTTGATCTCCTTGCAGTCTAAGGGACTCTCAAGAGTTTTCTCCAGCACCACAATTTGAAAGCATCAGTTCTGCAATGTTCAGCTTTCTTTATCCAACTCTCACATCTGTACATGACTACTGGAAAAATCATAGCTTTGACTATACGGATCTTTGTTGGCAATGTCATCTCTCTGCTTTTTAATATGGTGTCTAGGTTTGTCATAATTTTTCTTCCATTGAGCAAGTATCTTCTAATTTCATGGCTGCAGTCACCATCCGCAGTGATTTTGGAGCCAAAGAAAATAATATCTGTCACTCCTTCCACTATTTCCCCTTCTATTTGCCATAAAGTGATGGGATCAGATGCCATGATCTTAATTTTTTGACTGTTGAGTTTTAAGCCAGGTTTTCACTCTCCTCTTCCACCCTCATCAAGAGACTCTTTAGTTCCTCTTCACTTTCTGCCATTAGAGTATCATCTGCATATCTTAGGTTGTTGATATTTCTCCTGGCAATCTTGACTCCAGCTTGTGATTCATTCAGCCTGGCATTTTGCATGATCTATATAAAAGTTAAATAAATAGGATGACAATATATAGCCTTGTCATACTCCCTTCCCAATTTTGAACTAGTCAGTTGAAGCCCCTTCGTGGATCATAGCCTTGTCATGGTGAAGGAGCTTGTGTAACTCAATAAAGCTATGAGCCATGCCACTCAAGGCAACCCAAGATGGATGGGTCATAGCGGAGAGTTCTGACAGAATGTGGTCCACTGGAGGACAGAATGGCAAACCACTCCAGTATTCTTGTCTGAAGAACCCCATGAATGGCATAGAAAGGAGGGAATTTAACTTCATTCAAAATGGTGGCTGCTGGTTGCTGCCACTGATAATGAAAAGATTCATTCATGGGGACTCAAGAGTCCTAAGTTCAAAGACTTTCTCCCCAGCATGTTTTCTAGGTGCCAGGGTCTCGTGTGGTTGTTGCTGGCAGTGATGGGAGAGCTGTGCAGGCCCTTGACATGGAGGAGACTCCTGCTGCGGTGCCTGTGGTTCTTCCTCAGGTCAGCTCACCTTGGAAGTCTGGCAAAGTTAAACAACACCAAGAAAGTGGGACTTTTGATAGAATTGGCTAGATTTCTTCAATAAGTCAATAAACATGGGAAAGAGGGGAAGGGACTGTTGAAAGTTAAAAGAGATTTAGGAATATAATAGCTGAATGTCTCCAACTGGTTGGTCAAGGACCTACCAAGGTGTACCCAAAGTGGATTCTAGTTTAAATAAACCATTCACAAGAAATCTTCTGGGGACAATGGTGACATTTGGGAACTATTTATTAGGTATGATAATATGACTATGTGTGAAAATGGTATTATGGTTCCTTCAGAAAATGTCATTATTTTCAGAGATGTATTTAGGGGTAAAATGTTATAAATCTGAAATTCACTTTGAAATAGTTGAGCAAAAAAAGAGCAGGTGAAGTAAATATGGCAAGGTGTAAGCAATTAGTAAAATGGTAAATCTAGACAAATGAGTATTCACTGTGTGCTGCTCTATTTTTCTGTTTATATGGAAATGTATGAAAGTGTTAAAATGTGAGAGCTGAGGAAAATAAGAAGAGAAAAACTCCCCAGGCAGGTCAATTATCCCTCAAAACTTTCCTTGCAGGAACTGTGGGGAAGGATGAATAAAACTCATTTGTTGAGGTAACAGCTCAGGGTGAAAGGCAGACAAATAGACAGACCAGGTCCCACACAGATCAGCGTATCAGGCAGGTGCCGTGTGAGCGAGAGGAGTAGGTCTCAGGTGGGTGGGAATTGGGAACTGGCATTTGAGGGGGTGGCAGCGTCCTAAAGTAAACTACGCTTGGGCTGAGGCTTGATAAACGGAAGGCTTACTGGGCAGTCCTATAACTGGCCCACCTCGTTATCAAGAAAGCACACTCAGATTTGGGGGACAAGAGTTGTGAGACTGGGCAGAAAGTGAGGTATGGGGAAGGAAATTGTCAGAGGATATGGCTTTTTAAGCCCATTCATGGCAACATGCCCCTGAGAAGAGGAATGAAAGTTTAACTGAGAGTCTCTGGATAGTGCGTCAAGAAAACCACTTTTCATCAAAGTCAGAAATGGGTCACAACAAGGCAAGACAGCTTTAAGGAGACATGGAGACTATTAGGCAGCCCCAAACATCAAGGCAAGGGCTGGTAGCCTTCCCCTGCAAGTTTTCCTCAACCGTGCTGGTGTCCTGCTTTTCTGACTAGAGGCCCTGTGCTCACAGTCTAGAAGCCTGTTCTGCTTTCAGAGGGCTCCAGAGTAGACCTCTACCCCTGCCTGGGCTTCCAGGATACAAATATGCACAAATAACAGTTAATCTTCCTTAAATTTAACCATCCACTCATGGTTACACTGATCTAACAAAAGGCAGACAAGAGCAGTAAGTAACTGGGGCCACCCCGAAGCAGCAGGTTAAATATGTCCCTGCAGGTCTGAGCAGTGGTCCCCACAGCCCTGCAAAGTGGCCCAAAGTGCAGCTGATGATCCAGCTACCAAAGGAACTAAAGGGTCTGGAGAGCAGCTAATGTGCTTGGTTAAAGGAAAGAGATCATCAATTATTCAGAAAATTTGGTTCTAGTAAATTTAGGGCTGCTGGAATATCATTACAGAGTGAGAGGTTTGGGAGGAAATTTGGAGAACTTATAACCCAATATTCCACCCGGCAGGGGTTCCTTTTACTTGGAAGTTTATGCTAAGTTGACTTATCAGAGTGTGTGGTTGTCAGTTTCTTAAGCAAAGGCCTCACCCATGATGAGGGTTAATTTGCAAGTTGAGACAATGTCACTGGAAAGAGAAAAGGCAAACTAATACAAAACAAAAACAGCCTCACTTCACACAGAGATCTTTTTTCACTGTGGGAAGTAGTTTTCAAATTTATTTGCCCAATATTGGAGCAAGTAAACTAAAAGGATCTGAAGTTTTCCTGGCTAGGGACCATCTTTGTCCTTAGATACAAAGTACAGTGTTGTAGCATCTTTAACTGCAGTTGGGTTCCAAAAGTAGAAACTCTTTAGTTTTCCTAAAAGAAGGATATACAGTTGGATTATTGTCTAGTGTTTGAACTCAGTTCAGTGTCCTCAGTTAAACACCAGATAAACTAGTCAACTTGTATTTAAAGGCTGTGTTGGATAAATATTTAAAGACACAGAAAAAATAAACAAAACCCAGCACAGCACAGTAGAAGCAATAGAACCACATTCAGAGGGAAGGTACCATGCACTTCACTCTGAGAAGCCCTTGGAATGGAGACCCATCCAGCAGAGGGAGGCTGCAGGGTCCTGGTGCTCACCCACAGATAGAATCGCTGCACTCTCTACACGGACTTTTTTCATCTCACTTTCTCTGGTGCTCATTGATTTGATTTTTCAAAAGTTAAATATGCTGATGACACAATTCCAGACAAAAGTTTAAAGAGCTCATTTTATTAGTCCATTTTCTATTTTGTAAGATCTCATTAAGATTTCTACAACTACTCACATGGAGCTAAGATATTTTTAAATAATATAACACCAAATTGTGTATTGTGCACTTACCATTCACCAGGCACTTGCTAAGCATAATTGACTGAGCATTAAAAATAGAGTCGTTGCTCTTCAGGGGTGGACAGCACAGTGAAAGAGAAGACTCTAGAATGATAAGTTGCAGAGACTAATACAGGATAATTTGCTAGCTGATACCATGTTGGTTTGTGAGGAGGAGTGCTGAGGTTTTCTGAGAGGAGTGAAACACAACAGGTCAGGGAGAGCTTTGTGAGGGTGGGTGGGTCTGAGCTGGGAGGCAAGGGCCTCAACCAGACCATCTGGGCTGCCTCTGGCCTCTGTGCTTCTGAGCTGTGTGACTTTCTAAGCCTCAGTTTCACTTCTGTTAAATGAGGATAATAATAACACATGCCTCATAGGGCTCAGTGAGGATTAAATAAGATTGTGTGTGTTTGTCTAAGGGCCTGGTATACAGAAAGCACTCAGTAAATGCCAGTAGTAATAGTAGTATGACCAGGGGGTCCTAAAGGATTAGTAGGATTTAGACAAGAGGGTAAAGGAGAGACAGTAGAGTCCAGGCTTGGAGGCCATCTGGACTGAAGATAGCAGGAAGGAAGTACTGTAATGATGAAACTTCTGTGAATTCTGATCCTGGTTCTCCTACTTTTCTTGTGATGTGGGGCAAGTTCGCACTGTGCTTCAGTTTCCTCATCTATTAATAAAAATGATAATAATAGTTACTACATAGTGTTGTGGTGAGGATAAAATGAAATAATATATCTTAAATGCTCAGCACAATATCTTGGAAGGCAAACAGAAGAAACTGGTGAGGCTGCTGGATTCTGGGGGAAAGATTAGGGGAAAAAGAAAGCAGAATTACTTTTGATACTTCTCACTCTATGTTCTTCAATTTCTTGTATATTTTTTAGTGGGTGGAGATGACCAATTTAAAAAAACAATGCAATCCAAAAGGCATATATAGGGATTTCCCTGGCAGTCCAGTGGTTAAGATTCTATGCTTCCGTTGTAGGGGGTACAGATTCAATCCCTGGTCAGGGGAGTAAGATCCCACATGATGTGACAGAAACCAAAAACCTGATTTTAAAAAAAAAATGCAAAAATAAATCAGTACAGAGGCTGGTACATAGTAAATACAAAAAAAAGGGAATCAATGCTATTATTGCTATAATAATTGTTATTATTGCTATATGTATTCCATGTGGAATAAGACCATGTTCTTGCTTATCCTGCTAAAAAGAAAGAGTGCAGAATAATTTCAAGATATATTCTAAATCTACAATATTTTGAAAAATAAGATTTATAAAACAAATGCCAAAATCATGTTTAGACTTCTGAAGGAAACCAACTGTTTTCAAGTACTTAAAATATTTTAGCTTACATTTAGATAAGAACAATTAATTGCCCTGATCACAACTTTGTGATTGCCAGGAAAAATATCAATAACCTCAGATATGCGGATGACACCACCTTTATGGCAGAAAGCAAAGAACTAAAGAGCTTCTTGATGAAAGTGAAAGAGGAGAGTGAAAAAGTTTGGCTTAAAACTCAATATTCAGAAAACTAAGATCATGGCATCTGGTTCCATCACTTCATGGCAAATAGACGGGGAAACAATGGAAACAGTGAGAGACTTTATTTTGGGGGGCTCCAAAATCACTGCAAATGGTGACTGTAGCCATGAAATTAAAAGACGCTTACTCCTTGGAAGAAAAGCTATGACCAACCTAGATAACATATTAAAAAGCAGAGACATTACTTTACTAACAAAGGTCTGCCTAGTCAAACCTATGGTTTTTTCAGTAGTCATGTATGGATGTGAGAGATGGACTATAAAGAAAGCTGAGCACTGAAGAATTGATGCTTTTGAACTGTGATGTTGGAGAAGACTCTTGAGAGTCCCCTGGATGGCAAGGAGATCCAACCAGTCCATTCTGAAGGAGATCAACCCTGGGATTTCTTTGGAAGGATCCGACTAAGGTCCATCTAGTCAAGGCTATGGTTTTTCCTGTGGTCATGTATGGATGTGAGAGTTGGACTGTAAGAAGGCTGAGTGCAGAAGAACTGATGCTTTTGAACTGTGGTGTTGGAGAAGACTCTTGAGAGTCCCCTGGACTGCAAGGAGATCCAACCAGTCCATTCTGAAGGAGATCAACCCTGGGATTTCTTTGGAAGGAATGATGCTAAAACTGAAGCTCCAGTACTTTGGCCACCTCATGTGAAGAGTTGACTCATTGGAAAAGACCCTGATGCTGGTAGGGATTGGGGGCAGGAGGAGAAGGGGATAACAGAGGATGAGATGGCTGTATGGCATCACGGACTCAGTGGACGTGAGTCTGAGTGAACTCTGGGAGTTGGTGATGGACAGGGAGGCCTGGCGTGCTGCAATTCATGGGGTCGCAAACAGTTGGACATGACTGAGCAACTGAACTGAACTGAACTGGGCTTCCCTGGTGGCTCAGACAGTAAAGAATCTGCCCACAATGCAGGAGACCTGGGTTCGGCCCCTAGGTCGAGAAGATACCCTGGAGACGGGAATGGCTACCCACTCCAGTATTCTTGCCTGGAGAATTTCATGGACAGAGGAGCCTCGCAGGCTACAGTCCATGGGGTCGCAAAGAGTCGGATGTGACGGGAAACACACTGGTGAGTCTGTTACTGAGTTTGCTTACGGGAATTCTCTAGGACTGTTAGGTACAGAGCACTCAGAGAGACTTCGTGGAAGGCCGACTGCCCATTTCCGGTGTCTGCTTAAAACTTAAAAGCAGACTGGATGCAACTGCCCAGGGGGTCAAGAGAGGCTCAGAGACACTCCTACTGCTCTGTGAAGTGGGTGTCCTTAGCTGGCACCCACAACCCGAGAGCTCAAGTAACCTTACCACGTTCCCAAAGCAGTTGAGCTAAGGTCCCTGACGGGCAGAGAATACCCCTTTTAACTGGGCAGCCTTTCGAAGTGTGAATACAAATTTTCAAATTTTGATTTTAAGCTTTCGAGCAGCTATTTGGTTTAGCAATGCAAAAGTGTGAAAATGTTAGTCACTCAGTTGTGTCTGACCCTTTGTGACCTATGACCTGTAGCCCACCAGGCTCTTCTGTCCGCATGGATTCTCCAGGCAAGAATACTGGAGTGGGTTGCCATTCCCTTCTCCAGGGGGTCTTCCCCATCCAAGAATCGAACCCAGGTCTCCTGCCATGCAGGGAGATTCTTTACCAGATGAGCCACCAGGGAAGCCCTTAAGCTGTGCAAACGCCAAAGCCTAAGACCTGGAGAGAGTCCCAGATTGCTACAGACCTGAAGAGTACAGACACAGCCATTGAGCCTTCTTCACAAAAACCTAACATCTGTAAGTTAGCTTAAAGACCTTAGGTGTGTTTACAGCTTATTTCTTGGAAGGCTACTTCCACATTGCTGGAGGCACCTGCCTATATCGTAGAGGAGAAAGTCCCTGAACGTGACCCATTCAGTAATTGGAAACCAGACCCCCAAGGTGCGAGTGATCATCTGATTGGGGGAAACAATCCTCCCCTCAACAGAGTCCACGATGGAACTAGAAAAGGAGGAAGAGGGCGCTGGGGGAGAGAGAGCAGGGCACAAGGAGAGGGCTCTAGGACCTGGTGCACAGGTGCAGGGAGCCGGCCAGGGGTGGCACGAGGGCGGTGCACCAGGGGCGGCGAGGGGAAGAGGGCGCACCGGGGGCGGCGCGGAGAAAGGGGCGCATCAACCAGGGGCGGCGGGGAGAAGGGGGCGCAACCGGGGCGGCTGGGGGAAGCGCGGGGCCGCCCGCTCTTACCGTTGCGCATAGTGGACGAGGAACATGGCCAGGAGGATGCAGTTGGGCCAGCGGCTGAGGCGCTCGGCGGGCGCGCCCGCGCCGGCGCACGCGAGGAGCGGCAGGGCCAGCGAGGGCAACTCCTGCATGGCCCAGGCGGCCCGCGCCGGTAGCCCGAAGGCAGAGTCGGACGACGCGTAGCGCCCGTAGGGCGAGCCCACCAGCTTCAGCAGCACGTAGCACACGACGCCCAGGGCGCATTCCAGGTAGGCGAGCGCGTCCAGCAGGAACCGCTCGGCCAGCTCCATGGTGGGAGACCGCAGGCGTGCTCCATGGCCCGGCAGCCGCGTCGGGCCACATATAGGGCGGCGGCGGCTGCGGGCGGGGCGGGGTGGGGCGCGGAGGCGCGGTTACCTGAGGCCGGCGCCCGCGGTCAAAGCCATGCGCCCAGATCCGCCCCGTGCGGGCGGCCCCGGAGCCACGCGCAGCCCGTCACCCCAGTCCTGGGTGCGCGCCGGGGACGGGGTGGGACGCCCGGGGCGCCCGCTCGCCACACCCACACGGCCA
>SJXQ01006412.1:337639-360749 GCA_006408695.1 Aepyceros melampus
ATCTCAACCACGCTTGCCACTGGCAGTGATTAGGTAGATAAGGCACGTAGAAAAGCACCCTGAACTCATTGTGAGCGCCCTGTAACATCTGGTAACATAGGCATCAGTAGCGCCTCTGATCACGCAGATTCCCGGGGGCGCCGGCACGGTTGTTGGGGTGGCTTCTGGTGTCGGGTGGCCTCTGGCACTGGGGTGGCCTCTGGTGCCGAGGTGGCCTCTGGCGTCAGGTGCCCTCTGGTGCCGGGGTGGTTTCTGGTGCTGGGGTGGCCTCTGGTGTGGCTTCTGGCGTCGGTGGCTACAGCCACGGCTGGGCCCGGCACTCTGTCCCCGGCCCCCACTTCGGAGCATGTTCCGTCTGCTTTCGTGTCCTTTTGGGCTGCACATGCCGGGTGCCTCCCTTGCAGAGAAAGTGATGGGTTTTTATGGCTGTCTTTATATTTTATTAAAAGTTCTATACTCCACCTTTGCCAAACAGAAGAACAGCATCTAAATGCGACAGGTTTGGTTCTCGTGAAACGACATGGTCTTTGTCCCCGGGTTCCTCAGCCGCCCCCTGATTGCCGTTCAGTCGCTAAGCTTCTTACCATTAGTGCCACATCTTCCCCAGCGAAACAGTCGCCTCTGCGCGCAGTACGTGGCTGAGTGAGCGCTGTGCGCGGTGGGCGTCGGCAGCGTGGCGGCTTCCTTTTGCTCTCACGCACGGCATCGGGAGCGCCCCTTCCTGTATTCTAGCCTCCTTTGCTGGGTCCGGACCCCCGAGTGCCACCAGATGGTTTTTTTTCCTTGTTGCTCTGAGCTTCTCTGTCTGCCTGGCGGGATTCTTTGCTTCCCGTGATTCTTACCTTGAAGCCACGGCCAGTTTAGAAGCGCTTCTCATCGCTCTGTTCTGATCTGCTCAGGACACGGCTGCGTGCTCTCCCGCTTCCTGTCCACTCAGGTGGCTCCTGTTGACCTCCTTTCCCACTCCCACCATGTTGAGGAGCACATGGTGCTGGGCACCTCCTGTGCTCCCTTCTTTGGGCGAGTTGTGCAATTCTCTGGCTTGGCATTTAATCTCTGGGGGTGTATGAACTGTCGGAGAAAGTGCAGGTTTGCACTTTGGCAGAGCATTCGTCATCCTGAGTCCATGTGAGGAGAGTGACGAGCGCGGGGTGGCTGGTCAGACAGGAAGTGCAGATTGTGAAGGAGCAGAAGCCTCCTGGTAGCTGACAGTTTTGGCTTTTTGTTGAGCATTCAGTCCTAAGCTGTTGAAATAGAGTTATGAGTGTCACAGGTGCTGGATTTTTCAAAGAATCTTTGAACAGTCGAACATGTGAACAGATGTCCTGACCCAAGGGTGAAGGTGTGGAGGATGGCTGCTTAGTGTGGAGGTTTAGTTGTCTGCCTTCCGCTGAGGCAAGGAAGCAGTGGTTGATGGGGCGGTGTCCAGGAATACAGAGCAGGTATGGGCTGCTCCTGGAAACAGGAGAACCAGGAAATGGAAGTCACAGTTTCAGCTGTGAGGGGACACTTCTAGGGGGCTTTCTCTGCTGTGTGCGTGTTGTACTTGAGTTTCTAACAAGCTAATGTCATTCTGACATTAATGCCAAAGAATGCTCAAAGTACTGCACAATTGCACTCAACTCGCATGCTAGTAAAGTAATGCTCAAAATTCTCCAAGCCAGGCTTCAGCAATGCATGAACCGTGAACTTCCAGATGTTCAAGCTGGTTTTAGAAAAGGCAGAGGAACCAGAGATCAGATTGCCAACATCCGCTGGATCATGGAAAAAGCAAGAGAGTTCCAGAAAAACATCTATTTCTGCTTTATTGACTATGCCAAAGCCTTTGACTGTGTGGATCACAATAAACTGTGGAAAATTCTGAAAGAGATGGGAATACCAGACCACCTGACCTGCCTCTTGAGAAGCCTATATGGCAGGTCAGGAAGCAACAATTAGAATTGGACATGGAACAACAGACTGGTTCCAAATAGGAAAAGGAGTACGTCAAGGCTGGATATTGTCACCCTGCTTATTTAACTTCTATGCAGAGTACATCATGAGAAACGCTGGGCTGGATGAAGTACAAGCTGCAATCAGGATCGCCGGGAGAAATATCAATAATCTCAGATATGCAGATGACACCACTCTTATGGCAGAAAGTGAAGAAGAACTAAAGAGCCTCTTGATGAAAGTGAAAGAGGAGAGTGACAAAGTTGGCTTAAAGCTCAACATTCAGAAAATGAAGATCATGGCATCTGGCCCCATCACTTCATGGCAAATAGTTAGGGAAATAGTGGAAACAGTGTCAGACGTTATTTGTTTGGGCTCCAAAATAACTGCAGATGGTGATTGTAGCTGTGAAATTAAAAGACGCTTACTCTTTGGAAGGAAAGTTATGACCAACTTAGCATATTAAAAAGCAGAGACATTACTTTGCCAACAAAAGTCCATCTAGTCAAGGCTATGGTTTTTCCTGTGGTCATGTATGGATGTGAGAGTTGGACTATAAAGAAAGCTGAGTGCCGAAAATGTGATTCTTTTGAACTGTGGTGCTGGAGAAGACTCTTGAGAGTCCCTTGGACTGCAAGGAGATCCAACCAGTCCATCCTAAAGGAAATCAGTCCTGAATATTCATTGGAAGGACTGATGCTGAAGCCAAAACTCCAATACTTTGGCCACCTGGTGTGAAAAGCTGACTCATTGGAAAAGACCTTGATGCTGGGAAAGATTGGGGGCAGGAGGAGAAGGGGATGACAGAGGATGAGATGGTTGGATGGCATCACCGACTCAATGGACCTGAGCTTGGGTAAACTCTGGGAGTTGGTGTTGGACAGAGAGTCCTGGTGTGCTGCAGTCCATGGGGTCGCAAAGAGTTGCACACAACTGAGCAACTGAACTGAATGTCATTCTGCTGGACATTACTGTCTTTTAATAGTGGCCATTTTTAACACTAGTAGAAAAATCGGTCTCACTTGCTGTATATGCAATAGTACTAACTTTGGTGTTCTGTATTTTCTTAATGCATTGGAAGTAATGCCCAATATTAATTTTTTCTGCTGTTTTTAATGCTGTTGCTGACTTTTAACAATTTCATTTTCCAAGGGAAACATCAGCCGTCAGGAAGCTGTCAGCATGATCCCACCGCTGTTGCTGAATGCCCACCCTCACCATAAGGTACTCTGAGCCTTACGTGGAAAATGCTGGTATTCATCTCCCTCTGTTTTGTTGAGACCTTTTATCTTAATGTGGTTCATCATTTATTTTTCCTTTTCACTTTGGGTGAAGTGGAAAATGATATGTGTTTTACTTTAGCTTCTTATTGCAATTTTACAGCTCAGTTTTTTTACTTACTGTTGAGATTATCTTCATTGTTTCTGATTGACTCAATCAGGTTGAAATCACAGTGAACCCATACCGAGGGCTTGTTGAATTCCGACCATGCTTCTGTGTTCTTTTTGTGAATTAATTCTTTATTGCACACACATCCCTGTGAGGGCAGATGCTATCACTGTCCCTGTTTTTCCAGATGAGAAAAAGGAAGCAAAGAAAAATGGAGGAAATTGGCTTAAAGTTAGAGGCTAGTCGTCAGGGGCCAAACTGAGATTGGAACCCAGCGAACTCTGCCCCATAGCGTTCTGTTACAAGGCTTTTTGCATTTAGTATCTTTACTCATCATCCCTGAATGTATTTTTCTGCTGGTTTCTAGTGCCGTTTTTGTTCTGTTTCCTGTGGAACGAGTATCTTTCTCTTCCTGTGGTTTGGGGGCAATATATATTACGGCATCCCAGTAAATTAAATAGAACATATGCTGTAGATTTATCTTATAAATAAATGTGCTTAGGTCCTAAAGTAGAAATGAAAAATAATTTTCAATTGTTCTAAGTTTGATGTAGGATAGTTGGTTTATATAAAGAAAAACGTCAAACGTTTTCTTGCTTTTCACTAGATCTTAGATATGTGTGCAGCTCCCGGGTCAAAGACCACACAGTTGATTGAAATGCTGCACGCGGACATGAACGTCCCCTTCCCAGGTATGTGTGGGGCTGGGGTCTGGGGTGGGGGTGCTGGTTTGGTGGGTGGTGGACGAGGAAAAGAGCAAACAGTGATAGCTTATGGTGAACAGTGTGATCTCTGAGGAAGATTGAGCTTCGGGACCAGGGACCAGGCTTGATCGCTCAAGAGCTTTTGTGTAGCAGAGTTTTATTAAAGTATGAAAGGGACAGGGAAAGCTTCTGACATAGACATCAGAAGAGGGGCAGAGAGTGCCCCCTTCGCTAGTGTTAGCAAGGGAGTTATATCCTTTTTAAATTAGTTATTACAGTAAATCAAAAGAATGTCTCAAGGTTGTAAAAATTTTACCAGACCCACTCCCACAATTTACATTTTAGGATAACAGAATTAGAACTTAACAATAGAAAGGTCCTACCAGACCCACTCCCATGATGTACATTCTAAGATACCAGGATGAGTCAGAAGGTTTTCAGGAAGGAGAAAATGTCCTCAAGCAGGATTGTTGTTATATAATTCCTAAAGTGAAGTCGCTTAGTCGTGTCTGACTCTTTACGATCCCATCAACTGTATCTACCAGGCTCCTCCGTCCATGGGATTTTCCAGGCAAGAGTACTGGAGTGGATTGCCATTTCCTTCTCCAGGGGATCTTCCTGACCCAGGGATCAAACCCAGGTCTCCTGGATTGCAGGCAGACGCTTTACCCTCTGAGCCACCGGAGAAGCCCAGCATATAATTCCTCGGACAGAGTTTAAACCGGGTTATTTGTTGTGTAATCATCAGTTCTGGGCTTAAAGGAAAAAAAAAAAAAAAACTTAGTTGTATGTGACTAAGATTAAGGAATGTAGAGAAAAAAAGAAAAGATGTTTGTCCTTTCCTCTTCCTTGAGAATTCCAGACCCCTTTTTCCTCCTTGGGTACCCGGGACTTCTTATCAACCTGCCTAGGAATTGGCTTTGTCTACAGGAGGCGTCAGGCAGCTGGGCTTCCTGTCTCTGAAAGGAGAGCTGGGTGCTATGCACGACCTGTCACTCCTGCCCTCGCATGCCCCGTGGAGAGGGGCCTTCAGTTTAGCATCATGCCTGGTCTCTGTAAAAGGACGTGGTGTTTCTTTTTGAAGCCACAGTAGGTAGATTTTTTTTTTTTAATCTACCTGCTGAAAATCTGGCTGCTTCGCACCCTGGTTGCATCACACGGGATCTCTTGTCGCGGCGCGCCTGCCTTCACCATGGCGCTCGGCCCAGGAGTTGACCCCCAGCGTGTGGGGTCTCAGATCTCCCACCAGGGTTCAGACCCACGTTCCCTGCATGGCGAGGCAGAGTCTTAACCACCAGACCCCAAGGGCGTCCCCAGTAGGTTGATTTCAGTTTGCATTTTCGGGAGTCCCCGTCTCACATTGGAGTTTAAGTTCTCTTCTGACGGTTAGTACCTGTGTGAGAGGCGGGAGGATGTAGTTTAGAGCCACCGTCAGACTCCCAGGTTCAAATCCCACCAGCGTCTGGTAGGTGAGTTATGTGACGTTTCCAGACTCCACATAGGAAATGAGGCTTCAGTCTTGAAGTTGGAAGACATTAGGTCGATGGCAAAGGTCCAAGCTCCCCGGCAAGTGGACCCTCAGTCCCCACCCCGCTCCGGGAGCTGACTCTCAGGGTCTGGAGTGGAGCCCCAGCAAGTGTGGCCTATTTTAAACTTGTCAGGAGACTCTTAGTTTCCACCTCTTTCTCTCCTCACCCTCCCTTTTTTTGTTTATAATCAATGGTAGAAAAGGTAGTTTGGGCAGAATAAGCCATCCAAAGTGAGGAACTGTTGGTGAGATGAATTTTGAAGGTTTGACATTTTAAGGGACTTGAAACCCCTGCCAAGCCGCCCGCTTCCTTCTCCTGGATGCGGCCCCAGTTCCGGCCAGTCTGAGGCTGGGTTGCGGGTCGCGCCTGCCAGCCTGGGGGCGAGCGCTGCCCCCTCTGCTGCCTTTGCCCGACGCCGCGCCTGTGCGTCCGCAGAGGGCTTCGTCATCGCCAACGACGTGGACAACAAGCGCTGCTACCTGCTGGTGCACCAGGCTAAGCGGCTGGGCAGCCCCTGCATCATGGTGGTCAACCACGACGCCTCCTGCATCCCGCGCCTGCAGCTCGACGTCGACGGCAGGAAGGAGGTCCTCTTCTACGACCGCATCCTCTGTGACGTCCCTTGCAGGTACCGTCAGGAGGCCCCGCGAGAAAACAAGTCAGAGTCTAAAGTGAAGCTGCACATGCGTGTGTATAGTGCATCTGGTCACAGCTGGTTTGAAGAAAGAGGCAGTGTGAGCCAAAATCCGAAAACAGAAACAGTTTTAGTGATAAACTGAAGGAGATCAGAGAGGGCTGGTCTTCATGGCCTTGACAGGGAACGTGGAGAGCAGTGACATCACATCGAGCCTAATTGCGGGCATTGTGCCAGGAGTGGGGTGTGAGTGTTCATTCTCGCCTGCTTGCGGGGAGTGTAGATACGGTGTCACAGCGTAATGATCCGTGTTAGCACCGGGTGAGGACATCTGGGGGTTCCATGAAGGTTGGCAAACTCATGCATTTGTACACGTATCTTTCTTTGAAATTTATTATGTTAGATTTTTATAGTTTACAATAAAAGAATTTCAAGGCATAGCTGAATTACTGAGTTTTTCCAAAAAGGAAAGAATGAAACTAAAGTGGCTAGGTTCCTGGAGTCAGTGCCGTGGATGCAGATGTCAAACGTGTCTCTCTGAGCACATGGCTTGGGCAGACTGTTACACAAAACCCTCCGTTGTACTTTGTTAGCCCTAAATGCAGCATTTGAGCGGGATGCATTGTTACCGAGTCCTGTTTTGTTTAAACAAATGATAGCTTTACTGCTGGTGGCAGAGCTCAGTGGCGGTGTGACTGTGTGTCATATACCGGAAGAAGTCCCTTCAGAAAAGCTGAAATAGGTCATGAGCTGCAATTGTTTTTTTTTCTCGGATTGCAGGTTTTTAGTTTTCTTTGGGATTAGATGTTTTCCCACTCCTGTGGTTTTCTTATCCTCTTTTTTTTTTTTTTTTAAATTGGAGGATAATTGCTTTACCATGCTGTGCTGGCCTCTGCCATACCTTCCCGTGACTCAGCCTCGGCAGGTGTACATCCGTCCCCTCCCTCCGTCTCCCACCCCGTCCCTCTAGGTGGTCACAGAGCGCTGGGTTGAGCTCCCTGTGTTCTTGTGATCAGAGATACCACCCTGTGACCATGATGTGGCCTCTGAGCTGTAAGCTGCGGCAGTCAGCATTTCAGTCCCCACAGGACAAGCAGGGGATGTCATTTGAAAGCCGTTATATCTTACAGGACATTTCCACCCTGCGGAGCCTTCACCTGAAGGACATGTGACTAGACCCACAGTGAAAATTACTTTTTACAGGGAAAGCCAGCGGACACAGAAATTCCTCCAAAAAAATTAGACCCGGACAGAAAGACTAGTTGATCAACTGTATTATAAAATTTACATGGGAATGATTTCTATTAAATAAGAGTAGAAATTTAAAAAATGTTTAATTGAACATTCGTGGTAAAGAAATTAAATTGGCTTACTGAATTTGCTGAGGAAATCCTTTATAAGTTTATCGTTATTCGTGTAATTCTGATTAAAATGCTACTGTGATCAGCAAGTTTCTAAGTAGCAGGATCAGATTGTTATCTGTGTTCAGAGTTCTGTCCTAGGTCTGGAGGTGGTGTTTTGCTGATACTTCTCTTAAATGGAAGCAAATTACTCTCTCTGTTGAGTGAGGTTTCCTACTCAGATCTTTTATTTTCTTGTTGAATTGAAATTGAGATATAATTAGAAAGGTTAATGCATTATAGTGTCCTCCAAACAAATAGGAAGTTTATTGGTTTATAAAGTAAATTTACCACTTATTTTCTAAGTGGTACTCATAATACCCTTTAGCTTGGAGTGTTGAGCTCCAGTCATCCCCTGGTACAGAGTTTCAAGTTCTTAAATGTCTTTCTTTGCAGTGGAGATGGCACAATGAGGAAAAACATTGATGTCTGGAAGAAGTGGAGCACCCTAAACAGCCTGCAGCTGCATGGGTGAGTCAGCTGCACCTGGGGCCCTGGGTGACGAGGAGGTGAGTGAAGGCCTCTGGTCGAATCCCTGAACGTGCAGAGCTTCAGCTGGCTGACTGCAAGCCTCAGAGCTGCCTTCCTGAGTATGCCTATTTGTCAGGAGTTGTTTCTGAAACCTTTCAAGAGTAGGACACTGAAGTTGTATACGTTTCAGGTACACATGTATAGAAAATGCCTTTTATAAAAATTTCCTGTGATATTTCAAACATGTCCGTGAAAAGACTGTTGCTTACTAATATTTCTCCTTTCTGTTTTCAGTTTTTCTTGTTGAATCCTTTTAACATCTGATCTCAGAAATATTTATGGCTATATTAAAAAAATTTTTGGAAAGTTCTTAAAACTGAAAGGAAAAAGGAAATCTTATAACTCAGATATATTTTTGTAATTCCTCGAGTATTGTACTGTTTTCCTCTGCATAGGGGTTTTTTAAAATTGTCTACAGAGCTTTGGTTTCTTTATTTCATTTAAAATCAGCATTACAGATGCAGAGCTGTGGGCGGCCTAGAGTGTGCAAGCATGTGACCTAGAGTGTGCGTGTGTGTGGCCTGGAGCGTGGTGCGTGCGGCCTGGAGCGTGCGTGCGTGCGGCCTGGAGCGTGCGTGCCTGTGGCCTGGAGCGTGCGTGCGTGCGTGCTCAGCCGCTCAGGCGTGTCCAGCTCCTTGCGACCCTGTGGACTGTAGCCCACCAGGCTCCTCTATCCATGGGATTGTTCCAGGCAAGAATACTGGAGTGGGTTGCCAATGCCTTCCTTGGGATATCTTCCCCACCCAGGGATCAAACCTGAGTCTCCTTCACTGACTGACAGGTGGATCTGTACCACCGAACCACCACCTGGGAAGCCCTGATCTAGAGTATCCTAATGAATATTTTTGTAATCCTGATACTAATCTACATTTAAATTTATTGCTTAACTACTCTGATAATTGCGGGGGGGGAGGAGTGGGAAGCAAAATTCGCTGGTACAGAAAAAAATATTAATGAAAGTTAAAAAAGAAGTATCTGTAAACAATGTTGATACTAATCTATATTATGCAAATTTATTACTTAACTATTCTGATAATGGAGAAAAAACCAAAATCCACTGGTGCAGAAAAAAATAATGAAAGTAAAAAAAGCATCTATAAGCAATGTTGTTTCTGCAGCCAGTTAAGCCGACTGTGCTCTTTTCCCCATGGGCCTGTGTACAGTGGCCGCAGACAGCAGCCTCCTTGGTGGTGTATGCAGCCTGTTGCCGGTACAGGTCGCCCTAAGGGGCCTTGGAGACAGCTCTTTCTAGTGGGCATTCATGACTGGACTGCTGTCCCCAGTGTATCCCTGGGTTGGGAGGATCCCCTGGAGAAGGAAATGGCAACCCACTCCAGCACGCTTGCCTAGAGAATCCCATGGACAGAGGAGCCTGGTAGGCTACAGTCCATGGGGTCGCAAAGAGTCGGACACGACTGAGCAACTTCACTTTCACTTTCATAAGCAATGTTGTTACAGTTCTGTTAACCTTTCCCAGCATACAAGCAAAGCATAAAGCTAACGATTGAATTCAATGTATTAGGAAAATTTCACTGTTAAAAAGACCATACAGAACATGATTTTTCTTTCTATTAGCAGTTGGTATATTCTAAACCTAAGTTCCTGTTTCATGTGAAGCATTGAATTGATACAGTTAAATAATAAATTTAGATAATATAGGTTACTGTCAACATTGTTTATAGACACTTCGTTTGCTTTTCAGTTGTCAGAATAGTTAAGTAATAACTTAGATAGTATAGATTAGCATCAGGATTACAGAGGTCATCTAAAATAATCATAGTCAACACTTAGAGGATACCGTCTGCACACACGTGTACACACCGAATGTAGGTTAAGTGTATTAATCGCATCGCATCGGACTTCCCTGGTGGCCCAGTGATGAAGAATCTGCATGCCCACACAGGGGACGTGGGTTTGATCCCTGGTCCAGGAAGATCCCACGTGCCTTGGGGCAGCTGAGCCTGTGTGCCGCAGCTGCTGGAGGCCTCGTGCGTAGAGCCTGTGCTCTGCAATGGAGACCCAGCGCAGCCAGAAATAAAGCAAAAATGAGTGAGTGAGTGCACCGAATTTACTTTTAAATGAAGCGTGTCACATAGAAGATGTGATTTACGTTCACAGAGGAACATAAAATGGAGTTATGTAGAAAAATTTTTTTAAAATGGAGTTACGTTGAAAATCTTGATATTCAGAAGGTATTTCTTCTGTGAAGAGCCTTATGAAGAAAAGGAAAGTCTTTTAAAAGATTGGAGACACTATTTTTGTGAATGGCACATTCTGGGTTTATAGGCATCAGTTGGTCCCCCCATGGGAGATGAAGGATTTCTACAGATAAGTTCCTGGTATCTTCTGTCTCCTCAACCTGCTGGGTTTATTAAATTTCATTGTCATTTTGAAAAGGATTCAGTTGGTTTCCCAAATTCTCTTCATAATTTTACCTCGGAACTATATTGGGATGCATTAAAAATCATGAAATGGTGCCATTTGTAGCAACTGGATGGACTTAGTGATGGTCATTCTAGGTGAAGTGAGCCAGACAGATAAAATGCCACATGACCACTTACATGGGGAATCTAAAAATACAGCACACTAGTGACTGTCGCAGGCAAGAATCAGACTCTCGGATCCAGGAGCAAACTGGTGGTTACCCGTGGCGAGGGGAGGAGGGGCAGTGTAGGGCGTGGGGATTCTTGCTTTCAAGCAGCATGGAGCACCTTCACTAGGTCTACTCACATTGACTTCGCTTAGAACCTTGAAATGTACAATAGTGAGCGTTGCTCATTTTACGGTGCTCTGTGTTTGCTGTAAGTCTGTCCTAAGCTCTAGTGAGTGCCTGCTTTAGGAGGTGCCCGTGATGTGTGTGTCAGATGGCGGTGCTCCGTCTTAAAGTAACCGAGCATCCGGCCCTCAGTTTACAGCTGCGGATCGCAACGCGGGGCGCTGAGCAGCTGGTGGAGGGGGGCAGGATGGTGTATTCTACGTGTTCGCTGAATCCCATCGAGGATGAAGCCGTCATAGCGTCTCTACTAGAAAAGAGTGAAGGTGAGTGCGCGCTGACTCTCTAATAAAGTGTGTTTCAGAACCTCTATTGCTGTAGTGCGTTCTCCTGTAGACTTTTTTAACTTTGTTCATGGACATTAGCTTCTGTGATTAGTCCTTAAACCCTACAATGCGGTGTGTGCGTGCTTGTCAAGTCGCTTCAATCGTGTCCGGCTCTTTTCAAGCCTGTGGACTGTAGCCCACCAGGCTCCTCTGTCCGTGGGATTCTCCAGGCACGAATACTGGAGTGGGTTGCAGTGCCCTCCTCCAGGGGGTCTTCCCGAATGAGCCCACCGCTCTTATGTCTCCTGCATTGACAGACAGGTTCTTTGCCACTAGCGCCACTTGGGAATCCCCAAGATGAGGTAGCCCTGATGACAGACATGCTTCTATAATGAATTTGTCATTTTTCATGAGAAATGAATTTTTCCTGTTTTCTTTCTATAAGTTTGAAAGGTAGTATCAGATCCTTTACCACACCATTGCATTTTTTTAAAGTTTTAATTGTGGTAAAACACATGTGATTTGAAATTATTCAGTTAATTTAAAACATGCAGTTCATGGCGTAACTGCATTCTCTCTGTTGTGTAGCCAGTCTCCTGAGCTCTTGATCTTTCGAATGACCTTTTGGCCAGTTGAGCTGCTCCCCCATACCCTCCCCACCCCCCTGTTCCCTGCTGTAGTTTCTGTCTCTGTGTGACTGCTCTGGGCATCTCCTCTGAGCGGAGTCATGCAGCATTTTCGTGTGTGACTGGCCGGCTTATTCAGGGTCATGTCCCCAAGGTTCACTCACGCTGGATCATACGCTCTCAGAATTCCCCTTGTTTTTGAGGCTGAAAATACTATGTTTAGACCGTACTTTGTCCATCCGTTGATCTGCCAGTGGACGCTTGGGTTGCTTCCACATCTTAGTTGCTGTGAATAACGCTGCTTTGCACACGGCTGGACCAACGACTCTTGGAAGACCCTGCTTTCAGTTCTTCTGGGTGTATATGCAAGTGAAATTGCTGCAGCCTGTGCTAATTCTGTGTTTATCTGTTGCTACTACTACTACTAAGTCACTTCAGTCATGTCTGACTCTGTGTGACCCCAGAGATGGCAGCCCACCAGGCTCCCCCGTCCCTGGGATTCTCCAGGCAAGAACACTGGAGTGGGTTGCCATTTCCTTCTCCAATGCATGAAAGTGAAAAGTGAAAGTGAAGTCGCTCAGTCATGTCCGACTCAGCGACCCCATGGACTGCAGCCTACCAGGCTCCTCCATTCATGGGATTTTCCAGGCAAGAGTACTGGAGTGGGGTGCCATTGCCTTCTCCAGTTTATCTGTTGAGGCCCACAATACTTCTTTCCATAGCCGCCGCACCGTTTCATGTTTCTGCCAACAGTGCACAGGTGTTCCCGTTCCTCTCCATCCTCCGCAGCACTTGCTCTTTTCTGCTTTCTTGAATATTAACCATCCTAATGGGAGTGAGGTCTTACCACACTGTTTTACACTGAGGGACCAGACAGACTGTAAGAGCGTTTCATGTGTTCATGTCAGAGATTTCTCCTGTTATGTTTTTGCTGAAATGTTAACCTTTTCCATCAATTCTCCTTAAAGCACATAGTGGGAAATTTGAAACTAACTGCATTTCCTGAATAGAATGCTGCTTACGTACGGAGCAGGTTGAAATGTAGATCCTGAAACTGGTGTGCATTTCCTGAGATGGTGTCCACGACTGTCTCAGCTTCTGTTACATTCTTCTCAGTGGCTGAAAGGCCTGTGCTATGAGGTCAGCCCTCCTGTTCTCACCTTTGCAGTCCTTTCCATTTGAATTTACTGTGTCATATTTTGTTTCGCTATCCTTATCTGAAGCCTTGATTTCTGTATCATGTTTTCCGTATGGAAGAGCTGCACACTTCTGGTGGTGCTCTATTTCAGAAGGCCTGTGAAGAGAAAGGCCGTGGGTGGTGTAATCTGACAGTAACGAGAGTCCTGTTCTCTAAGCATTTTCTCCCTGGGCAGGTGGGTTTCTGTCTGCATTTCACTGTCACAACTGTCTCTTTGCACGTGGTGGCTCCAGACCACATCATGGCTGTCCCATTCCCGTGCTCCGTCAGAGGCATGTGTGTAGATGTGGCTTCATCAGACAGAGACTCTTGCCGGGTCTTGTCCTCTGCATCTGCTGGGGATTTTAACTGCAGGGCTGGGGCCCCCACCTGAACGTCCTCAGGCCCAGCAGTGGGGAAAGGTGGCCAGTAAGCAGTCAGTCTGTGCTCACCTCATCCCAGATGCTGGCAGAGTCAGCGCTGAGCCCAAGCAGCATTGGATTGAGAAAACCAGCTTCTGTGTCTGTGCTGTTACCTGGTTTCGTGTTTAGAAGCCAGAATATTTGGATGTACCGTGGAGGCCAGCCTGACGCTTTTGTCGAAGGTTTCTCCCTGTTGGACCTCCGCCTTGGGGACTTTTCTGCTTCGTGTTCGTGAGTCCTGCATTTTTCACAGCTTCCGTGGAGCTCTGTTGGATTTTCCCTTTTGTGAGGCTGTCCATGGATCTGTCCGTGGGTTGTGGGTGGCTCATCTGAGAGGTTTCCGGTAACGGCCCCAGAGCAGAGCTTCTTGTAACAGTCCCCTGTGAACACTGCTTTAGACGGGGCTGTTGTCCTGGTGGCCATTTTAGAAAACCAGCTTGGGCCTGAAGCTGAATGTTTAAAAATGTCCACAGTTTCATCATGTTGCTTTTTGGATCCGGTATGTTTGTTTGAGTTAAAGGCATGCAGACGCAGGTCATCTCCTTGGCTCCCAGGAGCCAGCCGAGTGCAGGCTCCGGTCCTGTGTGCGTTTCTGGGCCGCCTGCCGTGGCCATGTCTCGGGCGCAGCGTGGACTCTGCAGCTGCTTCCTGCAGCAGCTCCTCTGCTGCCCTTTACCCACGTGGTGGCATTTGCTCTGAGTGTGCAGTTCCGTGGCCTTGAGTGACTTTGATACTACACTGTGGAGAAGAGCTCATTTACGGTCAATCCCTGACCTTCTCCAGAAGTCTCTGATCTGCTCTGTCTGGGCGAGTCTGCCCTCCCTGGTCAGTCTTTGTAAACAGGATCTTGACAGTGTGCGATCTTTTACAGCTGCTTCCTTTCACTGGGCTAACGGGAGTTTTTGTTTTGCTGTTCACCTGCAGGTGCTTTGGAGCTCGCCGACGTGTCCTCGGAGTTGCCAGGACTGAAGTGGGTGCCTGGGCTCTCGCAGTGGAAGGTATTCTCCCTTAGGACTCTGGCTTAAAAGGGTGGGTCAGCTTACTAGGCCTCTTAGAGTCGTGAGAATTTTAGAGCACCCGCTCTAGGGTAACTTGAATAAATGGTTCATTTGATTATGCAACTTAGAATCAGTTTCAGAATTATGTTTAATGACAAACGGTACGTTTATATAAATATTTCTGGCAGTGGAAGTTTTCCTGCCTTTATTCTGCAATTATAAATCAGCTTTGTTTATATATAAGTATAGCTTTGCTTTTTTCCCTTTTAATTGGCTGGGATTCCAAGCTTTGTTTCCGGTATGAAGCAGTTCACTTCTTAGTGTTAGCCCAGGAACAGTCTGAGGCTTGTTTTATAAAAGAAAGAAAGAAAAAAAAAATAACCTGCTTGGAAAACGAAAATCCACCTCATAGAATGAGTGGTTCATGGAATAAAAGGTGGTGTCGTTTCTTTCCTTGCAAACCGTCCTCTTTTTGGGGAGAAGTGAGACGTGACATCTCTTGAGAGCTTCCCCACCCCATCCTGTGGCAGTCCCTGCTCTCAGATGGGCTGGTCATTCAGAGTCCTTCCCCTCGCCCTGCAGGTGATGACGAAAGATGGGCAGTGGTTCACATCCTGGGACGACGTCCCCCACAACAGACACACTCAGATCCGGCCAACCATGTTCCCCCCGAAGGACCCCTCGAAGCTGCAGGCCATGCACCTGGAGCGGTGGTGAGTTTCCGGGGAGATACGTCTCGGGCATTTCCTGCATGGGCCGTGCTACACCCTTGGCTGAGCTCTTGAACGTGAACTTTGCAGCAAGTGAGGTTCTCAGTGCCTCTTAGCTGCTGGCAGCAAGCAGTTGTATTGTAAACTTAAAAAAGCAAACTGGTTTGAACATAAATGGTGATGTTTTAGACATTGCGTTATTAACTCCTTACAGGTTACACACTGACCAATCTCTCAGTGAGGGTTGTGTATTATATTGTGTGAGTAATATATTATGTTGTGAGATTATATTTTGGATCAGTTAAAAAGGGTAAATTGTGTATGTGTGTGCTTTTTCAGTCTTAGAATATTACCACATCATCAGAACACTGGAGGGTTCTTTGTGGCGGTGTTGGTGAAGAAGTCTTCAATGCCGTGGAATAAACGTCCCCCAAAGGTAAACGTCTTCCAGAACAGCAGAGCGTGCTGTGTGGCCTTTCTGTGCAGTTGAGGCCGAAGCGGCCCGTGGAGCGTGTTTGAAGGGTGGAGGGCAGTGTGTGTGGTGGTGATGGTGTCCTTGCATTTTTGAATTTTCCAAAAAGCAGCAATTTCTTAAAACTTTTAATTAAAGTCGCTCAGTTTTGTCTGATTCTTTGTGACCCCATAGACTGTACCATCCATGAAATTCTCCAGACCAGAATACTGGAGTGAGTAGCCTTTCCCTTCTCCAGGGATTTTCCCAACCCAGGGATCAAACCCAGGTCTCCCACATTGCAGGCGGATTCTTTACCAGCTGAGCCACAGGGAAGCCCAAGAATACTGGAGTGGGTGGCCTTTCCCTTCTCCAAGGGATCTTCCTGACCCAGGGATGGAACCCAGGTCTCTCCCACATTGCAGGCGGATTCTTTCCCAGCTGAGCCACCTTATAAGGGAAGTGGAAGAGGCGTGAAGACCGCTCTGTGGCTCGGTCAGAACCCCTGCTGGTGGCGTCTGAGCCTTGTGCTCCTGCGGGTGGTGTTCAGCTGGGACAGCTCTGCCAGCCGCACAGCCTTCCCCTTGGCTGTGAGGGGCAATGCCAGGCTGTCCAGGCCTGGCTCAGGTGGACGTGGGCGGGGCTGACCCGTCATAAGGAACCTCAGCCGCCCCTGCGGTTGTGTGAGGGAGGCCATGAGGCAGAGAGGTGGGGAGAGGGCGGCTGCCGCTTTTTTTTGTTTTTTAATGATTTTATTTATTTGTTTGTTTTTGGCTGCGCTGGGCCGTCTTTGCCGTGAGGGCTTTCTCTAGTCACGATGTGGGGGCGTCTCTTTGCGGCGGGTTTTCTTGTTCAGGAGTGCAGGCTCCAAGAAGTGTGCGTGGGCTCGTGAGTTGTGGCTCCCGGGCCCCGGAGCGCGGGCTCAGTAATCGTGGCCCGTGGGCTCAGTTGCTCGGAGGCCTGTGGGGTCTCCCCAAACCTGGGATCAGGCCTGGGTCCCTGGTACTGGCAGGTGGATTCTTTCCCCCTAGCCTCCAGGGAACCCCGAAGGCAGCCTCTGAGTCTTAACTCGGGGTTGTGGTGTGAAGCGCGGTCCTCCCCTTTGTCAGCGTGCGGTGGGACTTGATAGCTTGTCCCTCAGCATGCCTCCCGTTGCCGTGGGCCTAGGGTCACTGTCTGCAGGGCTCCAGTTCCTTTGGGTCCGTGCTGGAAAATGAGGACCGATGGTGCTTATAGCCTTTGGAGAAGCAGAAGCCAACCATTCTCTAGGGTACGCAGATGCCTCAGTCACAGCCTCATGGGGAGGTGACGTGGCTCTTCCTAGCGGTCATCCTGGGGCTTGTGAGGCTGGAGAGGGTCCCCTGGAGGCAGGGCTCCTGCCTCTCGCAGCCCCTCGCCCCCACTAGGAGAGCAGGCGTGGAGCTCAGAGCCATGCGCGCAACATGTGAACGCCGACCTCGTCTGCACCTGGGATTGTCTTGCAGCCATTGCCGCACATTACACGGGATGTTCATGCAGTCACAATGGTATTGATGAAGTAGTTTGTATGCTTTCGTTCTGAGACTTAAAAGCTGTGAATGTTGCATTCTGAGATCCATCTTACTTTGCACTGGTCACATCTGACCTGGTCAGAGCACATGTGAGCCCACCTAGCGTGGCGCTGCTGGGGCCACGTGGTAAGACTGGGGGCCTCAGGCTTCAGGACGCTGTTGTCCCGATGAAGCGATGCAGGGTGTGAACGCTGCTGGAGCTGGGGGTGGGCAGAGGCGTGCGGACAGAGTGCGGTTGGTGTCATTGTGAGGGCGCAGGGTCAGATCTCAGCATTGCGACCGACATAGGGAGCTTCCTGGGCCAAGGGGTGCGGGAGGGGGGCTCTGGGAAGCAGGCGGTTTCCAGAAGCACAGACATGGGGGGCGGGGTGGAAAGGACACACAGCGTTGCTAACCTTGGTAGAGGAGTTGGGGGTTTGTCTTTGTTTGCCTTTTTCTTTTACAATTAAACCACGTTTTCCAAAGGGAATGCTGCACAGCGTTACAGAACCTGACTGGTCTGTCCGCTTAATAGCTTTGTGAACTCGACGGATGTGTTGGACTTTCCTGTGTGCATAACCTAATTTGTAAACTCACTTCATAAGGGTTGGGAAATACCACTTTTACCATTCTGGTGACTTGTTGGAAAGAAACTGTGGTTTTAAAGGAGTTTACCAAGTTGAGGTGTAATGGACACAGGCCATCGTGTCGGTTCAGGGCCACGCCATGGGGATTCTGTGTAAATATACCTGGTGTGGTGTCTTTTTCTCAAGGTGAAACTTTTAAGGTCTCTCATAGCAAGTTTGAAATACGCAAGCAGTGTTGTTACCTGTAGTCCCTGTGCTGTGTGTCACGTGGTCGTTAATTGTCTAAGATCTTATATAAATATAGGTATACATAAAAAGTTAACGGCAGTAAGAACACTTTGCTCGTTCTTAAAGCCGAATTTATCTATAGTTGTCCCAGATCAGAAGTCAGCTCGTTTTTCGAGAAGTGGTCCCTCTGTCGCGGGAGGTGCGCTTCATCTTTCTTCAGTTGATCCCCGGGCCCTGAAGAATTTCCACTCTCCTCTCTTTGAGTCCTTGTCTTTCTTCTCTGCCCTGTGTAGCGTGTCTGGAAGTGTTTGACTCACTGCACAGAGCAGATGCCTGGCAGGATTTCTGGGGGAAGACAGGCCAGTGTTGCTGGCCTCCACTAAGAAACAGGAAGTTAAATCTAGACTTTGTGCCCATGAATCTGCTTATAATAGCAGATTTAGAATACTTACTTTTTTAAAGAATCCTGTAGTTTGTCTTTTGCACGTGAACTGCTGTGTTCGTTCGGACAAGTTGTATGGCCCTGGAATCTTCCCTCCCTGTGTCAGGACAGAGGCGGTTGCTGTCCCGGTGTTAATGAGCGTGTCCCTGTCCAGCTGCAGGGTGAGCCGGCGGAGCCGCGGGCCCCCGTCCCCCCGAGCCCTGTGGAGCCCACGGTGGGCTGCGCCTCCAACCCCTCGGAGCTGGAGAGCAAGCTGGTGCCTGGAATCAGCGACACAGGAGCAGTGGAGAGAGTGGAGAACGTGGACGACAGTGGGAGTAGGAGGGGCGGCGTGTGCGGGTGAGGACCGCCGCGTTGTGGCCCTCGCGCCCCGGGGCTGATAACCCCCGGGGTGGACGCCTCGGACCGGCCTCCGCAAGGAAGAGACCCGCGTCCCTGCAGGCCGGGGCAGGGCCGCGGGGGGAGGCGTGGGCTGGTGGGACTACAGCAACCCCTCGCTGACAAATGCCCGCACCCCGTCCTCTCCTCAGCCCTCCTCCGTCAAGAAAATGAAGCTGTTTGGATTTAAGGAAGATCCATTTGTGTTTATTCCCGAAGACGACCCTCTGTTTCCACCTATCCAGTAAGGATTCATTCGGCCTGTTACAATTCCTCATTTATGTTTACCATGGGGTTAAATGCACACGTGGTCACGTGTAACCGTAGTTGTTCATGTAGCTCCTTTTTAACTGCCTGTGAGAGCTGGGTGAAGCTTTAGAGGGTGTTTACCAAACTCTTCAGTTTTTAAGATGAGCAGTAATCAGAGAATGCTGGACCCCCGAAGGCAGAGATGACGGAGGTGGGGACTCTGGACTGCGGGCCTGAGTGGGGAGCCCTCAGTGGGGGTCCATGGCCAGGGCGCCCCACCTTGCTGCCAGTTAGGGTCGGTCTGGTGGGGTTTCCGGGTCGATCACAGGGGAAAGGTGCTCAGGATACCTGCCGGGTTCACCTCTTCCTCGTCGGGTAAATTTAGTGTCTGTGAGCCAGAGTGCTCGCGTATGCTGTCCTGTAGATGGCTGGTCCTTTGCCTGTGTTTGTGAAAATCCCTTCTAAAATGTCCATGAAGGGGGAGTGTTCTCAGGTGTGTTGCTGGAATTCAGGGGAGACCCTGTGCCTGTGAATGCAGGTCCTGGATCCAGGAGGTGCACGCCAAGCAGGGGGCATTAGGGTTAGACAGTGGCCGTCCAGGGCAGAGCCCCCGGCCCTGAACCACACGAGCACAAGTCAGACCAGGGAGGGAGCCGGACGCCACGAGGCTGGCGTCATGTTTGAGCTGAACGCTCATAACCAGCTGTGTCTCTTTCACAGGAAGTTTTATGCTTTGGATCCCTCGTTCCCAAAGATGAATCTGTTAACTCGTACCACGGAAGGAAAGAAGAGGCAGCTCTACATGGTGTCCAAGGAGCTGCGAAACGTGCTGCTGAACAACAGTGAGAGGATGAAGGTGGGGTCCTGGCCAAGGAGGGCCGTCCTTTCTCACTGCTCTCACTTTGTCGGAGGGGCCGGGGCTCAGCCGCCCGCCCGGGGTCTCAGAGCCGGCAGTGGGCACAGGCCGCCTGCCTGGGGGTCTCAGAGCTGGCAGTGGGCACAGGCTGCCCGCCTGGGGGTCTCAGAGCCACCAGTGGGCGCGGGCCGCCCGCCTGGGGGTCTCAGAGCCGCCAGTGGGCGCGGGCCGCCCTGCCATGTCCCTCCCGCCATCTGTGTCATGGGGCGCGGGGGCCTGCCTGCTGCTCTGTGGGCTCTTGGCTTCGTTTGTCCTTAATGGTAACCTTTAGGGCCTGCATCTTACTTGCTATACTGTGTTCCCAGCTCATTTCCCTCTCGCCTGTTTGTTTTACACGACCTAGCTCCATGTGGTCTGGAGGTCCCGGGCGTCACGTATTCTCAGGACAGGGCTTGGACACTGTCCTCTCCTGGGCGTCCACCGGGGTTTCCAGGGTGATGGTAGCCTTGCTCCTGATGGCCCGTGGACCGCATGCTGATATTTCTTGTGTTCTCAGAGTTTCCTAGTTTTAGTGTCTTATTTAAGTGCTAATTAATGGGCTTCCCTGGTGGCTCAGTGGTAAAAAAAAAAATCCACTTGCCAATGCGGGAGACATGGCTTCGATCCCTGGGTCAGAAAGATCCTCTGGAGAAGGAAATGGCAACCCACTCCAGTATTCTTGGCTGGGAAATCCATGGTCAGAGGAGCCTGGCAGAGAACAGTCCATGGGATCGCAAAGTCGGACAGGACTTAGCAGCTGAGTGCATACACACGCGTGTGCTAAGTGTTAATATAAGCCACTTAAAGCAAAACTGCTTGAGGATTTCAGTCAGGCTGAGAGTGTCTGTTTTAGTCAGAGGACCAGGTCGGCCGCTTCTTCCCTTCTTTCAGCAGCTGCTGACAGCTTTGTCTCCTCGTGGTGCTCACGGAAGGGGGTATTCCCATCGATTTTCCTGACTTCCGCTCTCGTGTGTTTGTTTCATCTGTATTTTCCATCACAGGTCATTAACACAGGGATTAAAGTCTGGTGTCGAAATAACAGCGGTGAAGAGTTTGACTGTGCTTTCCGGTTGGCGCAGGAGGTGAGGGTGTGCACGGGTGTTTCTGAGCCGGCCTGGTTTCTGCCTCCAGCGGGAGCTCTCGTGGTTTCTGAGCTCTCCTGGGCTGGGGGGTATGTTACCGGCCCCCCCACCCTGGGGTAGGGGCTGCGGCAAGGGGCGGACCCCGGGTACTGCCTCACACTAGTCCTCACCGTGGTCTCTATCCCCACAGGGAATATACACGTTGTATCCATTTATTAAGTCAAGAATCATCACCGTATCCATAGAAGACGTCCAAGTTCTGTTAACTCAGGAAAACCCGTTCTTTAGGAAGCTTAGCAGCGAGGCCTACAGCCAGGTCAAGGACATGGGTAAGCGGCCTGACGCGGAGACGCAGCCCGTCCTCACCCGGGGCGGCTCGGCGCTCCCACCTGCCAGGCCTCTCTCTCCTCCATGTTTTGCGCGCTAAGGCTCGGTTCTCACGGCCTGCATCCACCTGCCGAGGGATCTGAGGGACGAGGAGGTAGTCCCGGTGCGCCGATAGGTGGGCCGTGCCCGGGGCCGCTCCCCTCCCGGGCCCTCTCCCCTGTGCAGGTGTGGGGCTCGGCCGGCCGTCGGGGAAGCCGAGGCAGAGGAGGGCGGCCAGCACAGGACGCGGTTGTTTGGCGTCTTGGCCAGCCCCCTGCACTGCAAGGGTGTGTCCATGCCTGAGGCTCCCACCTCTCCATGGAGGGGCTCAGTGGGGCTTTCCTGTCTCAACCTTCCACCCACATCCCTCTAGTGAGGTTTTCAGCTCAGAATGAAAATAGGGCCTCCAGGGATTCTAATTGCGTTTGCTTTCTGTTCTCGCTTCCTTCTTTATCGCTGAACTTGTGTTTCTGGCTTGGTTTGAGGGAAACGGTACAGATTATTATAGTTGTGCAAGCAGGATGCTGAGGTTTGGAGCTGCGTCCAGCCAGGCTCGAGTCCTCAGGCGGAACCAGGTTCACCGTCGGGGTTGTGGGCAAGGATAAGGGAACTGCTTGGAGTTGGTTTTGTTTTGTTTTTTCCTTTTAATCCTGTCCTTAGATTGCAGTATGATTTTGATAATTTTTATATGTTGTTTCACGCTGTTTCTGGGAGTTGGACCAATTATCTCTTTAATCTTGCATTTTGAGAATTAAGCTGTGGTTAATCCCCACCTCCCTGCACCCGAGAGAGCTTGCAGAGCAGCTGAATCCCTGAGCACTCTGACTCACTCCGCCTCCACTGTCTCCACGGCCCCACTTGGTGCCTGGCATGGGGCAGCCTGGTGGGCTTAAAAAGAAAAGCCTCTGGCCTTTTCCGAGACCCCTGAGACCTAGCGTCTAGGTTCTCCTCCGGGCCTGTGAATGAGGGCAACAGAGGCGTCGGGCCCGAAGGGCTCAGCCAACGGCGTCTGTTTCTCTTCCAGCGAAGGGCAGCGTCGTCCTGAAGTATGAGCCGGACCCCACGTAAGTGAGACGCTCTGCCCTCGGAGCCTCCGCGTTCTGGGAAGGAGGGCAGGGTCGTGTTAGAAGCCTTTCAAGATGCTCCCCTCACAGTCCCGAGGAGCCCTCAGAACTGCAGTGTTCCCGGGTGTCACCGTGGCGATCCTCTCTATGAAACATGTATGATGTTTATTCAGAGGATAAGGCGCAGGGTCAGTGTGCAGACGGGGCCGTTAAGAGAGGCTGCGTTCTCCCACGCCTGCCTGCCGTGTCTGGCGCTGTTGCCCTGCTCGTGCGGGCGGCCCTGCCAGCTGCCGTGGCCCCCGGGACCCCCGCTCGGTGACGCCCCTCACAGGAGGGCCTGGTTCCGGGTGGTCCTCACTGGCCGGAAATGAGACAGGGTGCTTGAGTGCCAGCCCGGGGCCCTCAGCGGGGTGGGGGTGGCCAAGTCAGCATCTGCACCCCAGATGGTCCTCACTCAACAGCTGCCTCTGACAGCACAACGCCGCCTCCCGAGGAGGAGCGAGAACAGGCCCTGGGCTGGAGAGTGGTTTGGGTAGCTCCTCCCGAGGCGGGCCTTGGCCTGAGTCTGGGTGGTGGGAGGGAAGCTGGAGGCCCAGCCCCTGAGGTGGGTGGGGCCTGGCCTGGGGGGGCCTCTGCACTGCCCCTGGGGGCGGGGCCGGTCAGTTTTAAGATATTAGTACTGAGGCGGCTCACAGAAGATTTAGAATAGGCAGTTTTAAGATGTGAGTTCAGTGTTCCACGTACGCTG
>SJXQ01006412.1:368045-414522 GCA_006408695.1 Aepyceros melampus
AACCCGCCCCCCCCCCCCCCCCCCCCCCCCCCCCCCCCCGGTGGTCCAGTGGGTTAAGACGTTGCATTCCAATCAGTGCAGGGCTGCGGACTCGATCCCGGGTCGGGGAGTGACGATCCCACAAGCCTCACAGCCAAGAAACAGGAAACAAGCAGTGTTGTAACAAAGTCAGTAAAGACTTTAAAAAAAAGGTTCAATGATGACATTTAGTAATACACCTTAGTGTATTACTAAGCCTGATGAGACCCCTTAAAACCAAAAGTAAAAGTTAACAAGGGCGTTTTTCACATGAAAGCTCCACTGAAGGTTTCTTTCCGATTCTAATCAACATTCTGGTGAGGAGTTTCTGCTCTGAAAGAATAGTGTTGAAGGAGAAAAGACAGAGCTGGCCTAAGACAGGTTTCTCTTCCAGACACAAACCCTCCCCTGAGTATGCAGCGGGTGTGGCTGAATGAGACCCACACATCCAGAAATAGTGGCTGCTTGGCTGCTGCTGAGACAGCAAGGTTTAAAAGCTTAGAAGCATCTGTTTCCTTTGAACTGTGGAATCTGTCTTTGAGAAGATGGATAAAATAAATTTCCTAAAAAGAAAAAAAATGACAATATACATAACTTTGACTCAGCAAGTCCACTTCCTGTACTTGCAAATGAGCAAAACGATGTGTCTACATCATTTGACGCCACATTGTTGATAACAGAAAACCAGAAAGACCGTGACGTCCATGGCCAGGGCACCAGTGAAATGAATGACACTTAACCACTGAGCAAACCCTGGGAGATGGTGAAGGACAGGCAAGGCTGGCGTGCTGCAGTCCATGGAGTCACAAAGAGTCAGACACGGCTGAGCCACTGAAAAACAACGGAGGAACACTCGATGCCGTTGAGATGCTGGGAGGAGATCAAGAGTCCTTTCCTGGTGGAGGAGCACAGGGCGCCCCCAAATCATCCAGCCACACATGTGTCACCAGGAAGGTCATCAGATACCCCGTACCCAGGCTTTGTACCAGGGCACCCCTGCTGGTTTTCCAGTGGTCATGTATGGATATGAGAGTTGGACTATAAAGAAAGCTGAGCTCCAAAGAATTGATGCTTTTGAAGTGTGGTGTTGGAGAAGACTCTTGAGAGTCCCTTGGACTGCAAGGAGATCCAACCAGTCCACCCTGAAGGAGATTAGTCCTGGGTATTCATTGGAGGGACTGATGCTGAAGTTGAAACTCCAATACTTTGACTACCTAATATGGAGAGCTGACTCATTTGAAAAGACCGTGATGCTGGGTGGGGGCAGGAGGAGAAGGGGACGACAGAGGATGAGATGGTTGGATGTCATCACTGACACAATGGACAAGGGTTTGGGTGGACTCTGGGAATTGGTGATGGACTGCTGCGGTTCATGGGGTTGCAAAGAGTCAGACACGACTAAATGACCGAACTGAACTGAACTGAACCCCCGCCTGGCTTATTCAAAATCACCGCCTTCCACAAGGAAAGCAGGTGTTCAAGACAACCGTGTGCATACACAGCTGAGATGCAGAAACCCTCCCCGTCAGCTCGAGCAGGGCAGGAGGGGCCACTCCTGAAATCCTAGTTTCTGGAGTCCAGCCCAGAGCGCAGGCCTCACCGAGGTCAGCTCTTCCCCGCACACCTCCACCCTGGCAGCCGCTCACCTGGCAGTCAGTGCTGCCAGCAGCTGTGTGGGGTGGGGTGGGGGGGCCTGGATGCAGGGCTTTCCAGAGTCAGGTCTTGAGATGACTAGAGCCTCTTGGCACGCTTTGCAGCTGGAGACCCAGCCCAGATCCGGCATCCTGACCCGCAGAAGCCATGACAGTAAATGTAAATAAATTCTGGGGTGATTTGTTACACAGTGGTAGTTAACTGATACAGCCGCTTAGAGACAACTGACTGTGACCTTGGGCCAGCTTCTTAACATCTCTCAGCCTCCATTTCCTCATCTGTGAAATGGACAGAGTGACGGCACCCACCTCCCTGGTAAGACTGAAGCTGAAACAGTGGGACAGCAAGTGTTTCAAGGTGGAGGCTGATTTTTTTCAGGTTGTTAGGCATTGGCTACTAAGTCATTGTTTCTTTTTGCTCTTGGATAAAACCTTCAATCAAAGCAGACAGGGGCTTTCCAGGTGACTCAGTGGTGCAAAATCTGCCTGCAGTGCAGGAAACGGTTTGGTCTCTGCGTCAGGAAGACCCCCTGGAGAAGGAAATGGCAACCCACTCCAGTATTCTTGCCTGGAGAATCCCACAGACAGAGGAGCCTGGCTGGCTACAGTCCATGGGGTCGCAAAAGAGTCGGACATGTCTGAGTAACTCCGTACACATGCACGGGGCAGACGGATCACCTGGGAGACATGCGAGCAGCTTAAACTGTGGCCTTGTTGCAAGCTCTCTGCTTGGTCTCAGCAGTGAGTAATGCTGTCAGATGTGGAGGCAAAGCCAGGGGACCCCCCCAGCACCTGTCGCTTGGCTTCAGGGATCCCGCTCTCACCTTTTTGCGGGCTTGGGGAGGGGGTGTTTCATGTCAGGGGGAGCAGCTCAGGAACTGGTTTTGGCAGGAAGTAGGGGTGGTGTAATGGACCCCACTTAAAAAATTCTTTATGTACTTGGCTACGCAGGGTCTTAGGTGCAGCATGTGGGATCCTGTTCCCTGGCCAGGGGTCGAACCTGGGTCCCCCACACTGAGGGCATGGAGGCTTAGCCATTGGACCACCAAGGAAGCCCCACTAACCCCACTCTGGTTTCAAACTGGTTTCCATTACCAGCTCCTTCCACCCTCAAAGTCAAACTTCTTTTACCATCGAAGACTGTTTGAAGGTCATGAATGAAAGACTCCTAAAGCCTGAAAAATATCAGCCTTGCATTAAAAGTGTCTGAGCACCTGTGAAATTATGCAAATTTGTGTTCTGATTAGAATATTGTTAAGATTGTTGTTGGTGTCAGGAGAACGACTATACTTTTAAAAATAAAATTAAATATCTGTGGTTTATTTCTGCAGGTGGATTTTTGTTGCAATAAATAGCATTTTCCAATAACAAAGTGTCTAAATATTTCAGCCAGTTTAAACAGTAACAAGTGCAAGCAGTATGAAGTGTTCAGAACCTGCACTAATGGGACACAGTCAGCACCAACATTCAGATATGCCTTTTTTTTAAATTAAACTGGTTTTATGATACTACGATGACATTATTTTTAAGAAATAAAATTTATTTTTTTATTTGCAAAAGCATACTTAATCATATACATAGAAAACTTTAAGTAATCTTCAAAAAGCCAAAGTAACAACTGTAGAGCTAAGTTAATTCAATAAAGTAACAATACTATGACCAATGTAGTATTTCTGTAAACAAGCAACAGTTTTTTGAAACCTCAAGCTATAGTATAATTTGCAATTTTGTATTTATTTACAGCAGCATCCAAAGAAGGGAAAGGAATGGGGATAAGTTTAACAAAAGATATTCAGGTCCAGTCTGATATACCTGTTAAAAACCGATCATCTTTCATCGTTAGCCTTGAACCTTGTCTTTGGAGAGGCATGACCCAGTCTTTGGAGAGGCAAAGCCGCAAAGGACATATAAATACAGACGCACAGAGGACTCTGCTTCTAAATGATTTCAGCAAATCAAGTCCTGTGAGGGAGGAAGGTCGGGGTGTCCTGAGGACCTGTCCTGCTTGGGAGAGAGGTCACAGTTTCCATCAACTCTAAGGCCGATTTGGCAAATGCGTGGTGTAGTCAGGTGCCCTGAGAAACAGCACCTGGGGGGAGATTTTCGCACAGGGAAGTTTGGATCGGCACACAAGGCCCAGGGAAGAAAGCAGGGCTGGACTGTCTGCCTGAGCAGAGCAGGGTGCGTCCCCGACATCCCTGAACCGTCTTTGTCCACATGCTGCTGCTGCTAAGTCGCTTCAGTCGTGTCCAACTCTATGCAACCCCATAGACGGCAGCCCATCAGGCTCCCCCGTCCCTGGGATTCTCCAGGCAAGAGAAGCACAAATGGGAACTGATTTCACATTCGCTAGAGGGAATAAGGCAACAAAATTCTATCAGTCTAAGGAAGGAGGGAAAAGGGAAAAAAGAATAGCAAAACAAGGAAACACAAGAAACAGAAAACCCAAAACAGCTCCAAAAACTGAAATGAAATGGACACAGGCAAGTGTTCATGAAAGATGGAGCTGTGGGTGTTTTGTTTTAGTGTTATTTGAAAGAGCCCAATACTCAGAATCTGATATTTGGGAGGCTCAGATCCACACGATGGCTTCCTCCATCCTCACCCGGCCTCGTTCTCCTCTGTAGCAGCCACGGGCATTGGTAATTTTCTGTATATCCTTCCAGAGAGATTCCAGGTGGATACTGGGTTGGGCAAAAGGTTCATTCGGGTTTTTGTGTACGATGTTATCGAAAAACTTGAATCTTTTTTGCCAACGCAGTGTTTTCTTCCTTCTGTACAAATAAGGCTTCCTTGGTGGCTCAATGGTAAAGAATCTGCCTGCCAAGCAGGAAATGTGGGTTCGATCCCTGGATCAGGAAGATTCCCTGGAGGGGTAATTAATGGCTACCCACACCAATATTCTGGCCTGGAAAATCCCATGGACAGAGGAGTCTGGCGGGCTTTAGTCCGTGGGGTTGCAAGAAGCCAGACATGACTTAGCTTTCCAAAGAGGTTTATACAAGTAATAATATGACTTATATACAGAATGCTTTGCTCCTAGCATTTGTTTTTATTTAATAGCACAGCTTGGAAATTATTTCCTGCCAGTACATCAGAACTTCATTTCTTTCTTAAAGGGCAGAGGATCCAACCCCCGTTTAGCCAAACCCATCTAGACAGCATATTAAAAAGCAGATACCTTACTTTGCCAACAAAGCTGTGTCTAATCAATGCTATGGTTTTTCCAGTGGTCATGTATGGATGTGAGAGTTGGATCATAGAGAAAGCTGAGCGCCGAAGAATTGATGCTTTGGAACTGTGATGTTGGAGAAGACTCTTTGAGAGTCGCTTGTACTGGAATGTGAAGTCAAGTGGGCCTTAGAAAGCATCACTACGAACAAAGCTAGTGGAGGTGATGGAATTCCAGTTGAGCTGTTTCAAATCCTGAAAGATGATGCGTGAAAGTGCTGCACTCAATATGCCAGCAAATCTGGAAAACTCAGCAGTGGCCACAGGACTGGAAAAGGTCAGTTTTCATTCCAATTCCAAAGAAAGGCAATGCCAAAGAATGCTCAAACTACCGCACAATTGCACGCATCTCACATGCTAGTAAAGTAATGCTCAAAATTCTCCAAGCCAGGCTTCAGCAATACGTGAACCGTGAACTTCCAGATGTTCAAGCTGGTTTTAGAAAAGGCAGAGGAACCAGAGATCAAATTGCCAACATCCGCTGGATCATGGAAAAAGCAAGAGAGTTCCAGAAAAACATCTATTTCTGCTTTATTGACTATGCCAAAGCCTTTGACTGTGTGGATCACAATCAACTGTGGAAAATTCTGAAAGAGATGGGAATACCAGACCACCTGACCTGCCTCTTGAGAAATCTGTATGCAGGTCAGGAAGCAACAGTTAGAACTGGACATGGAACAACAGACTGGTTCCAAANAAAGGGGACAACAGAGGATGAGATGGCTGGATGGCTTCATGGACTCGATGGACGTGAGTCTGAGTGAACTCCGGGAGTTGGTGATGGACAGGGAGGCCTGGCGTGCTGCGATTCAAGGGGTCGCAAAGAGTCGGACACAACTGAGCGACTGAACTGAACTGAAAAGCATTAAATTGTAGGTATCTCTCTTTTGGACAACTCAAAGGCCAAAGGGCCTTTGTTATTTAAAAAGCAACCACAAAACTAAGATGGAAAAACAAGGTTCTAAAACTAGAGGTTTCCACGTTTAAATAATTTACATTAGTCTTTAAATAGAAATATTCTCCCAGTATATATAAAATCCAAACCACTTAAAAATATCTAGACTTTTTTAAACTACATTTCTTTCCTGAAAGGATGTCTAAGCATATTCTAATGAGTACTAAGTACATCATGAGAAACGCTGGGCTGGAAGAAGCACAAGCTGGAATCAAGATTGCTGGGAGAAATGTCAATAACCTCAGATATGCAGATGACACCACCCTAATGGCAGAAAGTGAAGAGGAACTAAAAAGCCTCTTGATGAAAGTGAAAGAGGAGAGTGAAAAAGTTGGCTTAAAGCTCAACATTCAGAAAATGAAGATCATGGCATCTGGCCCCATCATTTCATGGGAAATAGATACGGAAACAGTGGAAACAGTGTCAGACTTTATTTTTTTGGACTCCAAAATCACTGCAGATGGTGACTGCAGTCATGAAATTAAAAGACGCTTACTCCTTGGAAGAAAAGTTATGACCAACCTAGATAGCATATTGAAAAGCAGAGACATTACTTTGCCAACAAAGGTCCATCTAGTCAAGGCTATGGTTTTTCCAGTGGTCATGTATGGATGTGAGAGTTGGACTGTGAAGAAAGCTGGGCCCCGAAGAATTGATGCTTTTGAACTGTGGTGTTGGAGAAGACTCTTGAGAGTCCCTTGGACTGTAAAGAGATCCAACCAGTCCATTCTGAAGGAGATCAACCCTGGGTATTCTTTGGAAGGAATGATGCTAAAGCTGAAACTCCAGTACTTTGGCCACCTCATGTGAAGAGTTGACTCATTGGAAAAGACTCTGATGCTGGGAGGGATTGGGGGCAGGAGGAGAAGGGGATGACAGAGGATGAGATGGCTGGATGGCATCACTGACTTGATGGATGTGAGTCTGAGTGAACTCCGGGAGTTGGTGATGGACAGGGAGGCCTGGCGTGCTGCGATTCATGGGGTCGCAGAGAGTCAGACACGACTGAGCAACTGAACTGAACTGAGCTGAATGAGTGCTGAGTATTTGCATTTTCTAAATCTTGCCTAATACAATGTTAGAAGAATGAATACTTGTTTGGCCTTGCATTTTTTGGTACTAGTGATCATTGGTCATTTGATAATTCCTTGGTAAAAGTAATAATTTTATGTACTCAAGTTGAGCAACCACTGCTTCTTGCTTTCAGCCTTAAAAAGACATCCTTACTCAGAGATCAAATATCTTTCAGTATTTTTTTGGTTTAGGGTTTTATAAATACATAACCCAATGCACAAGAATGGTATTTTGGTGATGACCTGAGGCAAAGATCTAAATAGGTTGTGTGGGTTTTTTAAGTATCCAATTTCACAACCTCCTTTACCAGATAACCAGTACCTTCTCCCAAGGACTTACCATATAATTGTTATTCCACATACTGAAAATTTTTGAGAGGTGCTATTTTGTTTGGTTGTTTGTACATTTTTACACCCACGTCATCCTCTTTTATTATTATAGCTTTACAGTAATTTTCAATCATCTCCAGTAACACAAGTCTCTGTCTGATTTATTTTCCAAATTAAAAAGATCTACGCAAGTGTAGATACATGTGCACCTATACAACATAGATATATTCTTCCAAATAAACTGCAGGGTCAGTTTAAAACACTTTTTATCGAATAGGTCTTTGAAGACTATATGCAAAGATCCTTTAGCATCGTGATTTTCTCTGTCCCTTAACATGAACTATTGCACCTATTCCAAACATCCAACGCCTTTTTCTTAGTGTACTGTACTGATGTGTGCCAAATATACTGATTTTCAGCTCATTTGGAGACCAACGCAGAGCAGGTTTTAAAACTCCCCAGTTAAACCCAGCAGATCTAACTCCCATCTGGTAGTCAAAGGCCCCCTCTCCACTGCCTTTCACCCCCAAACAGCCTGCAGGCTGCCCAAGGGGGTCCTGATATCCAACACAGAAGGACCAGGTCAGAGGGAGCAAGGAGTGTGTACTTTACTGGGGGCGACAGGGAGCCAGTGAGGGCACTTGCTAGTAAGGAGAGTGCATGATCAGATTTCTCTGTGAGAAGGACAAACATTGCTCTGAGAATGGGTGGCTAGCTCAGGCAGAAAGCACCCAGTAGAGGCGGAAGAAGGGCGGAACCTCCCTCTGCACTCTTCCTGATAAGCCGTGACCTGGACAACGCAGTGGGAAACAAAGACCGATTCTGAGGTTATTTATGGCTACACTGCCTCCATTGCTATGAAGCGTGCATTCAAACACTCCAGAGGCAGAAATAAAGAAGCTCGAAACTTGTCCACAGGCATGGTCTCTCCCCACCTGTGAATAGGCACAGTGTCCCTCTTCCCCTTGGGGTACATTCGCTCAACCAGTATTTACTGAGCACCCATCATGGGTCAATCACCGTGCTAGCTATAGAAATAAACAGGAAGGCCATTCCCTTGCACTCCTATAATCTAGAAAGAAGTTCCTCTCTCTCCCTTATAGCACTGAAAACAGGTTAGAGACGTTTGCTCCACCTTTTTAATGCAAAGAAGGGAGTGAAGAAATTTCTGCATTTATTGGCCACGCGAGGCAAAACGAGAAACACATATTGTTATGTTTTAACAGGGTGGTTTCGTTCTACACAGCAAGCATGTAAACTTGTAACTTTTTTGTTTTGCCTCTGTAAAATGATTTTTGATGCTTCATTCTCTGCAAGACTTCAAGTCTGCCATCCCTTTAAAGATTCCTATGTTTAAATCTTGAATCATAGATGATCAGTACGTATTTACTGAAATTTAATTGATTTAGACCTATTATAGTAATCAGTACAAAGCCACTTTGGCCAGGCCCAAATCACAGAGAAATACTCCAAGGCAAACCACTACCAGTCAAGTCCAAGAGCCAAGGCCGTCTCTACACTGGATGCTTTACTTTGGATCAAATGCTTAGTTTTGCTAAGCCTCTCCTCCAGCCTCAAGGGGTGACTACTTTCCTTCCCTGTGAAACAAGGTCAATGACGCCCACCCCACAGGGTTACGGTGATGAGTGATCTTGGTAAGTTGTAAAACTTAAAAAAGCTCTGTACATTGATAAGAGATACGCAAACATCCTGAGTCCTCCCCTCTGGAAGCACTGTGATGACCACCCTTTCAGTTACATGAGTTCCTTGTCTCATTCTGATTCTATTTATGGCCAAAGTAAAGCCAAATAATGCTTTTTTCCTGAGGAGAGGGGGGAATGTAACTATCAAGGGAAACCTCCAAAAACCAATAAAGACCTGGGAATCCAGTTTGTCGTAAGGCATGATCTTGGAGGAGGAGAGTCTCAACGCTTCTAAGCACTACCTTCTGTTTGAGATCAGCAAACCTGCCTGGAGGGTTGGAAGATTTTGTCATAAGGAAGCTTTAAGGAGAAGGAAAAGACTAGAGCAACAGGGCCTGGCTTTTAGATCCCAGGGCAAGAACCTTATCCCTATCTCCTAAGCAGCTCAGAGGTAATGCAGTCCCACCAGGACACAGGGGCAGGAGGGTACAGCCTCCCTCTACTGGGAAGGGTCCCTGGACAGATTCCTAAGTCGACCGTCCAGTGCTGCAGCAACAAGGCCGAGCAGTATTCACCAAGCACAGGCGGGAGGCTGAGCATGGAGCTGTTGCGGAAAGCAGGCTGCATCAACCCCAAGGTGAGAGGATGACCATGTCCAAGACACGGCCACCTCCTGCCCTAGTGACCTCACACCCAAACCGGAAGTCCCACTACTTCCTGCCTCCAGACTGGCCAAAGATGAGACAGAGGATGTCGTAGGGAGAGGGAGCGGGCAGCCACAAACACTTGGGAGCACTCGGGGAGACGGTGACATCCTGACTGGGATTCTCCTGAAGAAGCAAGAGCAGGCATTCCAGCCACTTCTCTGGAGCAAGCGGAAACACAGATGGCAATTTATGTTTGTGACCCAGTGCCTCCAGTACCCCCAACGCTCATGTGGAAGTTCCGATGACCTGTTAAATAATGGCCTAAGTCTCGTCTCCCTCAAATTCTGATCCCATGAAAGACTGTAATAATTGGCAAGTCCTCAGTTGTCACATCTTTTCAAAATAAGAACCCACCCACCACCCACGGAAGGGCGCATGACACCCCACCGTGTGCGTGCTCAGTTGCTCGGTCGTGTCCCACTCTCTGTGACCCCATGGACTGCAGTCCACCAGGCTCCCCTGTCCATGGATATTCTCCAGACAAGAACACTGGCGTAGGTTGCCATGCCATGAGGTCCCATTAAACAGTCCAGGGAAGTCTTTGAGGTTTATTAGGTGTAACCACAGCTGTGCTCTGATGCCTACTGGAAAGGAGGAAGGGAAGGAAGGTAGATTTTTAAATATTACTGAGCACACTGATAACAAGCCTTGCAGGCTTATGATTCCCAGCCACCTCCAAATCATTAAAGGGGGAGAGGCAGTGTGGAGCGGGGTGGAAATAAGCCAAAGACCCCCAGCCTCCTGCCCAAAGAGCCTTCCCCATGCTGCCCCATGCTCCCCCCAGCAACTTGTAGGAAGCCATAATGTCTACATTTGAAAAGAAACCAGGAGAGCCGGGACCCTAAACTGGAACAGCTAGCTAAAATTAGTTCTGACTGATTTTCATTAGTGTGCTTCAGAGGAAAAAGTATATACATGCATACACACACACACATATATATTTATCTCACATGTTCAGCAGATGTGGAGAGGAATCAAAGCAGAGCTGAAGGGAGCAGCAGTCAGCGAGTGGCAGCTCCCCCAAGCGAAAGGTCAGCCACGGATAATGCCATCCCCAGAGTGATAAATGTGCACATTAGAAAGTTAAATTTCACGAAAAGAATGTCCAATAAAGCCATCAATTTTATTTTCGGTTCATCTGGCTGCAATTTTAGCCTCCGGTCACTGGGCTCCAGGAACACATCAACCAGGCAGGCACCTGGACCCTCTGGGTGGGGGTGGCTGGTCCCCGAACCACCGCGTTCCACACATACTTTCCCAAAGCGCGCACCGAAAGGGCTGCTCCCTCCTCCTCAGCTCACGGTCTGCACAACATTCCCTGCCCTTTGATGTGAAAGAAAAATACGCCGATTTTCCACATTCCCTTCCACCGGGCTTTTTCTGAAAGAAGCCAAGACACCCCCACTCTTGGGGCCACACCAGCTTGCGGCCACCCTGCCTGTCGAAACGCCTGGGGGAGGGATGACTAGCTGAGGGTCGGGGCGAGTTTACATCGACTAAATCCTGTTACCCCCGCACTACTTAAGGGGAGAGAGATCATTCACAGAATTCCCCAGTTATCCTTGCAAAAAAAAGCCCACCTCTTTTTTTGGCGGGGGGGATGGATTCTAATCCCACTTAGTTCAGAATCCCTCCATCCTTCTTAAAGTGGCAGGATAATTTGCTATTAAATGCACATTTTTTTTAAATTAATTTTTATTTTTTAGTTTGTTTTGCTTTACAATACTGTATTCGTTTTGTTACACATTGACATGAATTAGCCATGAGTGTACATGAACTCCCAATCCCGACCCCCACCTCCACCCTCCCGCCCCACACCCTCTCTCTGGATTATCCCCGTGCATCAGTCCCTAGCATCCTGCATCCTGCATCAAACCTGGACTGGCAATTCGTTTCGCTTATGATATCACACATGTTACATTGCCACTCTGCCAACCCATCCCACCCTCTCCCTCTCCCACAGAGTCCAAAAGGCCATTCTATACAACTGTGTCTCTTTTGCTGTCTTGCGTACAGGTTTATCATTACCATCATTCTAAATTCCATATATATGTGTAAGTATACTGTATTGATGTTTTTCTTTCTGGCACGTTTTGTAACCTCGCTGCTGTTTTCAGTGAGTCTCCTCCCCCTTCCTCCCAGGCATTTTGGGCTAGAATAGCCATCCCACAGTTGCCTCCTACTGAATAATTATACTAGTGGGCCAATTAAACTAATCACCTTGGCACGTATTTTATCCACTTACAGACGTAAATCTCCCCCAGAACGCCAAGAATGAAAGGTTCCTCTCCAACAATACCTAGGACTCCGAGTGCCACTCCTGGAAGAGGCCCAAGGCACCGCACCGGGAACAAGCTTTACTCCCAACCAAAATTACTAAGTCACATTTCCAAACATAGTTGAGTGTGTATTAGTCCCTTAGTCGTGTCCGACTCTTTGTGACCCTATGGACTCTAGCCCACCAGGCTCCTCTGTCCATGGGATTTCCCAGGCAAGAATACTGGAGTGGGTAGCCAGTTCCTTTCTCAGAGGATCTTCCCAACCCAGGGATCAAACCCAGGTCTCCCACATTGCTGGTGGATTCTTTACCATTTGAGGCCCGGGGGAAGGGACATTCATGTATATTCCCCATACATCCCCCTTCTTCTTCAGGGAAACCTAGGGTCTCCCATTATTCTTCCCACACTGCTTCTACACTTCAAAAGACTGAATTTCATGTTAATATGGTTTAGCTGGAGCAGCCAAACACCACCAAATCCTTTAAAACGAGATTACAGAGAATGACAGTGCAATACAATGTGGGATTTTTAGCAGCTCAGAAATTCATTGTACACATTTTGGGAAGAAAAATTTTTTAAGACATTTCAAATTCAGAGGTTTATCATTGTAGTGTGTGGACTTTGCCATGGAGCAACTGAATTAATAAGTCTTCAGAGAAATTTCTCCTGATGAATTACACAATCTTCTGACTCTGAAAGGGAGGACACATTTCCATTCAAAGGCCAAGTGACAAGCCGTAAAAGGGAAAAATTCCAACCCCAGGCAAAGAGCAGTAGGTGGGAAAGACACTTCACTTGTGTGAAGCTAATCCAGAAATAGACATATATAGAGAGAGGGAGATATAGATATATAGATATATAGATATATATACACTCTTCCCAGAGAAAGGAGGCGAAGAGGGTGACAGAGGATGAGATGGTTGGATGGCATCACAGACTCAATGGACATGGGTTTGAGCAAACTCCGGGGGATAGTAAGGAGAAGGAAGGCTGGTGTGCGGTCACAAATCATCGGACACGACTTAGCGACTCAACAACAACAACCCAGAGAAAGTTCCCAGCTGAGGGATGTCACTTCTGGGCAAGCTGACAATTCAGAGGTGGTAGTTACACAGAATTCATCCTACACTGCACATCCACAAACTGCCCATTTTGCTCTAAAGATCCAATTAGATAGATTAGTAACTATCTCAAATAAAGATCATAGATCCTTAAGCTATTTCCCCTCTCTTACGAGTATAAATAGCTCTTCAAAAAGTTTTATAATATATCATAAACTGAACAATTGCCTACAGAGAAAATCACTTTAGTTGCCTCCTTTGATATCATTACAGCATAAGAATAGCATTAAGACAATGTATCCCAATGGGACAAAGAGCCGCTGCTATCAATTAAGGGAAAGAAAGGACTCATGACCTTCGGATAAACTTCTTTTTTCCAAAGAACCCAAAACTTTGTCTTTGGTGAAGAACAAGGAAAATAATATATAGTGTCTTCTTATGCCCTAACTTTTCTCCAGTCGCAGGGGAAAAAAGAAAATCAGGTAACTGCTTTAAAAATTCACACTGCAGGCAACAGGTACTTCAAAAGCTTGTCAATCAATAAACCGACACAGGCCTGTCCTAATTAGGCCACTAAATAAAAGACATTCCTAAGGCATAGCTCTAAAGGAAGACTCTCACATTTGCCTGTTTGAGACATGCTCTGGATCACCCATCGCTCCTTTTATTTTCAGCTACAGATGTCACCAAAATCCTAGAAAGAAAATTAAGTGCAAAGAAACACATCCCAGTGTATCTCAGGGTATCCTAAATGTAGTCTTTTTCTCTTAGGTTTCACAGAAAGGATGGTGGGGTGTAGAAAAGGATACTCAGCTCACATTCAATATAACCTTAAAAGGAGAATAAAAATTCCACTATTGAAAAGTATAAAAATAGGCTGCAAATCCGACTGGCATGTTAGTGAATAAGATTGTTTTGATTTTTCTCTCTCGTTTAACAAAACCCTTTTAGGTCAACAATGTTAAAGAGAAAGGATCCACATTTTAGTAATATTCCTGGATTTCAGTATTATTTTCTGTAAGAAATTAGCTTCCAAAACTTTAAAAGGAAGAAAACTTCATCTTATTTCAACCATAGAGCAAGGGGAAATTCTCACTTCCCAACACAAATGTAAAACAACCAACCACGCATTCTTCTCCAAGAACTCTAGGCAGCTATCTTCTCTGACAAAGCCTTTTGTTACCTGGACAGCCTTAGGCTCAAGGATCCCACATGCATTCTTCAACACAGATAATGGAAGCCCACCTACCTTCACCAGACTAGAGGTCATAAATCCCCAGAGACTGTAGCCCAGCTCCAGATACCACAATCATTGAATAAAAGAGTTCCTTCCACAAACATCCTTCCTAGTTTTCAGAACCATCTTCCTAGATTCAACTTTTCCCTCCCAACACCTCTCCAATATGCCTGGTTCTACCTTTAAAAACCGACTCATTTGAAAAGACCCTGATGCTAGGAAAGATTGAAGGCAGGAGGAGAAGGGGACGACAGAGGATGAGATGGTTGGATGGCATCACTAACTCAATGGACATGAGTTTGGGTAAACTCTGGGAGTTGGTGATGGACAGGGAGGCCTGGCGTGCTGCAGTTCCTGGGGTCGCAAGGAGTCGACACGACTGAGTGACTGAACTGAACTGACCTTTAAAAATCTTACGCAGAATTTACTGGAATAATCTATTTACTGGTCCACTTATTTACACACTGAGGAAACTCTGCTGCTTGAAAGAAAAATCTGAATACACCTGGTCAGCTCCTAACCCCAATGCTCTTTCAGCGTTTCTTCTCTTTCGGCTCAATTTTCAAAAATATACAATGCGTTATTTATATGGGTGTGAGAATCCCATCTTTAAAGCATGTGATCCTGTACAAACAGGGGCTGGGGGGATGCGGTGGTGAGGGTTGGGGGGTAGGAGGGCAGCAAGGAGACCTGGATTTCAGTTCTGACTGGTTCTCTCTGGGAAGTCACTTAACTTCCCCAAGCCTCTGCTCCTTCATCTGTAAAATCAGAGGGTCTTAAAAGGCACTTGCAAGTTCCAAACTTCTGCACTCAAGTTTCCTTCCTAGACTGTTCTCTCAAATCCAGTCTTCAAAAGCTCCACTTTCTTTTAACCTCCATATTGTTTTGGCTTTTGCCCTTGGGTGTCCAGGGGAAGAGCCTTTTGTTTAAAAGAGAGGCCTGAGGTTCCCCAGGGGCCCAAGGGTTAAGGCAGGTCTCCCGGAGCAGGATGTGCATAATCAAACTCAGACAGCAGCTGCTGAGTTGGAGATAATCCTAAAAGGACTGCTTCAGACCTCCTCTTTCTCTCACAGTAAAACTGCCTGGCACCAGGCCTGTTCCGGCTGTTTGAACCTTATGTTTTCAGCACATTGCAAACAACATCTTCTGTGGATTCAACTCTCAAAATGCCAATGGATTTTTCTGTTTTGCTTTTTCAAGCTGGTTCTCCAGAAGCAAATACTTAGAAGACATAAGCACATACAGTGTCCGCAGGCTGATCACCTACAAATAGGTTGGGATGAAAAAAAGGTCTTTGAGGGGTAGGAATGTAAGGGCTCCTTATTCAGGGGATTAATGCTGTCCCTCTGTTCACTCTGACAATTTTTCATGAGCTAGAAAAAGTGAATAAAATGATAAAAATCACCCACTTAGAAACTGCTACATTTGGGGATCTCACACTAATTCCCAATACTGACCTGGTGTTTCCAGAAGGTCACAACCTCTCCCGTGGCTCTCTGACTTGTTGCATGCACTTCACTTTCACGGCGCTCCTAATTCCAATTTGCTTTCCTGGAAGCACAATGTGAATAACAACCTAGCTTCATAAAATGGGTTTTATTTGTAGATTCAAGGGAGCTTTTTTACAATGTGTACTTTTAAAAGCAAAAAGGTTGTCATCACAGTTATCTTGGCAGGATTCTTGTATCAACTCTACCTGGCGAACGCTGTCTTGTTCCAGGAAGCCTTGTGGGAAAAGCAAAGAGACGTGCTAGGAGAAATCACTTAGTTCCAGAACACAAGAGTGGGCCGCCTCGGCCAAACCAGGGGTCAGTGTGAATTATGAGAAGCTATAAATTTGTTCATGTAATTAATGTTCTACTACTAACTTCTAAAAATAACCAAAATTAGGATTTGCATTTCTTTCACATGCTGCTGCTACTGCTAAGTCGCTTCAGTCGTGTCCAACTCTGTGCAACCCCATAGACGGCAGCCCACCAGGCTCCCCCGTCCCTGGGATTCTCCAGGCAAGAACACTGGAGTGGGTTGCCATTTCCTTCTCCAATGCATGAAAGTGAAAAGTGAAAGTGAAGTGGCTCAGTCGTGTTCGACCCTCAGCGACCCCATGGACTGCAGCCTACCAGGCTCCTCCGTCCATGGGATTTTCCAGGCAAGAGTACTGGAGTGGGGTACCATTGCATATGCAACGTCAATCTAAGATTTTTTTTCTCCCCGAGGTATCCAAGGTGAAAGAGGTATCTTTTAACAATTTGATATAATTACATGTTCTCATACGAAATCTGTTTTGTTGTTGCTTTAAAATTTCTCAGAATACTACTTCCATTGAAATAACTGTTCAAGAATACACATTTTTTAATACTTATTCTCTCTCTCTTTCCCCCCTCTTTTTTTTAGCTGTGCCATGCAGCATGTGGGCTCTTAGTTCCCTGACCAGGGATTGAACCCACATTCTCTGCAGTGGAAATGCAGAATTGACCACTGGACAGCCAGGGAAATCCATACTTACTCGCTAATAAATATTTATCACTTAGAAAAATTTCCCTAAAATGGAGTCATGGAGAGTGAATGCCTCCAGAAACGTGTCTTAATACTGTGGAATTTGAAGACTTGACAAAAAGCAACGTGGGAGGAATAAATAACTTATAAAATCAGCTTTACAATTGCTTCTACTAGCTAGGGAATTGGAAGCATTCTTTTCATCCCAAGGAAGTAATGAGTGTCAGGCACACTGGGGTTTGTCCTCCATTCACAAGCTCGTAATTCAAATCACTTTTCCTCTCCTAACAAGGCTCCCATCTCCATCAGGTAAGGGGCCACACCCGAGGCCGCAAGCTCCCCAGATATGCTTGATCCAGGCTCATGGTGCCTGCTGCACCTGGTCAAGCGCCCTGTAGTGAGGATGTCTGGATGGTTTTGTTGAGTGTGGGCTGGTTGTGTGTGTGTGCTTTTAGGTGGAAGACATGGAAATCATTGTAACAAATTAGCAAGACAAGGCAGACACGCATACTTCCTGACTGAAAGCTAGGATGGAACCCCTCCAAATGTTCCCACTGGAAGACGCTGCCAGACTTCAGATCAAAAAACTTGAGTGGATTAGAATTAACAACTTAAGAGGTGAACCGTATTGTTCCTAATTATTATTACCACTATATTCATGCACCAGCTGTGAACAATTAAAAGCCTATATCTCTAAAATTCCCATGAACCCAAGAACAAAAGTTAGACATTTCTGAAAGAAGTTTGAACTATTTATCTGCAAGGTAACTGCTCTCAAGGTAAGGCCATCTTCCTATTACCATAAAGCAGAAGCACACGGTGTCACAGCAAATTTTTGTTTCTTACTCTTTCTATGCCACATATTTTATCATTAAATATTAAAATAACCAAGAAATATCCTGAGAGCACGTGACTAGGCTTTTCATAGCATTAAACAAAGAGCACTGGTCACTTCAATCCCCCCTCTTATGTGCTTCCTCGCCTCTTCTCACCAGAATCACCAATCAAATATGAGATCAACAGTAGAATATACCTTTATTCTTATAGTTGCATATGTAGGCAACAATGATAAAACGTACCGCTGTTTAAGCGGTGGCCGGGGACACACAGGGAGCCACCAGGTAGGAGGCTCAGAGAATAAAGAATCCTTCTGCAATGCAGGAGATCCAAATTTGATCCCCCAGTTGGGAAGATCCCCTGGAGAAGGAAATGGCAACCCATTCCAGTACTCTTGCCTAGAGAATTCCACGGACAGAGAAGCCTGGCAGGCTACCATCCTTGGGGTCGCAAAGAGTCGGACACGACTGAGTGACTGAACTCAATAGATATATTTAATGGATATTAAATATATTTAACAGATAAATATATATAAATTTATATAGATAAATATATACTGCATATAGATCATATAGATAAATGGAGTAAAATCAAGATTTTTTTTTTTTTCCTGTTCTCTTATTTTTTACACCAAGTGTCAAGGATTTTAACTTTACAATTACGTCAGCAGACCACCAGACTATGAGAACCCACACCCAGACCTTTGGAAAGGATGCTATCAACCGGAAGCTATGCATTTGCAGCAGGTGATGACAGTGAAGTGAGATGTGTATAAGAGACAGTTCCAGTACTCTTGCCTAGAGAATTCCACGGACAGAGAAGCCTGGCAGGCTACCATCCTTGGGGTCGCAAAGAGTCGGACACGACTGAGTGACTGAACTCAATAGATATATTTAATGGATATTAAATATATTTAACAGATAAATATATATAAATTTATATAGATAAATATATACTGCATATAGATCATATAGATAAATGGAGTAAAATCAAGAGTTTGGAAATAAATCCTTACATTTATGGTCTACTGGTCATTATGGTAATTTTTGACAAGGGTGCCAAGACAATTCAATGGAGGAAAAAATATTCTTTTTAACAAAATATGTTGGGACACCTAGTAACCACATGCAAAAAAAAAGCTGTACCCCTACTTCATAATACATGCAAAAATTAATAATTAACTTAAAATGGATTACAAACCTAAATGTAAGACCTAAAAACAGAAAATTCTTAAAACACACAGGAATAAAGTGAGGAAAGGGTTTCTCATATATGGCAACAAAAGAAAAATAAACATGACTTAATAAAAATTATAACTTATACTACCAAGAGAAGGAAAAGACAATCCACAGAATGGGAGAAAAGATTTACAAACTGAGTATCTGATAAACGACCTGCAGTTAGAACACATAAAGAACACTCAAAGCTCAGTAATAAGAGAAATAATCCAGTTTTAAAGTGGCAAAGATTTAAACAGACATATTCCAAAGGGAAATACAAGTAGTTAATAGGAACACAGAAAGATGCTCAATGTCATTAGTCATTAGGTAAACGAAAAACCACATGAGGTACCATGACATCCTCACTAGAAGGACAATGATCAAAGGCCAGATAATACCAAGTGTTAGCAAGGATGCTGAGAACCCTCGTGCATTGCTGGTGGAAATATAAAATATTCCAGCTACTTTGGAAAGCAGTTTGGCAGTTTCTCAAAATGTTAAACATAGAGTTACCATATGACCCGGCAATTCCACTCCTGTGTATATAGCCAAGAGAAACAAAACCATATGTCCACACACAAACCTGTACATAAATTTTCAGAACAGTATTGTTCATCCTGCTCAGTCACTTCACTCATGTCTGACTCTGTGCGACTCTATGGACTGTAGACCACCCAGCCTCTCTGTCCATGAGATTCTCCAGGCAAGAATACTGGAGTGGCTTGCCATTTCCTTCTCCAGGGGATCTTCCTGAGCCAGGGATCGAACCCAGGTCTCCCGCATTGCAGGCCGACTCTTTACCATCTGAGCCACTAGCCCTATAGTACTGTTCATAATTGCCCAAAAGTTGAAACAATCCAAATGTCCATCAACTGATGAATGGGTAAACAAAATCTGGCACATCCATATAACAAAATATTATTTGGCAAGGAAGAGAAATTCAGTACTCATCTGTGTACCAACACGGATGAACCTTGAGAATATCACGCTAAGTGAAAGAAACTGGTCACAAAAGACCACATATTATATAACTTCACTTAAACAAAACGTCCAGGACAGACAAAACTATAGAGACAATCTATAAAGACAGAAGGCAGATTAGTGGTTACCTAGAACTTAGCGGGGGTGAAATGAGAGGTGACTGTTGATGGAATGAGAGGGTTTCCTTTTGGGGTGATGAAAAATGTTCTAAAATCAAATTGTGGCAAGTGTTGCACAATTGTGAAAATACCAACATCACTAGATTGTGCTGTACACATTAATGGGTGACTTTGTGGTATATGAGTTATGTCTTAAAGCTATTAAATTATATATACATATATATACATATATATACACAGAAATATATGTACACCAACTACTAAGAGCAAAAAGAAAGGCTGTTCGCCAGTGATGCATGGCCAAGCAAATGATTTTTTTGAAAAATAAATTGTTTTCAGATAATGCAAGGTATGTTTTGATCCTGAGTTCAGTGTCAAATTCCGTATTTAATAGAGGACCTCAGACCAGAGCTTCCCTGATAGCTCAGTGAGTAAAGAATCTGCCTACAGTGTAGGGAACCTGGGTTCGACCCCTGAGTGAGGAAGATCCCCCGGAGAAGGAAATGGCAACGCACTCCAGTATTCTTGCCTGGAAAATCCTACGGACAGAGGAGCCTGGTAGCCTAGAGTCCATGGGGTCACAAGAGTCAGACATGACTTAACGACTAAACCACACAGACCAGAAATAAACACACCGAAAAGGTTATTAGCAGAGAGGTGGAGTCCATAGAAAGTCCTTCCAAGCTTTCTAGTTCTCCAGCCTAGAGCAGTTATTCTATAACTTCAGTATTTAGACATTAAAATGCAGAGTCGAGGGTGGGAGCCAAGAATACGCACTTTCAATAAACCACCCCTTCCCCCCCACAAGATGATTCTAATCCTGGCAGCGTGAGGACAGTACTTGAGCAAGGAGACCCATCCACCTGGAAAGGCATCTCTGGGCAGTCCTGGGGCTAATGAGCTGTAAATCAGTGGGTGTGTCGTGATCACAGTTAGGCAGCATTTTTCATAATAATTCTGGCCATCAACTTCACAGGCATTTGGGAGATATTCAAATTTGAAAATCTGTGGCTGAATCGTACTGTGTGAAATGTCCACCACCTTTGGAAGAGGAGATTCAGTCAGTCCTTGGGACCCCTCCCCCCCTCCTCCAGAATACCATACTTGAGCTACTCGAAACCTTAGGAACTTTCCAGAGTGCATTTGCTTGCCAGTTTTCAACAGAACTATTAGATTCCAGGACACAAAACTGTACATGTAGTGTGTAATACTCAGAGCCTAAAAATGAGGAAAGAAATCTGCTGGGAACTCTGATCCACAGAAGAAGGACAGCTGGCCTTCACACTGCAGCTGTTTCCTGCCTCCAGCAGGTGGACCACATTCTCCCTACTGTGAGAATGTCACCTCCTACTCCAAAAAATTTCTATTTCCCATATTCAGAAGCAACCTCCATCCTCCTATCTGGGATGAAGAAATCTGAGCGACAGCAGCTAGATGGAGTGGCGTCTCTGAGAGAGGAAATGGTTAGTCATGAAGATTATAGCATTCTAAATGACAACTGGAACCAATGTACTCAGCTGACAAAGGAGAAGAGAATAGACTACCACATTACAATGTGGACTGGAATTTTGAAAACTTTATTCCAAGGCAGTAGGCAGAAAGGAGAAAAAAAAATTATTTCCTTTAAAAAAAAAAAAGTGCAGCCGTTATAGAGCTATAGCACATTCGGTGGCAGAGATCATGGATTTTAGAAATAGGGAAAATGAGACAGAAGAGGCCGAGAGATGTGCCAGAGGTCACTGCTGGTTACCGGCAGAGAAAGGCCAGCTTACAGGAACCTGAGCCTTGTGGCTACCTGACCAGCAGTCTCTTGCTTCATGCAGAATAAACAAGAAAACACAAAGCAGGTGCTCTGTGGACAACAGTGAAGAGGTAGAGAAACAGTTCCCGACCTACTGACCTCCTGTTAGTTCCTGACCTGCAGCCCATCATTTGTTTCAGGGGTGTTTTTCACAATAGTAGCTTAAGCCTCCTAAGGAAAGCCACAATGCGGGAGACCTGGGTTCAGCCCCCTGGGTTGGGATGAGCCCCCACCCCCCCAGGAGAAGGAAGAGGCTATTCACTTCAGTATCCTGGCCTGGAGAATTCCATGGTCTACAGTTCATGGGGTCACAAAGAGTCGGACACGACTGAGCGACTTTCACAGCCCACGGGTCATGGGTGAACGTGACACAGCGTGACTGCCTCATCTGGTCTAAGCAAAGGACTTGGCTGTGTGTCACAAAGTGACGGAGGAGTGAATGGTTGGGCAGTTCTGCCGACCTCCCGCCGCTGGGACACCCTGGGACGGTGGCTCCTTTCCCTAACACCCTCCATGTTGGCTTGGAGGCCAGCTGTTTCTCATCGTTTGGAGACTCTTCCTTCGCCCTCAAGTCCTGGCCCCTCTCTGTGACTTGAGTTTGCTCATCCCCCAGGTACACACCTCTCTGGCTCACATTAGGCAATCAAGCTGGCCATTCTGCCTGTTTTAAGCACCTGTCAAGGTCCCTTGAAGTTTGAGGCAATGGCACATTTCAATAGTTTCCCTGTCCCCTAAAGTTGGCCAATCGAAACCTGTCCAATTTTCAGCTGGACAGAAAATTGGTCCTTTGACTAAGGAAACAATGTGTAGTCTAAAGCAGAGTTATTAGGAAAGGAAAGGAAATCTATTTTAAGTTGCTCAGTGTCTAACTTTAAAATATTATAAGAATCACAGAATCTAGGGTTAGAAGGAAGCGATAAAGGTCAGCTAACCTCCCAGCCAGCTGATGCTCTGAATCTCTTCTAAAGATCCCAAACAAATGGCCATCCAAGCACATGCTCACTCACTTCTAGGCTGGGGCCTTACTACTTCTGAAGTGGCCAACTCCATCCCTGCTTGCCTTTCAGAAAGGGCTTTCTTTTATTCAATCAAAATCTGTCTCCTTGGAAGCTACCACCCTTTTTATTCCTAACTGTTCAAAACAAAGAAAGATCTAAGAAGGCAAAGGGTCAGATGTAAGCCATCACATTATGTCTTCCTGGTGCTTGTAAGATGATGATGCTTTCCAGAAAAATATTTTTGTTTTTAAATTTTCCAGTAAAATAAATATAAGCTTTCGCACATGGAGATGCTAAAGGAGAGTAGTTTTATATGAAATTAACTAAAAGGCTTTTCTGAATGGATACTAAACACATCTGCAAATAGTTTATGGTATGGAACTGGTTTGAATCTTCTGGGTTTTCTGTCTCTATTTATACCTCAAGGCAAAAACTACAAAAGCAGTCTGGTAAAGGCTCACAAGAGCAGTGAATGCCCAGGGAGAAAAACAGCAAACACTAGGAGGCATCTCTTAATGTTTATTAAACCAACAATAGCGTTTTGGATAAATCTTATTAACGTAATACACCAAGTTCTGGGCAAATGAAATTTTAACTCATTTATATCAGATATGCCTGCAATCCATATTTTTATTAAAAAGGACAATAAACATTCAGTTGAGAGGCTTGGAAACTGCATGTAATTTTGAATATTGTGCATTATTTTTCTATCATTTAACTGTTACAACTGTTTTTAAACATAGTATGCTTTAAAAATGCTCCTGTTGCATATAATTCAACCATTTATACCATTTCTTTTAAAGTTTGTGTAAAAGTTTGCAGTCTCGGAAACCACCTCAGATCTTTTGTGCAATGAATAAGTTACTAAAATATACATATTAAAGGAAACAAAACCTTGAGAATGAGAGGTAAACAACATAATTCATCATTTTTATAACATTCATCACTGTTTGATGTACTAAAGACCTCTATTTATTCAATCTTTTGCTGATAAAGATGCAAACTATTCAGAATGTTTTTAAAAAAGCATTTACCAGTCAAAGATAAACAAATTTATCTTCTCCTTTATTAATATTTACCAATCACTCAAATAAGACATCAAAAGTACATTGCTGCAGTCTCTTGTGTTTATTAAACTCATCAAATACATTTGCTCTTAAAATGTCTTTTATCTAACGTGCCAATAATCTTCAAATATTCCATACACAACTAAGTTGACAGTAAACACTACTCCACCCCTGGCTTTAGCGCCCCCAAGTTCTCCACTTCCCTTGCCTGTCTAGGTCCAAATGCCAGTTAAAAGTGTAAGTTTACTCTGTACTACATCTGCTCTTTAACTGGTCACTAAATAGATGGATGCAGGAGTTTTCACACGAATAAAGGGCAATGCCTGAACCTACATCCAAGTTACAACCTCCACTTCCCAGCTAGGACCCCCTCTCCCCCTGCAAATGTGAGCCCGCTTCCAAGACATGGTCTCAGGAGTGTAAGCCCCAAGGCCAAATGTTGTGTGTACTGAACATCTTATTCTGGAAAAATCAAGTAAGGTGAAGATCAGGCTTGAAAGAGGAAAGAAAAGTGATTATAGCAAGAGCCAGAGCACAGGGAAGGGACGACGAGGTGTCCCACTCTGACAGCGTTCATTCTCCCCCTCAGGTTAACAGTCCCCCCTTTTTATCTGGAGAGCCAAGCCTCTCCCAGTACCATCTAAGGGATTCAACCTCTTCCTCCACTTATAGGTCCAGAGATGATGCTTGTGGCCCAGGCCAGACATAGTCAGGTCAAGCCAATCAAGAGTCAATGACAAGCTCTTCTCGGATTCTTAGTAGAATAATTGGCAAAGAGAAGCTCTTTCTACCACAACTGCTGAGAAGACGGGCTGCTTGCTAACCTGGAGTTGCCAGACCCATTTTGCCACCGCAAGGGGAGTGGTCTCTTCTAGCTGTCATCGATATCTAAAATCTCCCTGTCTTTACTAACACAGCCTCCCCAGATTTTTACCAGGCGTGTGGCTGCCCGTGGAGAAACTACATTTCCCAACCTGCATTGCATCTTGTACACTCTGACCAATGGGGTGTATTAATCGGTGGAAGTGATGCACACACTTCCAGGCTATGGCCTTAAGAGTAATGGACAGGGACTTCCCTGGCAGTCCAACAGTTAAGACTCCACCTTCCAACGCAGGGGGCACTGGTTCAATCCCTGGTTGGAGAATTAAGGTCCCACATGCTGTAGGGTATGGCTAAAAAAAAAAAAGAGGAATGGGCCCATCTTCCCCTTGACCGTCTCTCCCGGCTGGGAGACAGTAAAGATGAAGCAGCCACCTTGGAGCCACAGATGAGAGCTGCATGTGAGAACAGCAGAACCATCCCAGCAGCCCTGTCTTTGGACTGTTATGTCCAAAGGAAATAAAACAGCTATTTTAAGACACTGTATTTGGGGGTCTCTTTTTAACAACAGCTGAGCTGCTACCTAATCAGTATAAGTCCTGGGAGCTAAACCTAAGAAAGGAAAGTTGTACTGAGAGACCTGATACTTTAGCTTCTGGATGCAGCCCAGACTGAAGGCAAAACTACTCCTGGGCTTCTGCATTACCTCAGCCGAAAAGTTCCTTTTTATTGCTCATGCCGATCCAAGCTAGGATTTTTGTTACTTGCACCTGACCGTGTCTGCACTGCTTAAATGTCTATGGCTATGGCTTAAATGGCTTAAATCGCTATGGCTATGGCTATGGGCTACTGTTAAGGCTAACAGTCCCAGGAGGATATCTCCCAAGCCATCCCTTTCTTCCCAACCACTGCCTAATTCCCTGAGTCAACATCAGACAGAAGCCGAAGCAGCTATTCTGTCTCAACAGAACTGTAAATTAAGGGCATTCTAGGGGCTGACTTCTATAAAGGGAACTCACTATTTCTATAAAGTAGTGTTTCACCAACTATAATGTGCCTATGCGTCACTGGGAGTCTTGTTAAAATGCAAATTAGAAGTCAGCAGTCTCAGGTGGGGTTTGGGGTTCTGGATTTCTAATGAGCTCCCAGGTGATGCTCAGGCTGCCATAACAGGGCCCACGTTTTTGACAGTGACATCCTGAAGCAGTGACCTACAAGCCTGGCTGCACAGCAGAATCACCACGGCAGCTGAAAACAAACAGCGAAACGAAACAAAAGCCCAGTGACATGTGGGCTCCCCCAGGGGCCCTCCTTTAGTGGCGCCTGGACTGTTAGGGACGAGAACCATTTCTCAGGAGTTCTCAAACGCGAGTGAGCCACAGACATCACCTGAGGGGCTTTTAGAAACTCAGATTGCTGGATCCCACCCACAGATTTGATTCGGTTGGCCTGGAGTTGGGCCCAGAACCCACATGTCTAACACGTTCCTTGGTGATACAGAAGCTCTGATCTGTCCACTTTGAGAACCCCTGAGCAAATGCTAGAGTTAATAATGCCTCCAACAGACCAAAATTTCCACTAAGAGCAAATGCTTTTATCTGCCAGTTTATTCTATCGGTGCTCTGGAACATCTATCAGGATACACTGGGGGTGCGTGCATGTGTGTGTGCGAAGTTGCTTCAGTTGTGTCCGACTCTGTGTGATCCTATGGACTGTAGCCCGCCAGGCTCCTCTGTCCACGGCATTCTCCAGTCAAGAATCCTGGAGTGGGCTCCCATGCCCTCCACTGGGGGAGGGGAGAAGAACTCACATGTCTGCTTCCTAAATTTCTAAGACTAGTCTCTGTGAAGGCTTAATGTTTTTCTAAGGACACACTTAACCCTGTTCTAACCAAAATAATAAACAGTAATAATGGTGAATTGTATTCTGGCTATTACAGACTCATCAGGTTTAAAAGCCTATGAATCATAGCAAACAGCTCACTTTAACAGCTCGCTCAGAATAATACTTCTTTCCAACTGTACTGTAGGACAGATCCATGTTGAATGGCAGTTTCTAAAGGGTCAGCGTTTTAATGTTATCCTGCGGAGCCGTTTTTAAAAGCTTTGAGAACTCCAGAATTCTTAAGCAAGGTTTTTTCTTCCCCCGGAGTCAATTAAAGATACCCCCTTTTATTCAAGGGATGGAAAACTGTGTTTTAGAGTTGAGCGAGGGCAAACATGCTCCCGAATTAGCTATCTGAACAAAGTAAACTATGAATAGAGTGCATAATGGGCTGCTGCGTTTTTACTTAAGCGAGAACTAAAGACAACTTGGATGTCTTATTCACAGGACAGCCTAAAGCAGTCTCTCTTCCCAGCTCCAACCGGAAACATTCTAGTTCCACGGAATTAATTCGACTTGAACCAGGTCCAAAAAGCTAAAGTGCAGTTACAATAAGAGGGCCATCACTAAGACACGTGTAGACGGCTTACACATGAGCAGCACATTCAGACAAGCCCTAGAATACATTTCCAATCAGTCAAACACACCATGTCTCTGCTCAAAGCCTAAACTCAGGCAAATCTATCAAGCTGAGCAAACATGCTTTTCTGCAACCAGACCCAAAAGACAGGCACCCTTCATTCCCCGAGGAGAGTTTTCAAAAGGTGAGGGATATATTTCACATTTTTAAAGACGTCCTCGGACAAATTTAATTTATACATGCATAATCTTTTGCCTAAAGAGTTCTCACATGTATCCTAATCCACCAACATAATTATCAGAAGAGTGTGAAACAGCAGAAAGAGATGTGGAGGAGCAGGGTAGAAAAGGAAAAGCCTGGGAGGGCATGAAACGTGAAAGCTGTTCAGTGATGTCCGCCTCTTTGGAATTCTCCAGGCCAGAATACTGGAGTGCGTAACCTTTCCCTTCTCCAGGGGAATCCTCCCAAGCCTGGGATCGAACCCAGGACTCCCACATTGCAGGTGGATTCTTTACCAGCTGAGCCACAAGGGAAGCCCTGGGAGGCTGTGAGTATTTCCCAATCGTTGTATGCAGCTTAGACTGTGCCCAGCAGCAGATCTGTCCTGGGAAGCCACTGCACTCCACACGGCTGGCCACATGCAGTGGACAGTGGCTTTAAGAGGACAAAATCTTGCGTGCCAGACTTCCTTCAAAGCTGTTATCGTTGTTCAGTTGCTAAGTCGTGTCTGACTCTTTGCAACCCCATGGACTGCAGCACACCAGGCTTCCCTGTCCTTCACTATCTCCCCGAGTTTGCTCAAACTCATGTCCACTGAGTCAGTGATGCTATCCAACCATCTCATCCTCTGTCGCTCCCTTCTCCTCTTGCCCTCAGTCTTTCCTAGGAGCTGGGAGAAGATCAAACAAGCATCCAGGACTGTAGTTCTCAAATCTTCTAGAAGTGAGAATCACCCGGGGAGCTTTCCCAGCTGGCTGGGATTCTGGTTTAATTGGTCCTGAGTGGGGCCCAGGCACAGAGAGCTTTGAAAAGCTCCCTAGGTGAGTTTAATGTCCAGGAAAGACTGAGATTCACTGATCCTGAGCTTGTTCTTCACAGAAGACTAGGAGCTGAAGAGGAAAGACACTTCTTATCACCAAAACACAACAGCCACAAAAAAAAAAAAAAAAAAGAAAGAAAGAAAGAAAAAAAAATCAGCCTCTCCTTTTGCCTTTCCTGTCTGGTCAGCAGCACCATCATTCTTCACAGCCTCAGGTTTTTAAAACCTCAAAAAAGGTTCTTTGATCAACATATCTTATTAGCCATCCGTTTCAATGCACGTCAGCCGAAGACCAGCGCCAAGTCTACGCCAGGCCCTCTCCTAAGTGCTCATTAATCCTCACAGCATCTCGATGAACAGCTACTGTGACTCATCTCCTTTTCATAGATGAGAAAACTCAGTAACCTGCTGAAAGCCCTGCAGCCAGGTACCAGCAGATCTGGCATTTAAAGAGTTTCCATTACCAGACTGAAGCTAGTGGAGAACAGCTTTCAAGGTAAGATGCTGAATGTTGGTAAAGAAATTAGAAAATGGGTGACCTAGACTAGCTCAACAATGCAAATGAAGGGGCTGACCCATCACTACTGGGGGCTGCACCCATCAGAGACTGCATTAAAAAGTGATCAAACCCTCTCTGCTCTCTTGAAAGAGTATAGTATCAAACCAGGTAGAAAAACGGAGGATCTGACTTCTGCTCAGTCACCTAAAATACAGCCGTGGCAAGTAATACCACCAATTATAGGCAATAAATGGGAAGTGCCGATCAGAGTTCTGAGCACAGAGCAGATCAGGGTGGTAATGTCGCATGCTATTGTCTTTTAACAAAATTCATTTCTTCAAAATACCATCCCACAGACTTATTTTCTGAAAAACTAGGGCTCAAACGTATTTATATTATCACACTAAGATTTACAACATTAGTGCTCAAGAAAAAAGAGGTCAGAAGATAAACCTTCACCCAACTCTGGAAAAAGCACTTCTACTTGGGCCCTCAGTTCCACAGACTCTCTTCCCTGAAGGCACTGACATAATTTTAGTCTAAAAATCCAAAGAATGTTCCCCTCAACCTGCAACAGCAGCTTGCTACTCACATAAAATGTGGTATTAATTCATGAGGATTTTGCTTCTAGTTTTGATTCTAATCTCCAAGACGCTTTTATCTCTGCCTAGATCTTCCCAAGATTTACAAATCAACTTGATTTCAGTCCCTGATCTCTGTGGGTCTTCCGGATCCCAAAGCTCTCAGCCCTCCTCCCCAAATGAGCCAAAAGGTTCACAGACAATAAAGGAGTTAGCAGGAGCACATTTCTGGCTAGAAATTCAGAAACGATCTAAACATCACTTTATTTTTTTTTATTAATTTTTATTTTTTAGTTTGTTTTGCTTTACAATACTGTATTCGTTTTGCTATACATCACTTTAAATATTCAAGTATATAACAAATAATGTACATTCCACTTGGAATTTCATTTATTCATCAAGCATGGCCAGAAGTAAATGTATTAAGTGCTAGTCATTAGTGTAGGGAATGAGGAAGAAGGGGCCAAATAGGAAATGTGTTATGGTAAGAAGAAAAACAGCAATAAATCAGATAGCCTGTGCCCAATTTATACATCTACCACTAGCTAACTACGTGATCTTGGACAAGTCAATTCCAGCCCCCAAATCCACTGTTACATCCTGAAAGGGAAGAATCCAAAAAGAACACAATGAAAATCAGCCCAACACTTTTATACTTCTTTCACTCATCAACTAAGACCTTTTGATCAACTCTTCAAACATAATATAAGATCTAGCTCTAATCTTTAAGATTCCAAAGTTTACAGAGTATGGAGAATTAAATCGGATGAAACTTAAGATTTCTTTCTCCCCTGACATAAACATCAATACACTACTCAGGTTCTAAACAATTTCTTGCTCTTTGTGCCTTTTGTGCATTTTAATATTCAGAAGTCTTTCCCTGCAGAGCAGATGGAGGAAAAGAAAAAAGGATCAAAACCCAGCGTCTAATTCTGGTTTCTCTCTAAGACACGGTCCCACTTTAAGGAAGACTTTTTGTTTGCCTGGGAAAGCAGTGACTTCTCTTCTTACCCTTCTCAACCATAGTTCTCAGGCAATTGTGATTGCTAGATATGCCAAAATAGATTCAGACAAAAACAAAGTGATAGACAGTTTACAGGGAGTGCATATGTAAATATGGGCCCAACCCATCTGTAATTGCCCTGAATAATCAAAAGATAGATAATAGTGGCTTGAAGGTAGGTATCATGTCATTTCTTTTTAACTCACAAGACAATAAGAGCCTTGCACCTGGTTGATATGCAGTAACATGAATTAACTTACCACAGCTTCCCCAGTGGTTCAGCAGTAAAGAATCCGCCTACAATGTAGGAGACAGGGCAGAAGCCACAGATTCAATCCCTAGGTTGGGAAGATCCTGCAGAGGAAATGGCAACCCACTCCAGTATTCTTGCCTCGAAAATCCCATGGACAGAGGAGCTTGGTGGGTTACAGTCCATGGGGTCACAAAAGAGTCAAATGACTAAACAACAACAACTGCCTTACCAAATATAAATCATCCAATAACTAATCAGGACAATTACAAAATCTAATCAACTCAAATACAATTAAAATACTCCCTTCAGTTCAGTTCAATTCAGTCGCTCAGTCGTGTCTGGCTATTTGCAACCCCATAACTGCAGTACGCCAGGCCTCCCTGTCCATTACCAACTCCCGGAGTCCACCCAAACCCATGTCCATTGAGTCAGTGATGCCATCCAACCATCTCATCCTCTGTCATCCCCTTCTCCTCGGGCCTTCGATCTTTCCCAGGATCAGGGTCTTTTCCAGTGAGTCAGTCCTTTGCATCAGGTGGCCAAAGTATTGCAGTTTCAGCTTCAGTATCAGTCCTTCCAATGAATATTCAGGACTGATTTTCTTTAGTATGGACTGGTTGGATCTCCCTGCAGTCTAAGGGACTCTCAAGAGTCTTCTCCAACACCACAGTTCAAAAGCATCAATTCTTCAGTGCTCAGCTTTCTTTATAGTCCAACTCTCACATCCGTACATGACAAGTGGAAAAACAACAAGCTTTGACTTAGACGGACCTTTGTTGACAAAGCAATGTCTCTGCTTTTCAATACTCTGTCTAGATTGGTCATAACTTTCCTTCCAAGGAGTAAGCATCTTTTAATTTCATGGCAAATAGATGGGAAACTGTGGAAACAGTGGCTGACTTTATTTTTATGGGCTCCAAAATCACTGCAGATGGTGATTGCAGCCATGAGATTAAAATTTAAAAAATATTCCCTACTCTTAGCTAAATGAGTTCAGAGGTGAGACATAAACGAAGTTAAGATTTTAATTCATTAGCGCACCTAACAGATGAATCAGTGTTTACAATAGGATTCCAATGATGACCACCTTGAAGCATTTTACAGTTACAACTCCAGGTACTAGGTCATGTATTTTAAGTCTTAACTAAATTTCCAACCTGTATGCAAGGCTATTCTGAGCTTCACCTGAATATAATCCAGGAAATGGATGAGTCAAGAAATTAAAAAAAAAACAGTGCCGCATCACACCCTGCTTAGTGAAAACCAAACTGGTCATAAATTGTGTGAAAATGTATGACCCTTGGTGCCAAAGGTCAGAATGCAAGCGAGAAACAAGAAACATGCATACATATTGATGCATAATAATAATACATTTCAGAATCACAAAGCTTAACGCTGAAAGAAAAGAGAGCCAATGAGTTTAAAACATCTACTACGGGTTGGTCTTTTTGTTAGAAGTGTTCAGTCACTATAGAGGCAAGTCTTGAAAATTAACCCAAAAGCAAAATATTATAATTCCCGATTTTACACAAAAAACGAGCTCAGAGATGATAAGCAACTGTGCCCCAAGGTCATATGGCTTTCAGGTGCTAACACCAGAAACCGAACCACAGAAGACTGGATTCCAGAACCTGTGATATCATCCCCTGTGTTATCTCGACTTGGGTGGGCGCACAAGTGAGACGTGGCGACACTAGGGCCACGACTGCATGTGAGCTGGATCTATATATGTTATGACCCACACTTCCTGCGATGTCACACACCTGTCATCCATGCAGGCAGACTGTTGCCTAACAACTCGGTCAACAGTGGCCCTGCTGGTTCCTAAACATGTCAAATGAGTTGAGCCTTCAGCACAGATGTACCAAGCCTTCTACAGTAAGTCTTCACTTAACCAGAATTAGTCCCTTACAGTAACATTTTTGTAAACTTTTATCAGATGCTTTTTTGCATTTGTTGAGATTATCAGATCATTATCTCCCTTAAACTGTCAATAACTGCCCTGCTCTTCGGATGTTTATGCATTCCTTGGATTAAACCCTACTCGAACTCATTATTATTCTTTCAGTAAGCTTCTGTACTCAATTTGATAACATTCTGTTTTAAATTTTGGCATCTATGATCACAATTGAAACTGGCCTAAACACTTCATTTTCCTGTGCTTACCTTGTCTGCTTTTGACATAATGCTAACCTCATGAAAGGAGAAAGAACAGTCTTCTGTCATTCTCTAAGCTTTGGAACAATCTGTTCCTTGAAGGATCAGCAGAACTTGTTTGTAAAACCACCTAGATCTCATGCCACTTTTTTAATGCAATTTTTTGATTGAGATTCACATGTTTTGTTCTGATTCACCTGAAATTGAGATTCAATTTTTTGTTGAGATTCACCTGAAACTGTAAGAAATAATATAGACACTTCTCTTGTACCCTTTACCCAATTTCCTCCAATGGTCAGTTCAGTTCAGTCGCTCAGTTATGTCCGGCTCTTTGCAACCCCATGAATCAAGTAAACATCACAACAAGGATACTGACATTGTACAGTCAATCATTCCTATTCAGATTTCTCCAGTTTTACCTGCATTCATTTGTGTTTATGTCTGTGTTCATTTAGTTCTATGCAATTTCATTATATGCATAGATTTGTGAATGCATAAATACACAGTATATACCCTGGAGAAGGAAATGGCAACCTACTCCAATACTCTTGCCTGGAGGATCCCATGGACAAAGGAGCCTGGCAGGCTACAGTCCATGGGTTGCAGGAGTCAGATGCGACTTCGCAACTAAGCCACGACTACCATCACATACATGTACAGATATATACAGATTTATTCAAGATAATCAGGGTTTTACTGTACAGCTTTTTTATTGAAGTTGATTTACACAGTTGTCTATATACAGCTGTATATCAGAGTTTTTTTATTATAAAGTTTCCAAGTTATAAACAGTCTTCAAATCCATTTTTAATAGCTGTATGATATTTAATGTGTAACTCAGAATCTTTTGTTTAACCATTCCTCTAGTATTATACACTGAGGTTGTTTCTAGTTTTTTAACTATTATAAGTAAGGCTTCAATAAATACATTTACCCAGCTACAATTATTTCCTTTGGAGAGAGTTGTAGAGATGAAATTACTGGAGAAACTTATCATGGGCCAGAAATAATCAATGACACATTCTCTCATATTGCCCACATTTACAGAAAAGGCTGAGCACAGGCATACTTCATTTCATGGTGCTTCAAAGATACCGCAGTTTTTAGAAATTAAGGGTTTGAGGCAACCCTGCATCTCACAAGTCTATCTGTGCCATTTTCCAACCAGCATTTGTTCACTTTGTGGCTTTGTTTCACATTTTGAAAAATTTTTCATTATTCCTGTATTTGTTATGGTGATCAGTGATCTTTGATGTTACTATTGTAATTGTTTTGGGGATGAATTTTGCCCATTTAAGACAACAAACTTAACAAATGCTGTATGTATTCTAACCACTCCGCTGGCCAGCCGTTCCCTGTCTCTCTCCCTCTCCTTTGGCCTCCGTGCTCCCTGAGACACATGATATTGAAATTGGGCCAATTAATAACTCTACAGTGGCCTCTACATGTTCAAGTAAAAGGAAGAGTCTCTCACTTTCAATCAAAAGCGAGACATGAGTAAGCTTAGTGAGGAAGGCGTGTCTAGAGTGGAGAGAAGCCAAAAGGCAGCAGAGGTGGCTCAGGCGGTAAAGCGTCCGCCTGCAACACGGGAGACCGGGGTTCGATTCCTGGGTTGGGAAGATCCCCTGGAGAAGGAAATGGCAATCCACTCCAGCACTCTTGCCTGGAAAATCCCATGGACGGAGGAGCCTGATAGGCTACAGTCCATGGGGTCGCAAAGAGTCGGACACAACTGAGCGACTTCACTTCACTTGTGCCCAACAGTTGCAGTTATGAAGGCAAAGGAAAGTTCTTGAAGGAAATGGAAGTGCTACTCAGGTGAACACACAAATTTGAAAAAAGCAAAACAGCCTCATCACCGATATAGAAAAAGTTTAATGATCAAACCAGACATAACATTCCCTTAAGCCAAAGCTTAATCCAGAGCAAGACCCTGACTCTCTTCAATTCTGCAAAGATTGAGAGAAGTGAGGAAGCCGTGCAAGAAAAGGTTGTGGCTAGCAGAGGTTGGTTCTTAAGGTTTAAGGAAAGAAACCATCTCTGTAACACGAAAGTACAAGGTGAGAAGCAAGTGCTGACGTAGAAGCTCCAGCAAGCCATTCAGAATATCTAGCTAAGATGATTCATGAAAGTGGCCACACTAAACAGATTTTCAGTGTAGATGAAACAGCCTTCTATTGGAAGAGGATGTCATCTAGGACTTTCATAGCTACAGAGGAGAAGTCAATGCCTGACTTCCAAGTTCAGAGGACTCTCTTGCTCGGGGCTAATCAAGCTTGTGACTTGAAGTTGAAGCCAGTGTTCATTTATCATTCCAAAAATCCTAGGACCTTTAAGAATTATGCTAAATTTACTCTGCCTGTGCTCTGTCAAAGGAACAACAAAGCCTGGATGACAGCACCTCTGTTTACAACATGGTTTACTTAATATCTTAAGCCCACTATTGAGACGTACTGCTCAGAAAAAAAAAAGATTCCTTTCAAAACGTTACTGTTCACTAACAACGCACCTGGTGATTGCTGAGAGAAGAGATGAAGGCTGTTTCCATGTCTGCAAACACAACATTCATTTTGCAGCCCATGGAACATTTCAACTTTTACTATTTAAGAAATACGTTTCGTCAGGCTATCAATGATTCTTCTAATGTATCTCGGCAAAGTAAACTGAAAACCTTCTGGAAAGGATTAACCATTCTAGATGCCATTAAGAACATCTGTGATTCATGGGAAGAATTAAAATATAAACATTCACAGGCATTTGGAAGAAACTGACTCCAACCCTTTGAGGGGTTCAAGACTTCAGTGGAGGAGTAACTGCAGATGTGATGAAAATAGCAAGAGAACTAGAATTAGAAGCACAGCCTGACAATGGAAATGAACTGCTGCAATCTCATGATAAAACTTCAATGGATGAGGAGTTGCTTCTCATGGATAAGCAAAGAAAGTGGTCTCTTGAGATGGAATCTACTCCTGAAGACGCTAGGAATATCTTCATAGGTCTTTTTGATCTTTCAAAGAGCTTTTTGAAATGAAAACAAAAGATTAGGATATGACATAAACTAAGTTGATAAAGCAGCACCGAGTATGAGAGGACTGACTCCAGTTTTGAAAGAAGTGCTACTGGGAGTAAAATTATCATACAGCACCAAATTCTACCCAGAAATCATGAGAGGAAGAGTTCATCTATGTGGCAAACTTGACTGTTGTCTAATTTAAGAAACTGCCAAGGCCACCCCAGCCCTTGGTAACCCCCACCCTGATCAGGCAGCAGCCGTCAACATCAAGGCAAGACCCTCCACCAGCAAAAAGATTAGAGTTTGCTGAAGCCTTAGATGATGGTTAGCATTTCTAGCAGTATTTTTGATTAAGATAATATACACTTATTTTTTTTAACATAACAGAATACAGTATAGTATAAACATACTTTTATATGTGCTGGGAAACCAAAGAACTCATGTGGTTTGCTTTATTGTGATATTTGCTTTATTGCCATACTTGATTTATTGTGGTGGCCTGGAACCAAACCCACAGTATCTCGAGTATATCAATACAAAAATGTCCCCAATATCTCAGGGTAGAGCTAGGCCTCCCCAAGCCAGAGAAAGAACCCAGCTATGAAAAACCATTCTATCATGCATATTCTGGGCTGCTGTCTGGACTTGAACTTATCAGATGAGCCCATCAGTTCAGTTCAGTTGCTCAGTGGTGTCCAACTCTGCGACTCCATGAATCGCAGCACACCAGGCCTCCCTGTCCATCACCATCTCCCGGAGTTCACTCAGACTCACGTCCATCGAGGCCATGATGCTATCCAGCCATCTCATCCTCAGTGTCCCCTTCTCCTCCTGCCCCCAATATAGTGTGTCAAATTAGAATACTAGTGACTAACATGGGACATAGAGTGTAGATACGCTACTGTGCTAAAAGTTCCAGTGTATTCTGTCTTACATAGTCCTGAGACCCTATTTTAGGATATTCCACTTTACGGATGGGGAAGCTAAGCACAGAGAGGTTAAGAAACCTGCCCAAGGTGACACAGTATGTGGATTCTAACCCAGGCACGTCTAACTCCAATGCGCAGGCTCTGAGCCACTCTACTATCTGTTCATTTAGATTCTTGTCTTCACAGCACTGACGCCAGGCTCCAGTACTATTAAAAAAAAACCCATAGGGAAGGCAGTTAAAGGCCCGTCTCTGCAAATGAAGGTCAAGGCCAGAAACCAAAAGAGTAGCCTGAGATCCCCTCAGTGGTTTATGCTTCAAAAAGCCCTCCAAATTACATTAACAAGTCAATGCTGTCTTCCCTCTAGAATGAAAGCGAGTTCTATCACATTAACTGTTCTTGAGGCTATAATACACTGGCTTATATGAGAACATAGATGGGAAAACACTAAACATTAGATCCTGAATATTTAGAGTGATGTATATAATCCAAGTACATGATGAATACCTAGCTCAAGTTAACTGATTACCACCAGCTAGTAGAAATGACTTGCTTCTCTGTAACATGAATAAGTTCCTTGCTCCAGTAATAGAATAGTAAGTATTTGGCAGGAGCTTAATAATTACTTATTGATTAGGTTAATCTTAACATTGCTCCAATTATACCCCGAAGCACACAGAAAAAGATAAATATTAAGACAGAAAGTTCTTCTAGCTTACTTCATCATTTTATAGATGGAAAGGCTGAGGTCCCACAGGGATTATGATTGCTAATTATGGGTGTGCAAAACATCACTTTTGCCTTCAACATTATACGTTTACTTTTATTGCCTTAGTAGAAATGACTTGCTTCTCTGTAACATGAATAAGTTCCTTGCTCCAGTAATAGAATAGTAAGTATTTGGCAGGAGCTTAATAATTACTTATTGATTAGGTTAATCTTAACATTGCTCCAATTATACCCCGAAGCACACAGAAAAAGATAAATATTAAGACAGAAAGTTCTTCTAGCTTACTTCATCATTTTATAGATGGAAAGGCTGAGGTCCCACAGGGATTATGATTGCTAATTATGGGTGTGCAAAACATCACTTTTGCCTTCAACATTATATGTTTACTTTTATTGCCCTTATACTTAACAATAAATTGTACAAAAATACAATTTTTAACTTACTCTTTTTGATAAGAACTTTAAAAAAATAATTTTTCTTTTACTGGGTATCTTGTTCTATGTGTCATTCTTACCATGAGACTAAACTCTATTATTGTACATTCTCCTTAAACATCTGTACTATTCATATTTAATATACCTGTATAATCACAAGAAAAGACAATAAACATTAAAACGCTTTATAAAGGACACAACTGCTGCATCTTTGTGACATTTCTCACAGAACAGATTCAACAGCAGAGGAGAGAAATGTGAAAACATATCTCATTTTTAATAACATTTTTCTATAGCTTGGAGCCTAAGACCATGACCTGGCTCGCATAGCACTGACAGGTATACCAGTTGGCCTCACTCTGCTAATTCAAATGGAGAATTCTCCAATGATTTTAAGGTTTTCCCCCAGTCCCATCAACTCTTTGAGACACTAGAGGAAAACCAGACATACACCATCTATTTCAAGACTCCTTTCTTACTCAGAGCCAATCAGCCCTCTAGGCAATCACCCAGAAATTCTTCCATGCATTTCTGCTCTTAAAGAATCAAAATGCCTCCTATCTCTACTCACAGCTCCCCAACACGCCTCACCTCCCATGCCATCTCATTCTAGATGCCCAGGGGCACTCAAGCACACGATGCCACTGTAACTCTCTCTTTCTAACCCGCTAGAAACTTGATCCAACTGAAGGACACCGACACAGACATGGAAGAAAGTGGGAATGTACATAGATGGGAAGCACTGGACTCGTTTATTCTTCACACCAACACTACAATGTTGATGAAACTGGAGGTCGAGAGAGTCAAAACTTGCAGCAAACTAGCCCAGGTCCTCCGCTGGGGCTGGGGGATTCAGTTGATTCCAGACCATCTTCAGGGGCCACAGCAAAGCTGAGCATCAGCAAATCTAACAGACTCCAACTTTCCAGGCCATGGGCACCTGTGCTTAAATATGGAGCATCAACAGGTGTTTACTCCAGGGGTCAAAGTTATGGAAACAAGGGCCTTCTCCTCAGATGGGGCCAATCTCCATGCCCTCAGAGGGCTCAGGGGCTTCAAGAACATCAAATATGGCTCTCTCATTTCATAGCCAAGAAAACAGAGCCCAAGAAAGAAAAAGAAAAAAATACTATTATTTTCTGTACCTTAGGTACCATTCCCATGCTCCCTCATTTTACCCTCACAACAGTCCTGTTATAAAGGCATTCTCAAGTGCAATTTATATGCACACATATGTATTTTTTTAAGTGACTCAAATATTTAGTATCTTGTCCAAGTCCTAACAGGAAGTAAGCAGCAAAGTACCAACATCTCCCCATCCCAAGTCCTTTTTCTCTATCTTGGCGCTCAGGGTCACAGGTTCTGACCCGGGAGGAGCTTCAGGACTAATACAAAATAGCTTGTAAGAAGGGGTAAAGTGTGTGACTGGACCTGTGGTTACCAACTGTGGCTGCTTTATTAGCATCATCTGAGATGCTTCATAAAAATACAGATTACCCACCCCCTTTTAGGCTTCTGATTGTTAGAAGGCCCTGAAATCTTTATTTTTTATATACTTTCAGTGATTCGGATTGTCAGTCTGCCTTACAGAAAGAGAAAAAAACATGGCTAGATCAATCAAAAGGCTCCCTGGGAGCATGGATATGAATCAACAGAATTCAAATGGAGAAACACTGAGAAGGTGGCCATGTCCAGGGAGCATTCATGAAAGTGAGGCCAGTGGGCGAGGGTGGGGAGGCGTGGTGGAGAGGGATGGGGGCCGGGGCGGTGGATAGTTGTGCTGTGCGCTGTGCTAACTGGTTTCAGTCGCGTCCGACTCTTTGCGACCCTATGGCCTGTAGCCCACCAGGCTCTTCTGTCCATGGGATTTTCTAGGCAAGAATACTACAGTGGGCTGCCATGCCCTCCTCCAGGGGATCTTCCCAACCCAGGGATCGAACCTGGTCTCTTATGTCTCCTGCACTGGCAGGCAGGTTCTTTACCTCTAGTGCCACCTGGAAAGGCAGAGGTACTTAGACTCCATACCAGGGTAACAAGGGAAACAAAAGTGGTACAGAATAAATCAAAGAGCAGGTGTTAGTTGATTTATCCTGTAAATAAATCCAACAGGATAAATGTTTTGGGCCAGGAATGGCGCTGACATGGCTGCTAACACGGGAAACATGCTGGCTTGTTCAGTTGCTAAGTCTTGTCTACTCTTTGCGACCCCACAGGCTGTAGCCTGCCAGGCTCCTCTGACCATGGGATTCCCCAGGCAAGAATACTGGAGTGGGTTGCCATTTCCTCTTCCAGGGGATCTTCCTGACCCCAGGGATTGAACTGGAGTCTCTGGCACTGGCAGGTGGATTCTTTACCACTGAGTCACCAGGTCAGCTTTACATGTTGGCAAGGCCCCAACAAAGAAAAAAGTGAACAGGAATGCTACCTGGATCACCAACATATGAGCTCCAAGAAGACAGAGGGGCTGCCTGGTTTGCTCACACCTTTACGCCGAACACTTAGTAGATGCTGAATAAACATCATGGAATGAACAACAGGCCAGTGCATTCCGTGGTCAACTGGTTCCAAAATCAACAACTATGAAGACATCAGGGACCTGACTTCAAGATTCCAATCTGAAAGTCTAGAATTAAGATGACGGTACTGGCAGAGGCAACAAAAAAAGAGTAGCTTGTTTTCTGCAAAAACAAGCCGGTTCTTCTTCATTGCTTCTTGCTTTTCTCTAAAACTTTATTTGGCTTCTGGTGCATGAAAGAATCAGGTGGTTTTGAAATACATGAATGTACCTTTAACAGTGGCATGAACAGGTCTTCTGTCTTACAAAGAAGAAAATGATGGGCAAGATCTTCTGGTTTGATTTTTGGCAATGGAGGAGAGACAATCTCGAGAGAATCTAAACTCAGATGACATTCCTCTTGTGACCCAAGATTCCTGCCAGCAGACAGGCCGATAGCACAGTGATTTAGCCGGACTCCCTATAAACCTTAATGACAGAGCCGGCCAGGCTCTGTGTGGTTGGGTCAACCTTCGGCTTTGCCAACTTGAGTAGACTCCTGGGCCCTTAAGTTGGCCAGTGAGGTCACTGGGGGGCTTCTGGAGACTTGAGGACTAGTTCTGCCCAGAAAAAAAAAAAAACTAGATGATCTTTTGAAATCATTTTCAAACTAGTGATTATTCAAGATGCCACGTGTGTAATCATGTTACGCAGTCCCTCAAATGGCAAGCATCATCAAAATTACATGTTCCAGGTCCCAGAAGTAGGAGTTAGAAGGTGTACTCACATTCCTCTGGACACCCATTCTTCCACGGGCCTGATCTTAATAAGATCTTTCCTTTCTAAGAGACATCTACCTACTGCTAAAATCCAACTAACAGAGAAAGAGCCCTTGTTCCTCTAAGATTCCCTAGCAAGTATAATTAGCTACATTACTAGAGCAGCCAAAATTTATTTTTTCAAGGAACTGCAAAAGGTTATATGGTTCCAATTTAATTTTTCCTTCAAATGCAAACTTTCCAATGCCTGCCTTTCATAATACATGAGAGGTAATGCATGGGTCCAAGTGATTTGACAGTTTCTTTTAATTTACACACATCTAAGCATGGGTATAAAATTCCACTAGTTCAAAAACACTTCCTTTTCTTAAACATATCTCCAGTTCACATTATGTGTTTATAGCAGTCTGCAATGTATTATTTCTAAAGATAAACAATCATGTAAAAAATTGATAGAAAAACAGCAGCATATCACTACTGCCACACTCCGTCAGTCTTTCCTCTCGCATGGTCAGTGGGAAGTATAAATGCATGGCCATGACCAGGCTCTCGCTGCTGTCTCCAGCATGCAGAAACCAAGGGCCATTGGCTCCCTTCCACAGATAGCCTTGAGCCTTAGTTGCTGAGAATCTCCTTTTCTTTTCCCCCTTGAACTTGGTATAAAACTCAAGAATGCACTAACTGCGGACACTTTTCCTTCCAAAAAAAAGAGAGGCTCTGAGTTCAGATGATCACTATTGCTGACTCCCTGGAAAACAGTTGCAGTTTTCCCATTAAAATGCAAGTACTGGAAATAATGTACTAGAAAGGCTAAAATGTTGAAAAATGAAGTCTTTCATTTATGGGGCTACACTTGAAACAAATAGAGACTGAAAAGTGATTTAAATGAACTACTGGCCTTCCTGGGCCTTGAAGCAGCTGCTTTTGAGAAAAATTGCCTCCCTCACAAAGACTCTCTGCTACAGTCTTCATTCATGCTACAGCTGACATTTTAAAAATCTCTAATCACCCTTTTGAATGATATTCCAATTCCTGAAAATGGTATCTACCACGGTGAAACACCTCATTTGGAAAGCATCCAATTCTGGCTGGAAATGAAAAATACTAGAACCCCAAAGATACAGAGTTGGGGCAGGGGGGAGGGTGTCACTGGAGAAGACAGGTATCATTCAGCCAAAAAGCTTCCTTATGAATCACTGCTGGATTTAAGAAAAAACCCAGGGAGATATTATTCCTGTAGAATCCTCAAATAGTAACACTTTTAGCAAATCTCCAAACAGGACTCAGCAAAAAGGGACCTCCTTAGCCCAGCACAGCTTTTTACGCAGGCTTCGCTAGAAAACCTTTAGATAGAGTTCTCCCTTTGCCCTGTCTTGTAACAAGATGAGCAACAACGATTTTCTGAAAGAAACAGAGAATCTGTCTCTTTCGGTGTGCCAAGAGCCAAAGTTCATAACTGGCTGGGAGGTTACCAATCTCAACGGATAAAAACGACCATGTATGCCAAAGAGAAATGCCGTTAAGGCTCGGAGCTCTACAGCCAGCCGGAGCACGCAAATTTTCATATGTTCAGTCTACGCTCTCCAATCTCCGCGTAACGTTTGGCGACCTGCTAGCACACCCAGAGCCCCTCCGCACTAACGATAAATGCCACATCGGCTGCTCGGTGCCAGAGGTTTCCCAATCCTAAATCGTATCAATTTAAAAGGAAAAAAAGGAGGGGGCCCGGAGAGAAGGGAAGAATAACACGCCAGAGGCGAGGGGGAAAAAAAACACCTTACAAAACCACCCCTATAAAGATGACATATTTGTCTTGGAAGGGACGGTCCGGTTTATTAGAAATGGACACGTTGCTAAGTAGCCAAGGGAGGAGGTATGGGGAACGAGAGGAGGGTAGAAACCCGAGGCCCCGGACCGCGCTGAGGCTGCAGACGGGCTCGCGGGTGTTTCGGGGTTCCACTCAGCCGGACAAAGCTCGGGGCGCCCAGGTAGGGGCCGCCAGGCACAAGGGCAAGCCCAGGAGGCATTTCCCTGTAGAGGGCGCTCACTGGGCGTCGTAGGGAAACCAGCGGAGAGGAAACCTAGTTCCCACCACCAAGGCCGGGGAGGGAGGCTGGGTTGCCCGCAGCCGGGGCGGAGAAGACTCCCCCGGGCCTAGGGGCACCCCGGCCGGGGTCCGCGAGCGCGAGCGCGTCAGGCTGGAAGCGTCAGGCTGCGAGCGGCCAGGCGGCCCGAGGCCGAGTGCAGTGCCATCAGCACCCCCGTCTCGCCCAGCGGCCGCGCTCGAACGCGATCCACACAGAGATGCCCTCCCGCCCCCGATGGCCCGCGCGCCCCCGGACCCTCAAGCAGGACGGGTCGCCGAGACTGGGAGTCCAGGGTCCGCACCCCGGCATTTTCGGGTGCATTTTCCACGCACTCCCCCCGCCCCCCAGCAGGACCCAGGACTGCGCGCCTCCGCGGGTCGCGTTACCCCGTAGTGTCTGCTCCCTCGCCCCAGCCACTGGGAACATCAAACAAAAGAACTTTTTTGCAAACTTTCCTCTCCGGACTCTTCGCGGGTTTCTTAAAAAGCTTAGCCCCATCTTTCCAGAACCTGCATTCAATCCAGTAGAGAAGCTGGAGCGGTGGGCGGGGTGGAGGGGGGCGCGGGGAAGGGTGCACGGAGGAAGGGACCCCCAAAGTTTCCAGGCCGTCCCCGAGTCTCGGGGAGCGCGCGGGGGGGACCAGTTCCCTCGAAGCCCTATGCACGCTTCCTCTCTCCCGTCCCCCTTCCCCATCGGTCCTTCTCAGCCACGCAGCAAGACCCTCGGGAGGGTGAATAAGTTGGAACGTCTTCAGCGGCCTCCGCGGTTCGACAAAACGGCAATACCTGCGCTCTCATCCCGGGGGACCTCGGGGTAACTTCAGCAAGAGGCGCTTTTCTGCGGGAAGGGAAAGGGGGGAAGGCGTGGAGCGCATTTATCCCTTAGATCCCCGGGGGATCCCCAGCTAGACGTCTGGCAGCGGGGGGCTGGGGGGCATCCCCCAGGGGGCGCTCCCCGATTCTCCGCGGGGTCTGCGGACTCGGCTCGGCCTCAGCACCCTAAACGGCGCGCGCGCCCCCCGCCCGGCCCAACTCACCGACTCGGCGGACACGCAGGCCACCAAGACCCAGGTGAGCAGGATCCAAGCGCGCTGCATATTCCTCCGGGACCGGTGGCTCCCAGCCGCCCGCTCGCAACGAGGGAACACGAAGCTTCTCGCCCAGCGCCCGGCGCTGCTCGCGCAGAACGATCCGGAGCAGAGCTGCCGCAGCGACCGCGGTTCGGAGGGCTCGAGGGGACTCGGGGGGCTCGGGGCTCCGGAGCGCCCGCTTCCTCCGGCTGCGCCCCGGGACCGCGGCGCCTTCTCACTTGTTGGCTCCTCCACTCCCGAGGCCGGATTGTGGCTCCGGGCGGGGGAGACGGCTCGGAGGCTCTTGTTGCTCTGCTGTGGTTTTACTCCTCCGCGGACTCCTTCCCTGTGTCGCTGCTCCGTTTCTGATTTTTTTGAGGAATAAATTAGATGCCTTGGAATGTAGCTGCAGATGAAGTTTGGGGGCAGAGCGGCGGGGGCGCGCGATCCGCGCGGCTGAAGCTCCCGGAGTATCTGGAGAGTAGCGCGTCCGAGCCGGGCTAGTGGCTCAGCCGCGGCGCCCCTCCTCCGCCTCCTCCTCCTCCCGCGCCGCCACCTCCCTCCCCGGGTCCTCCTCCTCCTCCTCCCCCCCTCCCTTCCTCCTCCCGCTCCTCCCTCTTCCCTCCCCAGCCGGCTTCTCCGGACTCCTCCGAGCCGCCCGAGGAGAGGAGGCGGCAGTGTGACTCCCAGCGAACCCGGGAGAAATTCCTCCAGGATTACGCCCGGATTGGCAGCTCAGGGGACCAGTGGCCACAGGCGGCTCCGCGCCGCGGCTGCGCTGGGTCTGCTCGTCCTCAATCATGCTCCAGCGCTCTGCTACGCCTTCAGTCTCTGGCTTCTTTCTCCCCTAGTCTCTCCCTCCTTTTCCTCTCTCCTCCTCCGTACTCCTTCTTCTCTATTTCCTTTTCACTTGCACTTTTCTGGAAGAAAGATTGGTGAAAAACGAGATGTGTATTTATTAATAGCTTTTCTGCCTGCGACAATTGGACTAGCGGTAAGAAACTGCTCGGGGTGGGGGGCGTGGAGGCGGGAAGCCCACGAAGTTTACAGATGCGTGCAAGCAGTGTGAAGTGTTTCTAAGTCTCCAGTTCATGAAAATTGTATTTAAAAGAGAAGACAGTCAATGTAGTAAACGTATATTGAGTATTTCCCACTCTCCCTAACCACCCTCCCCCAAAAAAGGAAGTGTAGGAATACTCCCATAAATTAAAAATGCAACACTTTCAAAGCTTGTAATTTCAACTAAAGACTTAAATACCATTTTGCCTCACACAGTTTAAGCCCCTGAGGTATTTTATAGGCTCCATTTCAGCACACAAATAGGAAGCTACAAATAGGGCAATTTGATGAGAACTGGATGGAGACCTTGAATAATTACCGATTTAAGAGAACTTTAAAGAAAAGAGGGATAAAGTAATTTCTAGTTTGCAAAAAATAGTAGTGTTTCCTGGATGGAAGTAATCGATCTGAAATATTTTGTTGTGAAGTTTTTTTTTTTTTTTTTTCAGTTCCAGGTCTATAGCACACTATACAACATGGCAAACGCATAGTTCCTTCCTATTTCTAGCGTTATTTTTCCCTCTGACTTCTGAAGTGAATGAATTATGGAGCCATTCTGCTCCTAGAATGCCTGCTCTAGGAAACCAGGGAACTTTCTGTCTTGTTCACCACTGTATTCTCGTTCCTGCTTCATAAAATACACAATAGATATTTCTTGATAAACTTTCATCTAAAACTGCTAAAGTATCTGCCTGCACTGCAGGAGACACAAGAAATGCGTGTTCCATCCCTGGGTGGGGAAGATCCCTTGGAAGAGGAAATGGCAACCCACTCCAGTTTTCTTGCCTGAAACATCCCATGGACAGAGGAGCCTGGGGGAGCTACAGCCCAAAGGGTCACAAAGAGTCAGACATGCCTGAGCACGCACCAATACTAGACCGTGAAAAATTCTGAACTTGGGATAAATTAGACTCATGCTCTAAGTGAGAATTACAATGTCTTGGTAACCTTTCCTGGAAGAAATCTCGGAGAAAGAAATTTGGAGAACCGGAGGAAATGTTAAGAGAACTGAGTCTGAGATGGCCACTTCTTTGGTTTAAGAGTCCCAACTACCAGGCTCCCAACAGGCAAATCTAAGGTGTCGGCAGCCAAGAGGCAGTTTGGAAAAATGGAAGAATGGACAGAAAGAAAAATATCAGGAGACTGGGAGCTGTAACATCAGATGTTTCTGATTCCACAGAAACTGAGCTGGTACCTATGGATCGATGTGGGTCTGGGTCTTGCTTGGTTTTGGGGAGAATGAACTATGACGGTGTTTTAAGATGGTTTCTTTGTGGTTTGAACACGGCTGAAGTAGGAATGTGGCCATTCCTACTTCTGCAGGGCTGCCAGTCCAAGGGCCACTGCCGTCCTGTAACCT
>SJXQ01006412.1:414796-485030 GCA_006408695.1 Aepyceros melampus
TGGCTAAACACACAGAGTCAGCAGCTTCCAAGCAGGGAGACTCGAACCCCAGTCTCTGGGTTTCAGAACCTGTGGGTTCCGTAGAATTCATCCATGGGTTGAAGAATTTCTTGAGATGGAGAGATTCTAAAATGAGTTTCCAAAGGACAATGAACAATATAAGAGAAATGTCATCTCTGTTCCCAAAAGAGACCCAGTCTGCTCTCCAGGCTGTGGGAAAGGCCACTCCCCCCATCTCCCCAACAGTTAAGAGCCCATCAAATAAACTAGAATTTTAGTGAAAGGGGAAAAAGCATTTCTTGACTGGCTGTCACAGCTATTGATGTTTATTGGGTCATCCACCTAATGAGCACGGAGACTGCACTCTGTTTCAGCTTAGGCAGACTGGTAAAAATGAATTAGCACATGCATCTGGGAAAGAAATGCATCTATGCAACAGATGACATACCCCAAATCTCTTGGCATTTTTGAGACTCTCAGCGACTTGGTATTTTTTAAATAAATCTTCCGTAAGAGAATTTATGTAATAAAGAGATGGTGCTGTTTTATGGTTTTTCCAGTAGTCATGTATGGATGTGAGAGTTGGACCATAAAGAAGGCTGAGCATAAAGAATTGAGGCCTTCAAATTGTGGTGCTGGAGAAGACTTGAGAGTTCCTTGGACTGCAAGGAGAACAAACCAGTCAATCCTAAAGGAAGTCAACCCTGAACATTCATTGGAAGGACTGATGCTGAAGCTCCAATACTTTGGCTACCTGATGCAAAGAGCTGACTCATTGGAAAAGACCCTGATGCTGGGAAAGATTGAGGGCAAAAGGAGAAGGGTGAAGCAAAGGATGAGATGGTTGGATGGCATCACCGACACGATGGACATGAATCTGAGCAAACTCCAGGAGATAGTGCAGGACAGGGAAGCCTGGCATGCTGCAGTCCATGGAGTTGCAAAGAGTCGGACACAACGTAGTGACTGAAGGACAACAACTATTTTGAGAGTCACATAATATCAGGTATATGATAACAAATTTTAAGACTTGGTGCTTAAGTGCATGAACAGGTGTGGCCGAAAGTATAATCTGACCGTGGGAAAGTCACAGACTGTGAAAGCACTTACATAAGAGCTGGCTACAAAAAAATTCGCCCTGCTGAGTGGGAGCGGGGTTGTCCCTGGTGTTAGACACATGTCTAAACTTGAAAATGGTGAAGACCTGTGTCTTAGTTTATTTGAGCTGCTTTAAGAAAAATATCATAGACTAGGAGGCTTATAAACAACAAAAATTTATTTCTCACACTTGGAGGCTAGAAGTCCAAGATCAAGGTGCTGGCAGCTGCAGTGTCTGGTGAGAAGAGGCTTCCTGGTTTAGAGACAGTTGTCTTTTCACTGCGTCCTCATGTAGTAGCAGCTTGTAATGGTGCAAGTCCTATCCATGCGAGCTATGCTCTCATTACCCAAGCACCTCCCCAAGAGCCCCACCACCTAGTACCATCACCTTGGAGATAAGGATTTCTTGGAAAGTGAAATTTGCTCAGTCCAACTCTTTGCGATGCCGTGGACTGTAGCTTCCAGACTTCTCTGTCCATGGAATTTTCCAGGCAAGAGTACTGGAGTGGGTAGCCATTCCCTTCTCCAGGGGATTTTCCTGACCCAGGAATTGAACATGGGTCTCCTGCATTGCAGGCAAATTCTTTGCTGTCTGAGCTGTTAGGGAAGCACACGTGGTGGGATCACTCAATCTATGAGTTTGACTATCACTGCAGATAGTCACCTACCTGTGCTTTTACCTATTTGAAATATTTTTAAACTGATGGCGGACTCAAATTCAGAAGAATTTGGTGGACTGTATCAAATACAGTACGTCTAGCTTGTGACTAGAACCAGAGGCTCCTAACCTATGTTTTCAAGTCCTTATTTCAAGACTGTGCTTTCAGGGGACACAGCAAATACAATAGCAAAACCAATCACTTTTCAAATAGCTTCACTGATTGCTAAAAATAAATGCCCTTTCTCAAGAATCTTGAAAGAAAATATAACAAATAAACAGAATGTAAGACTAAGGTTCAGAATCATAAATAAAAATGAGAACCTATTTTGTATCTACGTATCTATCCTATGATAACTGTGGACTAGCAGGTGTTATATTCCAGGGGGAACTGTCAGAGCAAGAAACTGCAGAGGAAAAAAAAATGCTACCTGGTGGTTCTTCCACTCAGCATCCCCTGGAGTGTTCCCAAGGCTCTGGGTTAGAAATCCATTTAGTAGCATCAGCCCTGACTAAATTCACCCAGAAGAGAATAGAACCTGAGACTATGATGAAATCTACCCAGCCAGATATTACCAGTGCTAATCATGGCAAGTGAGTGGAGGAAGTGATGAATATCCACAGGCCATCCAAGAAAATCTATTCTTAGCCTCAGTCTTCACACTGTTCTCCTTGTTCACCTCTGTCAAGACTTGGCCAGGGATGTTGGCTGATTTGAGTTCCATAATTTGAGTCTGTGCTAATGTTGAACAAAATAGTCTCATTTTGGGCAACAGGACACAGGCAGGAAAGTCAAAATCGTAGAGTACATAAATTATCCCCTGAATAACACAGAAGGCAGAACACTTTTTGGCTTCCCTAGCCTTGGAAGGAAAGTTATGACCAACCTAGACAGCATATTAAAACCAGAGACATTACTTTGCCAACAAAGGTCTGTCTAGTCAAGGCTATGGTTTTTCCAGTGGTCATGTATGGATGGGAGAGTTGGACTCTGAAGAAAGCTGAGCGCCAAAGAATTGATGCTTTTGAACTGTGGTATTGGAGAAGACTCTTGAGAGTCCCTTGGACTGCAAGGAGATCCAACCAGTCCATTCTAAAGATCAGCCCTGGGATTTCTTTGGAAGGAATGATGCTAAAGCTGAAACTCCAGTACTTTGGCCACCTCATGCGAAGAGTTGACTCATTGGAAAAGACTCTGATGCTGGGAAGGATTGGAGGCAGGAGGGGAAGGGGACGACAGAGGATTAGATGGCTGGATGGCATCACTGACTCAATGGATGTGGGTCTGAGTGAACTCCGGGAGTTGGTGAGGACAGGGAGGCCTGGCGTGCTGCGATTCATGGAGTCACAAAGAGTCGGACATGACTGAGCAACTGAACTGAACTGAACAGAATGGCATGGTTCTTGAAAGACTGGCAAAACTTGGCATCCATTCATTTGACAAATATATGTGGGTCACCTGCACACGCCTGGTCCTTGTGGGGTAAGCACATGAATTTTCTCAAAATATGTTACAGTAACACATTTTAAACAGAGTTGTCCTCGAGTCACAAGTCTGTGACTAAGGTCCATGTCAAATTTCACCCTAAAATCAGATATGAAAATTTAAAGAAAACATTATTTATAGAATATATCATTCTTGGGCATCAAGCAACATTTTCCTAAGAGCTATATATGTGAAATTAGAAAGGTTCCATAAAGGTATCTTCAAATTATTTGTACTGCACTTGTATTCCAATTGGACAGGAATATCTAATCTTGGTTGATCTGTTGTAAAATGGTATTCCTCTTGTTACTACTGTATGCATAGACAATTACTTTAATGGCAGCAAGCCCTACTGCCCCTCTCCCCCGACTATTCTTAGAGATCCATCTTTTCCAAGACCCTGGATGGGAACCCTACATACTATATACGAAAAAGTCCACATCCCCTTGCTCACAGTTATGCAGACCGGGGCTGGATGTTGGAGACAGCAATTTATTAGTGGGCCAGATTCACCCTTCAGATCGTTTAAACTAGGGAACGTAGAGTCTAACTTAATTGTACATTGACCTGGGAGTTATCCAAAACCAGCAAGGGTTCTTGTGTGCTGAAACAGAAGGGGCTGATCTGAGGTCGAAAGAATAAAGCAGGTGAACAGAGAGGAGAGAATCAGAGAACACATGACTCCAGAATAATGTAAGATTCCTGATTTTTTTCCAGTTCCTTTCCTAGCCTCTTTTCGAGATCCAAAGCAACTCAATTCCTTTGAGATCTACAAAGTACTCTGGTAAAGTCAAGTCTTTAAGGTAAAGTCCTCATTTTTCCTTAGCTAGTTTTAGAGGATTTCTGTCCTGGTAAACAAATGATCTCAGACAAAGACAGAGCTGAAAATGAGGTAGAGTTTTGACTGTGTTTCCTTCACTTGGAATAGAACAGAATCCTTGCCATTTACTGCTTTATACATATGTGAGTAAAGAACAGCTTTCATGAAGACAGCCTACCATAAAAGTTATTTAGATTTTCAGAAAAAAAAAAAAATTAGGAAAAAGGTATTTACATCATTGAATTAACTCAGTAGAGTTAGGTATCTTAAATATTCTAAAAGCAGAAAAGAATACATAAATATTTCTTTGAATAGAATAGTATCAATATTGGGACCACTTGCAGGCTAATACTGGCAATTGCTTCATTGAACATATTTCTAAAAGGTCTAGCTGGCAAAGTGCACAAACATCCAGGTGTGAAACGTTACCAAATTCTTTCAGGTAGTGAAATGTGAAACAGGCAGTGTGGCCACGCCTGGGTGAGCTGTTAACTCACTCAGGTGACAGAATCTTGCATTTTATACCTGCTGTTGGTACACTGCAGTGGACAATAGCTCAGAGTTTGGCAACACACAGACTGGAGTTTGACTCATAATTCCACCCTTTATTGTGCTTTAAGAGGCCTTGACACCCAACCGCCCATTGACTCTAAGTCTCAGTTTCCTCATCTATAGATTGGAAATAGTAAGGTTAATGTGTAGAATCTGTGAGCTCATGCATCAAAGCAGTTATTGAGTTATTTTGTACATAGTCAATTTCCAATAAATGCCCTTGTCATTATTAGTGTTTCCCCTGTCTGAAATAACCTATCTGTTCTCCCAGTTCTCTGGCTAATTCTTACTTGACCGTTCAGTGTCAGTTTAGAAGTGTCCTCACTGGCAAACATTTGAAGGCCTACTGTGTGTCACAACACCTCTTCCAGGTAGCCTTCCCTGATCCCCCTCAACCAAATAAAGAGACCTTTAAGACACTTAATTCTCACCTATTAATCATAACCTAGGATAGAATATTTGAATATTAATAAAATTTGCTCATAGAAATTTGTTCGCTGTGTCTAAAAGTACAAAACAAAACAAACAAACAAAAAAAAAATAGTGTCAGTAAGGGCATAGTAAACAAGAGAACCCAGCATTCTACCTTTAGAAAAATGTGCACCCTAACAAATTTAAACCTACATTAAAACCTAGAGAAGGAGTGTAAAAATCTAAAATTGTAAGTTCAAAAGGAGAAGTAAAGAGAATTGAATTGTTAAACAAAAAACCCTCACTCTTTTGAATTCAGATAGAAATAAGGAAGATGTTTCTGGGAAGGAAAAAATACACTGTATCATAATGTCAGAATTCAATATGTCTAATGTTTGCTCTTTTTTTTTTGTAGCTGTTAGCAATGCCCCCATCCCAAAGGAAGAGAAGTTCTCTGCCGATTTCACTCCAGTGTTGCATTGTGAAAGCACCTCTTGCCACCTGGTCACTCACCACACCCCAACACCAACAGCCCAAGGTGACTTACATAAACAGCCCAGCCTGAGTGTCCTCCTTTCCCTCTCAACTCGTATAACCCTGTATAGATACATACACAGATACATGACACACACGTAAGTTTTTTGGTTAACTTTCTTCTTACTTGTTTTGCAAAAAAGATCACATTAAACACCTCCTTCATCTTGTAGAAATTCCTCCAAGTCACTTGACAGAACTTTCACTCATTTTTTTTAAAATGGCTGCATATTTCCTTTGGTATGGGCATTTCGCACTTGATTCAGTCATTTCCCTGTAATAAGGCATTCAGTCTGTTTCCAGTGGTTTCCTAAAAACAATCTTACAGGAAATACCATTTATATATTTCCTTAATTCATGATGATTTTCCTTCTGGAGGCTAGATTCCTAAGAGTGGGACTGTTGGGTTGGAAAGTATAAATATTTTTAATTTTATGAGATGTTGTTTGACAGTTTCACAACAGAAAGTTTTCACATTTCCGCCAGGGATATTTGAGAGCATGCTTTTTCTTTCTCCACGTTGCAGCCAGCAATAGATGTTAACTTGCTTCTTGGCCATTTAATAAGTATGAATGACAGCTCATTGCTAGTGTTATGTGCATTTTCCTGAGTACTAGTACTTTAGGATTGGAGAAGGAAATGGCAGCCCACTCCAGTGTTCTTGCCTGGAGAATCCCAGGGACGGGGGAGCCTTGTGGGCTGCCGTCTGTGGGGTCGCACAGAGTCGGACACGACTGAAGTGACTTAGCGGCAGCAGCAGCAGTACTTTAGGGCATCTTTTTTTTTTAAGGGTTTTTTTTTTTTTTTGACCATTTTTAACGTCTTTGCTGAACTTGTTACAATATTGTTTCTTTTTCTTTTGTCCTCAAGGCATGTGGGATTTTAGCTTCCTGCTGCTGCTGCTGCTGCTGCTGCTAAGTTGCTTCAGTCGTGTCCGACTCTGTGCGACCCCACAGACGGCAGCCCACCAGGCTCCTCTGTCCCTGGGATTCTCCAGGCAAAAACGCTGGAGTGGGTTGCCATTTCCTTCTCCAATGCATGAAAGTGAAAAGTGAAGGTGATGTCACTCAGTCGTGTCCGACTCTTAGCGACCCCATGGACTGCAGCCTACCAGGCTCCTCTGTCCATGGGATTTTCCAGGCAAGAGTTCTGGAGTCGGTGCCATTGCCTTCTCCATTTAGCCCCCTGACCAGGGATCAAACTTGCACCCCCTCCATTGGAAGGCAAAGTCTTAACCACTGACCACCAGGGAAGTCACTAAAGCATTGTTTGTATTTGTTATATTTGGAGTTGGCCTTATGTATATTATCTGCTTGTATCCTTTTCCCATTTTTCTACATGGTAACACGCTTTTTTCTTATGTGAGCTCTTGTATAATTGCTCTAAATACATCAATCTACAACTGTGGTATTAATCCATCTTACATATATTTTTATATATACTATAATCTATTTCGAGAAGGCAATGGCAACCCACTCCAGTACTTTTGCCTGGAAAGTCCTATGGAGGGAGGAGCCTGGTGGGCTGCAGTCCATGGGGTCGCGAAGAGTCGGACACGACTGAGTGACATCACCTTCACTTTTCACTTTCATGCATGGAGAAGGAAATGGCAACCCACTCCAGTGTTCTTGCCTGGAGAATCCCAGGGACAGGGGAGCCTGGTGGGCTGCTGTCTATGGGGTCGCACGGAGTCGGACACTACTGAAGCGACTTAGCAGCAGCAGCAGCAATAGCATAATTTATTTCCAATTAACTATCTTAACAACTGATTTATTTGTTTCCATGTCCTACCATAATTATTTGACTACCTTGATAATACAGTGCCTTCTGATATTTCCAGAACCAATCTTCCTACTCTCTAACTACACATTGTTTTCTTTTTTTCCATACTTTTCTTGGATATCTTTGGGTGTTTTTTCATCCATATAAATTCTAAGAATATTTTAGACAGTTAAACCATTTTAGAGTTCCATTTTGGATTGAACTAAATTTATTATTGGCTTTGAGACAATTAATGTTTTTATGATATTAAGTTATTTCAAACCAGAAAATGTTATATTCAACTTTGTTAAGATCTTTCCATTTTTGATAAGATTTTATAGTTTCCTATAGATCCTTATAGATCATGTGAGCTTCTTTTTATAGATAGTCCCATATTAATATATATTTTAGCACTGTTATAGTGTTTCTCCTATCTCATCTAGGAAGTTATTGCTAGAGGAAAACTGCTTTATCTTACATTTTGTATACTACCATCTTTTAAAATTCCTTCCGTTCAGTTCAGTTCAGTCTTAGTTACTCTCATATATTTTTTTAATAGCATCTCTTGGATTTCTAGGCATACAATTATATCATCAGCAAAAAGTGTGATTTTATTATCTTTTCTAATATTTATGCCAGTTATTTAACAACAGAAGTTATAAACAATGAGGGTGATAACAAGGCATTCCAATCTAGCTCCTGATTTTAAGGAAAATAATTTAGTGTATCTTAGCATTTAAAATAATACTTGTGGTTGGTTTGCAGATAGTTTTTAGCAGATGAAATGTTTCATTACTTATTATGAGTTTTTATTAGGAATAGTTGTTGAATTTGATGAAAGCCCTTCTGTTCCAAGTTTATTGCTAAGATTCTATGGGTTCTGTCCTTTAGCTAGTTGATGTAATAAATTGTGCTGATGTTCCCTGAGAGTGAGTTTTTTTTTTTTTTTAATAGCAAGCTACTTCCACATTCCTTTAACAAAAGTTACTTGCTTTTAGTCTATCAGTTTTTGAGAACTTGCTAATATTTGCTAATACAGATCTTCCTCAGCTTATGATAGGGCTTTGTGCTGATAAAACCATTGTAAATTGAAAATGTCATAAGTCAAAAATGTATTTAATACACTTAGCTTACTGAACATAATAGTTTAGCGTTGTTTAGTTTAGCGTTGTTTACCTTAAGTGTGAGCTTCCGTGGTGGCTCAGAGGTTAAAGCGTCTGCCTCCAATGCAGGAGACCCAGGTTCGATCCCTGGGTTGGGAAGATCCTTTGGAGAAGGAAATGGCAATCCACTCCAGTATTCTTGCCTGGAGAATCCCATGGACTGAGAAGCCTAGTAGGTTACAGTCCATGGGGTCGCAAAGAGTCGGACACGACTGAGCGACTTCACCTCACCTCACCTCACCTTAAGCGTGCTCAAACACTTACATTAGCCTGCAGTTGGGCAAAATCATCTAAACACAAAGCCTATTCTATAATAAATAAATATATTTTAGATCTTAGCAGTGATCATTTTTCACCTTCTGATTTTTTATTAGGAAATCATATTTTTAGTATTAATTTTTATTATTTATTTGCAGATGCATTTGAGCTCTTTAAGTGCACTTATTTTTTTTTAACTTGTGTTTTCATCTGTCTTCTCAGGTGAACTTTCTTCTCGGTTTTATTTTCAGATGTGAGATCTAATGTATTTTCCTCACTCAGTCTACAAAAAGGTCATTAATGACCCAGACAACCATGATGGTGTGATCACTGACCTAGAACCAGACATCTAAGAATGTGCAGTCAAGTGGGCCTTAGGAAGCATTACTACAAACAAAGGTAGTAGAAGTGCTGGAATTCCAGCTGAGCTATTTCAAATCCTAAAAGATGATGCTATAAAGTGCTGCACTCAGTGGGTCAGCAAATTTGGAAAATTCAGCAGTGGCCACAGGACTGGAAAATGTTGGTTTTCATTCCAATCCCAAAGAAAAGCAATGCCAAAGAATGCTCAGACTACCATACAATTGTACTCATTTCACATGCTAGCAAAGTAATGCTCAAAATCCTTCAAACTAGGCTTCAACAGTACGTGAACTGAGAACTTTCAGGTGTACAAGCTGACTTTAGAAAAAGCAGAAGAACCAGAGGTCAAATTGCTAACATTTTTTGGATCATGGAGAAAGCAAGGGAATTCCAGAAAAACATCTACTTTTGCTTCATTGACTATGCTAAAGCCTTTGACTGTATGGGTCACAACAAACTCTGGAAAATTCTTAAAGAGATAGGAATATCAGACCACCTGATCTGTCTCCTGAGAAATCTGTATGCAGATCAAGAAGCAATGGTTAGAACCAGATGTGAAACGGCAGACTTATTCAAAATTGGGGAAAGAGTACAACAAGGCTTTATATTGTCACCCTGCTTATTTAACTTCTCTGCAGAGTGTATCGTGTGAAATGCAAGGGTGGCTGAATCACAGGCTGGAATCAAGATTGCCGGGAGAAATATCAACAACCTCCGATATGCAGATGATACCACACTAATGGCAGAAAGTGAAGAAAAACGAAAGAGCTTCTTGATAAAGGTGAAAGAGGAGAGTGAAAAAGCTGGCTTAAAACTTAACATCCAAAAAACTAAGACACTGGCATCCTATCCCATCCCTTCACGGCATATAGGAGGGGACAAAAATGGAAGGGGAAAAGAAAAGCCCACGGTTTTATTTTCTTGGGCTCCAAAATCACTGTGGATGGACCCTCCTAAGCCATCTTGTATTTTATTTTTTATATTACCTATCTATTTATTTGTCTGCCCTTGGGTCTCAGTTGTGCCACACAGGATCTTTGTGGTGTCTTGAGGGATCTCCTGTTGCAGTACACAAATTGTCTAGTTGTGGCGTGTGAGCTTAGTTGCTCCACCGCAGTGGGGTTTTAATTCCCTCCCCAGGGATAGGACCTGTATCTCCTGCATTGCAAGGTGAATTCTTAGCCACTGGAGCACCAGGGAAGTCCCTCTCTCTTTATTTTTGGTGCATGCACAGTGGCTCAGGCATATCTGACTCTTTGCAACCCCTGGGCTATAGTCCGCCAGGCTCCTCTGTCTATGGATTTTCCAGGCAAAATACTGGCGTGGGTTACTATTTCCTGCTCCAGGGGATCTTCCCCACCCAGGGATCAAACCTGCGTCTACTGCATCTCCTGCGTTGGCAAGAAGATTCTTTTACCGCTGAGCCACCTGGGAAGCCCCATCTCTTGTATTTTCCGAAATGAAGTACACTACTGAAATTATGACAGAGTAGCTAGAATGGGCTATGGAGTCAGACAGATCTAGGATTTGAAACCCATTTTGTGAGAACAGAGAAGGTTTAAAGAGCAAGTGTTCTTTGCAAGGTAAACATCTCAGGGAAAACTTCATGCAAACCATGAAATGTCTTCATATAACAGACTAGAAACTGTGACTCTGAGAGTTTCCCTCACTTGCTCAAATTGACTCAGCTTTTAAGTTTTAGAGGCAGGATTCCCAGACCAGCATGTCTAGAACTTTTTTTTTTTTAATCTTCTGAAATTTCTTCCATAAATTCTTCTTAGTCAGGAATTGGAAGCACTAGTTACTTGCTAGCTGTTTAAAAGCTTAAGCAAAAATTTATAAATATTTCACTGAGGAAGTTTCCAGTTTTGTTTTCTATTGTACATTTTGGTTTTCTTATTTGCAGATTCTGTAAACTATTTTTTAATACAGGGTGTCAAATGACTTGTATTGTCATTGCTGCTGCTGCTAAGTCGCTTCAGTTGTGTCCAACTCTGTGCGACCCCATAGATGGCAGCCCACCAGGCTCCTCCATCCATGGGATTTTCCAGGCAAGAGTACTGGAGTGGAATGCCATTGCCTTCTCCTGTATTGTCATTAGAGAACATAACTTGAAGATTTTTATGTGTATCAAGCTAAGAAGACTCGAGGTGTGGACTCAACGCCTTCTTACTAGGTATGTTTATCTTCTTGTCTAGATGCACCATGGATGCTCTCCTGGAGAACCGGACGCAGCTGGGGTTACTGAGCTTTAAAATGAGACATAAAAGGACATTTGAAGGTTCTAGAGAAAAGTAGCAAAAATGCCTGCAGATTTAGGAGCTATCTAATTAGGAGAGATTAAATGAAATAGTCAAGCTCAGACAAGATTCGGAATAACAGGAAAGTGATTGATGCTTATAGAGTAATGAGAATTATCTTGGAGAGATACTCACCCATCAAATCCTAGACTTGGAACTAAGAGCATCACTTAGTTTTGAAGGAAATAGTTTTAGGACAGATGAGAGAGAACTAATGATGAACTTTTGGAATTTTCTTTTTGTTTTTGCTATAACATTTTATTATACAACATTTCAACATACATAAAAGTAAGAAAAATCACGTATTAGAGATCTTTTGCCCAAATATGACTTAGACTGAAAATAGATTCTGGAATCTATTTTTATAATGCACAGATTCTGGAATCATTTTTATAATGCACAAATTATGACTGAATGCTGGATTTTTTTTAAGGGTTTAGGATTTTTAGAATTTAAAATTTGAGGTGGATATTCCAGAAGATTTCAATAAGAAACTTTGTGGGTAGTGAGCCTAAGTTTGACATGAGAAGGAAAACATCAGGGAGAAGGAAAGGTCACAAGTGTCCCAGAAAAATATCCTGACAACTGAGAGGAAAAAAAAACTTAGAGCAGTTGGGATGTGACAGCTTTGCAAAAGCATGAGAAATTAGATCTCTGAGCTGTGACTATAAGTCATAATTCAATTTCCTTTGCAACACTATAAAAAATTCAAAGTTTTATAAAAACAGAATGAAAGCTTATAGGAATCAAGTCATGTCACCTCTCCTTCTGACCAGAATGGAGTCACTGCTACTGGGTTTGCTCCCCCCTCCATCATAAACAACTATAAATTTGGGCAAAACAAATGAGGTTGCTGTTTCAAGCATTGCCTAACGGGAAGTATGGAACTGTGGTTCTTGAAAGAAGGGAAATACACAAAGGATGTCTATGGCTACCCTAGTTTTTTTCCTGGGGTAAATTTTTGGCCTGTAGTCCAGGAAGGGAAAGCCCAATAGCAGTCTGGCTGAGTTGAGGAGGAGGGATGAAAGACGGGGGCTGCGGAAGGCTGAATTTGTGAGCAGAGTCCTGGAAAGGAAGTAGCTAGGCAAAGGTGACCCCGGAGCTCTGGTGGGGATGCACCATACGTGCTTGGAGAGGGCTAGCAGCCTAGTAGGAGACAGCTATTGTGAAGCTAAGAGCAGAATAGAGATAAGGGAGATTGCATATTGCTGGCTGATGTGGATGCCTGGACCCGCCAGAGTAGACAAACATCACTGCATTCAGTTGAAAATCAGAGTAAGACCATATATTAAGAATAAGTTCTAGCCATTCCTTAAGACTAAAGATAATATCAAAATAGACCTATCCTAAAGAGCATAAAACCAAGCCTGACATGAAAATCTACCTCTGCTGTAACTGCCAGAGCAAAACTCAATACTCTGATGGAAGGCAAAATAATCCAGACTCTGACAAGGTGTTCCTCACAATATCCAGAATATCTTTGATAATTACTTGACATGCAAAGAAACAGGAAAATGTGACTAATAATTAAGGAGGGAAAAAAAAGGTGCTCAATAAAAATTAACCCTGAGGTGGCCAAGATGTTATATTTGGCCAATAAAGACTTTCAAATAACTACTATAAATATGTCAAGGGCTTGAAGGAAAAGATGGATGTAAAAATTAAACGGGGGAGGGATGTTCAGTGGGAGGGGACATGGATAAACCTATGACTGATTCATGTTGATGTTTGGTAGAAACCAACACAATATTGTAAAGCAAGTATCCTCTAAAAATAAATACATTAAAAAAAGGATTAAACAAATAAGGAATATTAGCACATAAGTGGAAATTATAAAAGAAGAGTTAGATGAAGATTCTAGAACAGAAAATTAAATATTCGAAAGTAAAAATGAACAGAGTCTCTTTAACTTGTGGGACAATATCAAGTAGTCTAACGCATATATATTGGCTTCGCTGGTGGCTGAGACGGTAAAGTGTCTGCCTGCAATGCGGGAGACCTGGGTTCCATTCCTGGGTCTGGAAGATACCCTAGAGAAGGAAATGGCAATCCACTCCAGCACTCTTGCCTGGAAAATCCCATGGATTAGTGTCTGAAAAGAGAAAAGGACAGAAGAGAGGAAACAGGAGGAGAGGCGAGTAAAGAGGGGAAAAAAAGAGGAAGCAAGAGAGAGAGACAGAACGGGCCAGAAAAAATATTTGAAGAAACAGTGGCTGAGATCTTTCCAAAGTTAGAGTCAAGAAGCTCAACAAATAGTATGTGAGATGAATACAAAACAAACCTCACCTAGGCACATTCTAGTCAAGTTGATGGAAAACAATGATAAAGATAAAATCTTTAAGAAGTCAAGATTAAAAGACACATTAGGCTCAGGGGAATAAAAACAGAAATTACTGACTGAGTTTTCTGCAACTTTGGTGGCCAGAAGACAGTGAAAAATTATCTTTAAAGTGCTAGAAGGGGAAAAAATAACTGTCAACCCAGAATTCTTTATCTAGTAAAAGTATCTTTGAAAAATGAAGATGAAATAGAAATGATCAAATAAGCAAAAGCTGAGAGGACTTATTGCCAGCAGATATGCACTGTAAGAAATATTAAAGGAAATTCTTCATGTTGAAAGGAAATGGTACCAAATGGAAGCTAAATCTACAGGCAGGAATGAAAGAACACCTGGAATGGTAAATATACGTACAGTCATCCTGAGGCATCTATGGAGGAAATGGTTTTAGGACCCACCAAAATATACCAAAGATCATCCCTCATAGCTCACTCGGTAAAGAATGAAAAAAAAAAGAGAGAGACTGTAAGATAGGAAAAAAAAAGAATCTGCAAGGCTGGAGACCCGGGTTCGATTCTTGGGTCTGGAAGGTCCCTTGAAGAAGGAAATGGAAACTCACTCCAGTATCTTGCCTGGAGAATTCCATGGACAGAGAAGCCTGGCAGGCTAGAGTCCATGGGGTCGCAAGAGTCAGACATAATTTAGCGACTAAACCACCACCAAAATATGCTAAATACTGTGGATGCTCAAGCCTCGTACCCAACACTCCGTATCTGCAGTTCCGCATCCACAGAGTCAACCAACTACAGCTCGTGGGACTATAATAGTTACAGGAGAAAAAAAACTCCGTGTATAAGTGGACCCACACTGTTCAAATCCATGTTGCTCAAGGGTCAACTGTATACATTTTTAAACCTTTTTTCTCTTAAATTTTTTAAAAAACATTTGATTGTTTAAAAAAAAAATTACAGTTCTAGTCTAGAATTTATAATGTGTTCTTAGTGTTAATAAAATCCATGAGAGAAATAGCAAAAAGAATGGCATGGGTGCTAAGGCTCTGACTTTTTATATGAAGTGGTAGAATATCAATTAGAATTAGATGTTGATAAGGTGAGGATCCATATTATGACCTGAGGGTAACCAAACTTTTTATGGTGTGCCTGGAACTGAGTTGTTTTCCAGAATGTTTAGTCACCTTATCTCACATTTGAGGCAACTGAAATAAAATGGGCAAGATGGTACATTTAAACCCAATTGTAGCAATACCTGTATTGAATGCAGATTGACTACACATATCACTTAAAAGCAGAAATCAGCCTGGATGAAAAAGTAAGACTTGGGGCTTTCCTGGCGGTGCAGTGGTTAAGGCTCCTTGCTTCCACTGCAGATGGTATGGGTTTGATACCTGGTCTGGGAAGTAAGATCCCACATGCCCCATGACATGGCCATGAGTAAAGTAGACTGCTTTATGAAAAATAAAATAAGGCTCAACTATGGGAAGTTAATAAGGAATGCATTTATAGATATATAGCCCCAAATATATGGATCCGAGAGTTGGACTACGAAGAAGGCTGAAGGCCGAAGAATTGATGCTTTTGAACTGTGGTGTTGGAGAAGACTCTTGAGAGTCCCTTGGACTGCAAGGAGACCAACCAGTCCATTCTGAAGGAGACCAGTCCTGGGTGTTCTTTGGAGGGAATGATGCTAAAGCTGAAACTCCAGTACTTTGGCTACCTCGTGCGAAGAGTTGACTCATTGGAAAAGACTCTGATGCTGGGAGGGATTGGGGGCAGGAGGAGAAGGGGACGACCGAGGATGAGATGGCTGGATGGCATCACTGACTCCATGGGCGTGGGTCTGGGTGAACTCCGGGAGTTGGTGATGGACAGGGAGGCCTGGCGTGCTGCGATTCATGGGGTCACAAAGAGTCAGACACGACTGAGCGACTGAACTGAACTGACTGAGCCCCAAATAGGTTGTAATTTTAAAAATGGAAAAAACATTCCTGGTAAACAGTAAGCCTAAGAAATCAAACGTAGCAGTATTAATACCAGACAAAATAGATATCAAGACCAAAAAATATGACAAAGGATTTTAAAAGACTTTTCATAGTGTTAAAGTGTCAATTCATCAGGAAAACATATAATCCTGAATATGTATGCAACTAGTACCAGAGCTTCAAAAGGCATGAAGTGAAACTGGCAGAACTAAGGAAGACAATCATAGCTGGGTATTTTAATGCTCTCAGTAATTGACAGGATAAATAGATTTCAAAAATCAATAAGGACATGGAAGATATGAAAAGCCTCTCTCTCAACTTAACCTTATTAACATTTACAGAACACCATACCCAACCCCTGCAGAATGTACATTCTTCTCAAGCTATATCCACCAAGGTACCCCATAATCTAGCACACAAAACAAGCGTCTAGAAGTTTCAGAAGCAATTTAAGTCATGCAGCATATGTACTCTGGCCACAGTAGAAACTATAGAAGCTAATAACAAATTTAAAAGTAATAACAATAAGATACTTAGAAAAGGTCCAAACATTTGGAAACTAAACTCTAATTTTAAATAACAAGTAGGTCAAAGAAGAAATCCTAAGATACAGTAGAAAGATTTTTTGAGTGAATGAAAAGATTAAAGTTTGTAAAATATAACTAAACAGCATTTAGAGAGAAATGCATAACTTACTTTTTTTTTTTTTTTTTTTTTTTTTCTGTTTTTTGGCTGTGCCGTGTGGCAGGCAGAGATCTTAGTTCCCATGCCAGGGATTAAGCCCATGACCTCTACAGTGGAAGTGTGGTTTCATAACCACTAGACCACCAGGGAAGTCCCAAGAAGTGTATAACTTTAAATACTTATGCTAGAAACAAAGAAAGGTTTCAAATCAACTCCCTAAATTTTCAACTTGAAAAGCAGAATAAACTCAAATGGGTAGAAAGAAGGAAAATAGTAAAGTCAGGATTAACAACATAGAAAGTAGACAAACCGTAAAGGAAATAAATTAAAAAGTCAGTTCTTTGAAAAGATTGATAAAAGTATTACCCCCTAGCAAGACTGATTAAGGAAAAAGTGGCCCCGTAGGCAAAAGTGAAAAACTCAGAGAACTATGAAGTCACTGCTGTTAATTAGGGGAGGTGTGCACTCATGTGCTGTTGGGTGTAAAGATAAAAGTCTAGAAAGTCATTTTTCTAGGCTTACTGATTTTTGAGAAAAACATTAAAGCATTTCTTTTTGCCCATTTTTTCAACTGCAACCCAGAAAGGAAACACTAAGAAGAGAGAAAGTGGGAGAAGGTGGATGTACATATGGTTAAATAGTATAGAATCTATGAATAGAGGTTCATAGATATTTTATAAGACTTGAAATACAAAAACACAAATAATCCAATTGTGAAAACATTAGTCTTATTTTTATTTCTTTTGGAAGCTTAGGGAGACCATATATATACATATATAACCTAGTTAATCATAATACTTGGTTCACACTCTCCTCTTTGAGCATAACTATCTTTTCTTTTCAGCTATTTTTTATTAACAATTATCTAATGAAAATCTAAGAACCTGCCATTCAATGTACAGTCTACAGTGATCCCTAAGTTAAACCTACACATGTGCTATCTTCCTCAACTCCAGAAACAATTATCCTAAACTTTCTTTATTATTTTTAAACAATATGTTGTTTCATTTTGCTTTGTTTTTTTAATATTTCAGCTTACTTTTCTCACTCAATATTAGGTAACTAAAATTCACCCACGTTGTCATGAATGTAGTTCATTTGTTCTGCTGGGTGACCATCACAGAATAACTTATCTATTTGGCTCCTGTGAGTGTTCTTTTTTTAATTCCCCAAAATATGAGTGTTTGGCTAGTTGCACAAGTACATGCCTAGAAGTAGAATTGCGGCGTCATGAGACATGACTTTACAGGATGATGCCAAACTATTTTCCAGAATGGATGTAGCGATTTACATTTGATTCATATCCTTTCCAATATTTGGCATTGTCAGATTTCTAAATTTTTGCCAATTAAATGGGTATAAAATGCTATCTCATAGTCTTGATTCGCATTAGCCATGTACGTTACCTCTTCTGTGAAGTGACTTTTCATTTCTTTTTCCTGCTTCTCTATTGGATTATTTGTCGTTTTCTTATTAACTTGAAGGAGTTCTGTGTATACCTTAATAACAATATTATCTTTTATATATGTTACAGATACCTTCCCTCAGTCTTATCTTTTCTTGAAAAGTCTTTTTGATGAGCCAAAGTTCTTTGTTTTACTGTAGTTGAATAGCTCAAGCTTTTATTTGATAGCCATTACAGGTTGATGTATTTAAAAGCTCTATGGTCAGTCACCTAGAAAACTCAAAATGTTTTAAAGTTTTGCATTTGGCAAATAATCTTTAATCCAGGTATAACTGATTTTTGTATTTGGTATGAGGTAGGGATTCAATTTCACTTTGTTTCCTTTTATAGATAATTGTATCTGTCTTCATTGTTTTCAAATAGGAAAAGTGACAGAAAGCCTAGGAAGAAAAATCTCACAGCAGATATTTTTCTCAGTGGAGTCGAAGAAGAGAAAGCCATGTCACCCATTTGAAAGAACACAAATCTAATGCAATGCCCAAATTTATCACCACATTGCGGGAATGGAAAGAGCCTTCAGAGTCATATAATTCATCACTCAGCCCCCAGAGATGCTTCAACTAAATCGCCCAGGACAAATTAGTATCTGACCACATTTTAAGATATCACTGGGAAAAAATTTCTCATTCCAACCCTTGGTTGTTTTTCTTAGAAAATTTCTCCTCTGCCTAGTCATAGAATCATGCTCATTTCCTTTATATTGAACCCTACTGGAAAGTAATTTATTGTAATAATAATCTGCATATGGATCACAAATCTCCGTAAAGATCATAAACTCAAATTAGTTTAAATCAGAATTATAGATAAAGGTTTTGAACACTTGTCCATTAAAACTTTCACTGACCTATAAAACATTTGCTTCCCTTTTGGACAATAAAAGAGAGCACTGATGCGGGGATGGCAGGGATCATTAATAGCATAGAGAATATTTTTCTTTTTTTAATTGAAAAATATTGAGAAGTAGTGAAAGTGTTAGTCATGTTCAACTCTTTGGACCCCATGAACTATAGCCCTCCAGGCTCCTCTGTCCATGGGATTCTCCAGGCAAGAATACTGGAGTGGGTTGCCATTCCCTTCTCCAGGGGATCTTCCCAACCCATGGACCAAACCCGGGTCTCTGCATTGCAGACAGATTCTTTACTGTCTGAGCCACTAGGGAAGCCCTGAAAAATATTACATCCATTTAATTTTATTTAAGTCTAAGTCACTTTATTTTTGCCCTCCAAAGGGAGGGAATAAATGCATGAATAGAGTTAGAAATAATAATTGTTTTACACAATAACAGCACCAGCAAATGCCAAAAATGATTTGCAAACTATGAGTTTAAAGCTAATTCTCAAATCTTGGAATTTCTTTAAATAACAGGGAAACAAGGGGCAGAAATAATTAAGTAGACAATAGTTCCATTTTAGCCAATCATGTGCAGAAAATAGAGTAAGGAAGCCCTTCTTACAATTCAAATACAAGATCATATTCTTGGATAGATATTTTACCTAGTAATAAAAGTCATAAGTATCTTCATATTTGTAAAGAAATGGATAAAATCCAGAAAAACTTACCCCAAGTTGATAATTTTGAGAAAAGCCATAAATTCTTTCATCTCTTTCTGCTATTTCTCATGTTCTTCCCTGGTGACGTTTTCTTCTAAATACCTCTCAGTTTGCTTGCGTTTAACATTCTCACTGCAGATTCTTTGTCATAGACTGAAAGATAGCACTTCTTTCTAAGGGACCGTTTGAGTTATGGTTCTGACACACAGCTTTAGTGTTCTCAGGACAGGTACCCAAGGGTCAGTCATAAAGGTGGAAGTTGCTGATGATACTTTATTGCTTTTATGGACAATAAGAAACAGCAATACACACTTAGGGGTGGGGATAGGGGGATGATATGTTAACATTAATTTCCTTTTATTTAGAAGAGTATCTTATAAAGGAATGCCGCTAATAACAATCTAAAGAAAGCCTTTATTGAGGTTGGTGCTGCTGCTGCTACTAAGTCGCTTCAGTCGTGTCCGACTCTGTGCGACCCCATAGACGGCAGCCCACCAGGCTCCCCCGTCCTTGGGATTCTCCAGGCAAGAACACTGGAGTGGGCTGCCATTTCTTTCTCCAAAGCGTTAAAGTGAAAAGTGAAAGTGAATTCGCTCAGTCGTGTCCGACCCTTAGCGACCTGCAGCCCACCAGGCTCCTCCGTCCATGGGATTTTCCAGGCAAGAGTACTGCTAAAACCATTCAAAGCTGAAATAGACTTTCAAACTCTAAAACTGGAGGCTGCATTCTCTGAGAATTAGTAAATGAGCTAGAAGTTATATTTCTGTTTTTGTTTTATGTTCAAAGATGTGTACTCACAACTTTTGCCCCATTAAACTGGAAGTTACACAAGCTCTTTGGGTTCAGATCAAAGAGTTCTTGGTTTCTTGCTTTGCCTCTGCCATAATCTGATGAGTTTTGACCAAATCACTCTATTTTTCATCTGCTTTTGTTACTATATTAAATGGAGATGACATTTTACAAGGCTTTTGTCAGAAATAAAAATACTTCAGTATGATTAACTACTGCATGCTATGTTTATGAGTGCAATTTCTTGCCCTTGAAGTGATTCAGAAGGCATCTGGATCCTGGTCTATCTCCATTCTGGTTTAGAACTAAAAACAGGAAAGCAAAGACATACTGAAAAAAAGACTATACAAAAGCCCCAAAGCATATGTCAATGTATATTTTAAAGAAAGAAATGGGAAGAAGTAAAAGCATCGTTTTTGTCATTCAAGCAAAGATCAAAGAATTACATTGGAGACTCTCCATGTGCAAGTGTCCAAGCATACCTGTGAGTGTTTCTGAGTGAGACATAGACAAAGGGCAGGTACGGAGGCCCTTCTGAGTCCCCCTTTCATGGGCCAGCACGTCTGGTCCAGGGGAGGACATGTGGCCTTTCCGCCGCCCTGACCGGGCCCGGCTCTCCAGGGGGTCCCAGCAGGACTGGAGGAGGGGCTGTGTTCCCAAACTGAATCAGCTCAGAGCGGGTTCCCACCATTCAGTTTGGTTCGCATTTGGGTCCTGGCAACAGCCCAGAAAAGATAGGGCGCCGATGCATAAGAAAGAAGGGGACAGAGAAGCAGATGGGCGGTGGAGAGTCACTGTTTCCCCTTTTTCTTGTCCTGTTCAATGGTGGATGATTGGCCATTGTTGATTTTTCCTTTCATTGAACACTTTTATGTGTTGGGAAAGACGCTGTCCTTCAGACTTTTTAATTTAGATTTTTGTATTGAGTGAGGTTGGTTTACAATGCTGTGTTCATTTCTGTTGCTCAGCAAAATGATTCAGTTATACATGTATATGTATATAATTGTTTTTTAAAATAGTTTTTTTCCATTATGGTTTATCATGAGATACTGAATATAGTTCTCTGCTATAGTAGGATCTTGTTGCTCACTGTCATTTAGGTTTGTTATCTGTGGCTCCAATGAAACATATAGTCAATGTCTTTCTCAGGGAATACATATGATATTCTTATCACTCCCAGAATGGCTTGCCATTGGCCACAGTTCTTTTGTTTAAAAATTTAAAAAAGGCTTATGTAAGGGGCTTCCCAGATGGCACTAGTGGTAAGGAACCCCCCTGCCGATGCAGGAGACACAAGAGGTATGCATTCAATCCCTGGTCTGGAAGATCCCCTGGAGGCGAGCATGGCAAACCACTGCAATATTTTTGCCTGGAAAATCCCTTCGACAGAGGAGCCTGGCAGGTTACAGTCCATAGGCTCGCAAAGAATCGAACACAGCTGAAGTGACTTAGCACGCACGTGAGAAGCATTTGTACGGCAAGTGTGAGAGGGAAGAGTTGAAATGGGGGCAGGAGTTGTCTTGGGTAGTGGGGAATGTCAGGAAGGAGCAGAAACACGCAAACCCTAGAAAATGTGACGAAGTAAAATCCTGACTCTCTGAGACACAATGGCAATAAATGCTTACATATTAAGAAGTATGTCACCTAAAGGGACAATAATAAGATCATAGTATGAATTGGTGAAAAGTTTCAAATTTTAATGGTTTATCTGGTTTTTTAAAAATATATTCAGGGAAAAGTACAAACATAATTTTACTTGTCTTAGAAACTTTGTATTTGGTATCCAGGTACAAAAAATATTTGAGCTTTTAAGTCTTATCTTTAACATAAAGGACCTAAGGGGAAACTTAAGGGGTAGAAGCATTATTACTTTTGAAGAAAAAAAAAAGACTTTGTGAAAACTAAGGTTGAGTTGAAAATAGCATCACACATTCTGTGTGCATAGGACACAATGACATCTGAAGGTGGCCGACAACAAAGCCTGGTCTAAAAGGATGCTTTTTTGATGAGGTACGTACGGCTGGAATGTCGGCTCAGGCCACCTGTGACACCTTCCTTGCTCAGTTCAGTTCAGTTCATCTCAGTCTCAGTCGTGTCTGACTCTTTGCGACCTCATGGACTGCAGCACGCCAGGCCTCCCTGTCCATCACCAACTCCTGGAGCTTGTTCGAACTCATGTCCATTGAGTCAATGATGCCATCCAACCATCTCATCCTCTGTCATCCCCTTCTTCTCTGGCCTTTAATCTTTCCCAGCAACAGGGTCTTTGCCAATGAGTCAGCTCTTCACATCAGGTGGCCAGAGTATTGGAGCTTCAGCTTCAGCATCAGTCCTTCCAATAATATTCAGGACTGATTTCCTTTCAGATGGACTGTTTGGATCTCCTTCCTTGCTCCTCCGGCCCAAATCTTTCCTTCCTCTGCAGTCTCACAGCCTCTTATTATCATCTCTCACTCAGGTCACCTATCCTGTGCCCTAAACAGCCCCTATTATGAACTTAGGCCACATTTCAGATGAAGTTTCCAAGAAACAGAGAAACTTCACGTGTAAGTGATAGACTGAAGGAGTTCTCGCGGGAGGTGTCTGTAGTGGGAGGGGTGCAGCGGGATCCAAAGGGGAAGGAGGTGGATTCCATCCAGTCCTCTTCAAGCTTTGGAGCATAAAGTGTATTGAAGAGTCTGTCCTGCCTTCAAACAGGTGAGCAAAACTTTTACACCCTTCCCCTGAGCTCTGACCTTGGAGGAGGGCATCTTTACTCTGGGCAAAGTGGCTTCCATTGCCCAAGGGCAATCCTCTGGACGAGGTTGGAGAGGGTTTAGTTGGAGCTCAAGCAGAAACAAGGGGGACAGGCACACCAACCAGCAGATTAAAAGGATTCCAAGGGATCTGAGTGAAGATCCCTGTTTCAGCTTGATATGGGAATCATCATCATGTTTCCAGAGTGGGCAGAACATTCTGGAAGAGAATTAACTGAAACACAGACAGACCTGGGTCTAGGGTTCACTTGGCAGGAACCAGCATGGACCAATCAAGACCCAGGACCAAATGATAATAGTAAGAGTAATCACAATAACAGCTAAAGTGATACAGTGTTTACTGCATGCCCGACCCTGTGCTAAGTCCTCCACCTAAATGAACACATTCATTCTTTGCAATAGCCCAAAGAAGTAGGTGCTGATCTTATTCCCAGTTTACAGAATATTAATTTACAGGTGAGGAAGTAGCCATTCTTGGAAAAGTTATGTAACTTCACTCAGGTTATAAACCAAACAGGTGACTGACCTGAGTTTTGAATCCAGACAGTTTCTACTCTGAATCCTTGTGCTCTATACGACCTTTCTGCATACTGTTGCCTGCCCTTTCAGAATCTAGCTACCATGCCAGCAAAGTGAGGATGGTTTCAAGGGGCTAAAATCAAGGTATCACCTGGCCCGAGTTCCTCCTGGAGGACCTGGGGAGAATCTGCTTCCTGGCCTTTTCCAGCTTCTAGAAGGCTTCTACGTCCCCTGGTTTGTGGCCCCTTCCTCTTTCTTTAAAGCCATCAGAGTAGCATCGGTACATCTCTCTCTCACTCTGACTCTCCAGCCTCCCTCTTTCAATTATAAGAACCCTTAGTGACTACATTTGGTCACTCAGATAATCCAGGATAATCTTCCCTTATTTCATCATATCTGCAAAGTACTTTTTGCTGAAGTAGCACATTCATACGTTCTGGGGATTAGGGTGTGGACATCTTTGAAGATCATTATTCTGCCTACCCCTGGAGAAGGAACTGGCAACCTACTCCAATATTCTTGCCTGGAAAATCCCATGGACAGAAGGGCCTGAGGGGCTGCAGTCCATGAGGTCACAAAATTGTCGAACACGATTTAGCGACTGAGCACAAACATACTGCCACAGTGTGGCAAAGAGCAGCCTCAGGTTTATTTTTGGCCACCCAGCCTGGCAGAAGGAAGATTTAATATATTTTAATTTTAATTATAGGTGGCTCAGTGGTAAAGAATTCGTCTGCCAATGCAGGAGACGCGAGTTCTATCTCTGGGTCAGGAAGATCCCCTGGAGAATGGCAGCCCACTCCAATATTCTTGCCTGGGAAATCTTATGGACAGAGCAGTTTGACAGGCTGCAGTCACAGGGTCATGAAGAGTCGGACACAACTGATTAAGCATGCAAGCAATTTTAACTCTGGAAGAAGAAACTCATTTCTTTCACATCTGAGTTAATAAACTGAGATTCATACTTGGTATTGGGGCTTGTATACACATCTTATCCCTGGTAGCTCAGCAGGTAAAGAATCTGCCTGTAATGCAGGAGACCCTGGTTTGATTCCTGGGTTGGGAAAATCCCCTGGAGAAGGGATAGGCTACCCACTCCAGTATTCTTTCTGGAGAATTCCATGGACGGTAGAGTCCATGGGGTCGAAAAGAGTCAGACACAACTGAGCCACTTTCACTTTCATACACATCTTATAAGCCACTTTCACTCATCCATTCATTTAACTGACGTTTACTTACCACCTGCCAGTGACTGTTATGTGAGACAAATGATCTTTTAGTATGTTTTAGCCACTTAACATTTTTGAGGTCAACTTGTTGGGGTCTAGGCTACACCAACTACTGTAAGTTTAAAAATGCAATTGTAAATGTGAGCACCAGTGTAGGTGCCTCAGAGTCTAGCAGATGCCTTGTTATTTGGATTAAATCACTGTAATTTTTAAAGTGTTTTATTTTTTTAATTTTAAATATTTATTTATTTGGCTGTCTTGCATCTTAGTTGCGGCACAGAGGATCTTTGCTGCGTCAGGCAGGATCTTTCCTTGCGGCGCACAAACTCTCCAGTTGCAGCACTCAAGTTTAGTTGCTCCGCAGCATGTAGGATCTTAGTTTCCCAACCAGGGTTCAGACCTGCACCCCCTGCCCTGCAAGGCAGGTTCCCAACCACTGGACCACCAGGGAAGTCCCCATCTATAATTTTTTAAAATGTGATAAAATACACATAAAATTTACCATCTTCATCATTTTTAAGTGTGCATACAGTTCAGTAGTGTTGAGTATATTCACATTGTTGTGAAAGAGGTCTCCAGAACTCTTTCATCCCACAAAACTGAAACTCTACACCCATTAAACAATAGCTCTCCATTTCCTCCGCACTCTGCCACTGGCAGCCTCCATTCTTCATTCTGAGTTTAACTACTCTAAATGCCTCATGTAAGTGGAATCGTAGCGAATGTGTATTTTTGTGACTGGTTTATTTTAATTAACAAAATGTCTTACAGGTTCATTCAAGTTGCAGCATGTGTCAGACTCTCCTGCCTTTTTAAGACTGAATAATATTCCACTGTAAGTATATATTTCATTTTGTTTATCCATTCATCTGTTGATGCACATTTGAGTAGCTTATCTGTAAGCTTTCAGGGTGTAAGAACCATCTTTACAGGAGGAGGACCCCCACAGGCAACATTGTAGTTTGGCTTAAATCTTCACCTCGTACAGATTCTAGCCACCAACTGCATTTCTTTTCCTTTTCCTCATCTTTATTTAATTTTTTTATTTGTATACAATTTTTAAAGGTTACTTTCCAGTTACAGTTATTACAAAATAGTGGTTATGTTCCCTGTTTCATACAATACATCTTTGAACCTGTCTTATTCCCAATAGTTCATACCTCCCACTCCACTACCGCTACCACTGCATTTTAATTCTGAAATGACAGATTCGGGGATTTAGGAATGGTAGCTGGGCTGCCGTCTCTGGGGTCGCACAGAGTCGGACATGACTGAAGCGACTCGGCAGCAGCAGCAGCAGCAGCTGAATCAAAGTATGTACAGAGGCAAAATATGTTTTTTAAAAAAATACGTGAGGAGTCACTAGTACATTTCTCCCCATAGTTTGTTCTTCCATGTATCCGAGAACAAATCTACAAAAAAACACTTGAAAATAAGAGTAATGGAAGGCATTGCTATGAAATGTAAAGCCTAAACCCGACATCAAAACACCTCAAATTATATTCATTATTCTGAAATTTTCTATTTGCCTCATGCTGAAGCACAGAATAGAATTTTAGAGCTCTTTTATGATTATGCGTAGCTTTTTGGTCTATTATCCAAATAGGAGGCCTATAATTTATGCCTCCTATCTTGAAAAAAAATATTTTTCAACTTTATATTAAAACAGAAAAAGAATCTTTCAAAAGCCAATTTAGGTCAGAAGTTTAGAGTTGTTTCTTCAACTCAACAACGAATAAAGTTTGGGTATTTCGTTTTTAAAAAAGAACGGTGACACTCTACGATGGTGTCTATCCCATAGAAATGTTGGCAGTGTATACAAGGTTGTATGAACAAAAACATTCATTGGATTGTTGCTTGTATAAAGAGAACAGAAATGTCATAAACATCCAGCGACAAGAGAATAGTTCTATAAATCACGGTAATCAATACTATAGAATAGTGTGTATCCATTTAAAAGAATGTAGTAGATCACTATATGCTCATCTGGAAATAGCTCCAAACAAATTGTTAAGTTAAATTAACCCAAGGCACAGATTAATACATATAGTATTCATTATTTCAATCCTTTTTTATTTTCTTGAGAGCCAACTGCCTAATAGCTAGTTGTGAGAATTTAATGAGGTATAATTCATGCAAAACTTAATTAGAAATCATGTAAAGCTTGCTTAGAACACTGGCACATATATTAAGTGCTCTAAAATGTTAGTTCTTTTACTAGACAATATTCTGCTTATGTAAGCAGAATAACAAAATAAGCGGAATAACCTCCAAGAATAAGTCTCCAAGACATGATTCCTCCACATCCTTAAACAGAGCCAGTTCTGAGTGAAATTGTGGACTTGGCCTTCATCATTCCCTCATTAACTGCAGAGCTGCTGCTCTTCAGGCTTCCAGAGTCCTTGGACTATAGGACTTCTATCCCCCTCGTGTTCCATCACCCCATTACCCAGGATGCCTCATGTGGCCCTTATACAGACCTATCACCTTTGGGCAGAAGATAAAATATCTGTCTGCTCCCTACGTACATAAGATCCTGGCTGAACTATTAGCCAATCTGGAAAATAACTGTTTATACAAGATCTACAAGTCTTTGCTAAGAATCCTCCTTTTTCATCAAGATATCTCCATTTTGGAAACACATTCTCCTTTAATGGTGTAACAGCCAGATCTCTACCATTCCTGGTTCAGAGTACTTGGAGGATGCAGTTTGTCATCTTGGGTCTGCAGTCCTGTGACCTGGCTCAGAAACTCAAATCCACCACTTGTTCTTAGTTCTGTGGTCTAGCACAAATTGCTTACTTTTCCTAACCAGAATGTCTTCATCTGTAATTGAAGATAATATCTACTTTCTAAAAGTTGTTGGAAGGATTGTTTTAAAAGTAGATGTAAAGATCTGGAGAAGGAAATGGCAACCCACACCAGTGTTCTTGCCTGGAGAATCCCTAGACAGAGGATCCTGGCAGGCCATGGTCCATGGGGTCACAGAGAGTCGGACACGACTGAAGCAACTAAGCATGCAAGCACGCACGTAAAGCATTTAGCATAGTGTGGGGTGTATAGAATGCATGTACCAACTGGTAGAGGTATGGCTGTCTAGATAAGTGGGTGGATATCAAGACAGTCACTTTCGTGTCTGGGTCATCTCATTAATATAATATGTATGTTGATCTCATCTCCTTATTATGGCTGTAAGCTCCTTGAAGAGGGAGCCCTAACTTCCACTAAATTATTTTTTTCCCCTTTGCTAAGGTGACTTGGTTCCCAAATCTTTCAGGGAATCTTTCCTGTTCTCTCTGAATGGTTGGGACCATACATTCATTTTCTGGATTGGACAGTATGACCAGCAGAATAACATAAAAGTTAAGGCTACTCTCCCTGGAGTCCAACAGACATAATTCTGCCATATGCTCATTGTGTGGTCCTGAGCAGATTATTCAACCCTAATAAGCCCCAGCTTCCTAAAATGTGTATGTGATCAGTGGAAATTGCTACCTTGTAAAGGTTGATGTGAGAATTCAATTAGATTGCATGTGTGAAACATGTGGCAGAATGCCTGGTATATAATAAGTGCTGATAAATGTTAACTGATATCATCATTGTCATCATCATCATTTTATCTTCCTCCTCTTCCTCATCAGAGTAGTAGAAAACCTAGCTCTGATACTGATCATTTATTTCTCATTCCTTCATTTGGACCATTGCTTAAGGAGTGTCAACTATATCAGGAGCTGTGATGGGCGCTGTGTGCTGTGCTGAGTTGCTCAGTCATGTCCAACTCTTTGCAACCCTATGGATTGTAGCCCGCCAGGCTCCTCTGTCCATGGGGATTCTCTAGGCAAGAATATTGGAGTGGGTATCCTATCCCTTCTCCAAGGGAATCTTCCCCACCCAGGGATAGAACCGGGTTGTCCTTGCATTGCAGGCGGATTCTTTACCAGCTGAGCTACCAGGGAAGCCCATTGTGAGGGTGCTGTAGGGTATAAAGGTGGATGAGTGTGCTTCTGAAATCACATTGCTCACTCAGTGATGATGGAGACAAACACGCAGACAGTGTGGTGAGTTAAGTGCTGGGGTGGTGGTCACAGGGAGCAGCATAGAAGGAGGATGCTCTGCGTGAACTTAATTCACCTAGATAGGCTCTCTGGAAAGGTCGACCCCTCATTTCCATGCCTTCCCTGAAGGCGAAAGTGCATTTTGTCCAGGGCTGGGGGAAAACCCTCTCCAGTCACTGCTTCTTAGCAGAGGCTTGCCTATTTTAAGGCAAATAGGAGGAAAATGTGACATCATGAACAGAAGAGGTGATCTGAAATGGGGGGGCTCCGTGGTCACCCTCTGGACCCCGATGCTGGCAGTGGCGGCTTTGCCTGGGTTCAAGGCAGCCCCTCAATCATTCGTTCATTCATCCAACTGTTTCTGAAACTTCTTGAGGTTATTCTCTCATTAGCGTGAGTGGTTGAGCTCCTACATAAACATGTGATGCCTAGCATGTTCCATGCTCACAAACACTCCAAACCTTCTGTCAACTATTTACTTTTTAAAGGTTTGTTTGTCTTCTCTGTTTACAAATTATGATGCTATATACAGATGTTCATGTATAGAGAAGAGAGCACATGTTTTGAGTCATGAAACTTGGATTTTCATCACAGTCTCTGCTTTAGATGTCACTTTAACTTTCAGGTCCCACACTTTGCTCATCTGTAAAATGGGAGTTACATTGATGCTATCATTACTGTTACTAAAAACACCTTTTACATTTCTGTTTCTTTTCCTAAGGAATAGAAAGATTGGTGAAAAATCAGTGGAGAAAAAGTCTTGATTTTCCAGCTTCTGGTCAGTATACACGTTTAAATCTCACTAAAAATGTCTTATACAAATGGAAATATCTTGAATGCTTTAACAGGGTACCCTAAAGTATCAAAGTGCAGTGAAAGTTTGCCAGTCAATGATAAACATTGTACAGAAGCTTTTTCATTTTTTAGCATTTTATACAAATGTTAAATAAGCACACTGATTAAAGAGATTCTGAATGTGGTTTTTAATAAAACAGAAGACAGCTGGCTTCTGTTGACCAGATAGGAGAATATGAGTAGATGTTGACATTGATCTTTGAAGAAATTTACACGGAGAGATAAGAAAGGAAGAAGAGGAAGGGGTAATGTTATTAAGGAAAAAAAAAAAAGATCAATTAACGAGGAACCAGGGCAAGAAATAGATTCCAGGTCCAGCTCTGTGTCTGTGGCCAGGGAAATGGATCTAAAAGCCATTAGAAATACACTATATTGAGTTCTACTAATATTTGAATCTTACCAGAGTAGAAAAATGTCATAGAATTTCTAACTCTTTTAACAGTGAGATCTTCATTTTTGAGCAGGGTGTGCGGGGATCAAATTATTTTATTTGTTTGTAACGTTATAATTAAATTTAATCGTGAGATGAAATTTGCATTTGGGGAAATAATAAGAGTTAGAATCAGATCTCTCTGAGTTTTAACTCCTCTGCAGCATTTATAGAGAGGCCAGACATTCCTCAGGCTGCTTCCAACTGACAGCTTAGCACGTGAGGTAGGGGTCCGGGACAAGAGCCTGGAGATTGCTGCTCAACACGGGGCTCCTCTAGCGGGAAAGCTTTGTTCTCGACTGTCCCCTATAAGCATGGCTGAGATTTCCTCCAGGCTGAGCCTCAGTCTGCGGCTCCTCCCGCTTCAGCCTCCCTCCTGATCTGCTCCTTTCACAGCGTCAGGCCTTTCACGGCCTCATGACCTGAAATCTTTCCCTGCTCCCCCTGCTCCCTCACCACTTCATCCTCTATAGAAACTGCCCCCAATAACTCTTTTGAACTTTTAAATCCACCTTGACATCTGCTTCTTGGCAGACTTGAACCAACGCAGTGCCTCAAAGGTTTTTTTGTGAAGCTTAAATGAGATCATTCACATAAGGTGCTTGGCACGGTGTTGGATTCATAGCAAATCTCATTGAAAACTGGCTGATGAAATTTTGAGAAAGAAGAATAAGTTGGAGGAATCACACTACTTGATTTTAAGAGTTACTATAAAGCTATAGATATCAAGATAGTGGAGGTATTGGTAAAGGGATATAGACACATAGGTCAATGGAAGAGAATAAAGAACCCAGAAATAGACCCACACAAATATAGTCAATTGATTTTTGACAAAGGCCCAAAAGCAGTTCAATGGAGAAAGGATGGTCTTTTCAACAAATATGTTGGAACATTTGGACATCCATAGGCAAAAAAAAGAGAAATTTGACCTAATATCACACCTTATACAAAACTTAACTCAAAATAGATCATAGATCTAAGACTATAAAACTTTTAGAAGAAAACAGAGGAGGAAATATTTAACTTGGGGTTAGTTCTTAGAGATGACACAAAAGCATGATTCATAAAAGAATACAACCATAAGTTAAAGTTCATCAAAATTAAAACCTTTTTGTCTGTGAGATATACTGTTTGTTAAGAAGATGAAAAGAGGGGCTAACAAACTGGGGGTAAATATTGGCTAATTAAATTTTCTACAAATGATTTATATCCAAAATTTATTTTTTAAAAAACCCTCAAAACTCAACAGTAAGAAAATAAACCAACTAAAATACAGATAAAAGATGAACAGATACTTCACTAAAGAGGATACAAGGATGGCAAGGAAGCATGAGGAAAGATGTTCAATATTATTAACCATCACGGAAATGCAAATTGAGGTCACAATGAGATATCAGTAGATGCCTAGTAGAACGGTGAATTACTGACCACTCAGAGTGCTGCTAAGAAAGGAAAACAGCTGGAACTCTCATTCATAGTTGATGGAAATGCAAAATAGTACAACTACTCTGAAACTTTCCAGTAATTTTAAATATAGACCATATAATCCAGCAATCTCACTCCTAGGCATTTACCTTAGAGAAATAAAAACTTGTGTTCATACAAAAATCTGTACACCAATATTTAGAGAAGCCCTATTCTTAATTTCCCCAAACTGGAAACAACCCAAATGTCCTTCCACAAATGATGCATCACTGTGATACAGGCGTGCAGTGAAGTACTTAGCAACAAAAACGAGCCTGCTGCTAATATATGCAATGACTTGCATGGATCTCAAAAGCATTATTCTGAGTGAAAGAAAATCTCAAAAGGTTATATACTGTATGATTCCACTTATATGACAGTCTCTAAAAGACCATAAGACCTTCCCAGGTGGCGCTACTGGTAAAGAACTCGCCTGCCAACGCAGAAGACATAAGAGATGCGAGTTCCATCCCTGGGTCCAGAAGATCCCCTGGAGGAGGAAATGGCAACCACCTACAGTATTCTTGGAGAGAGAAATGGCAACCCACTCCAGTATTCTTCCCTGGAGAATCCCATGGACAGAGGAGCCCAGCAGGCTACAGTCCATCGCATCACAGAGTCAGACACGACTGAAGCAACTTAGAGCAAAGGACAGTATTGTAGTTATACAGAACAGATCGGTATCCAGGGGCAAGGATGGGGAGAGAGAGACTGCAAAGGGGCAACGTGAGGGACTTTTCTGAGGTGATGGATTTGTTCTGTACCCTGATGTGCTGGTGGATAGGAGAATCCCTACAAGTATTAAGATGCATAGCGCTGTATACACACACAACACACAGCTGATTTCACTACATGAGAATTTAAAACATAGAATTAATTCAAATATTAGTCATTAATGCTATTGGTATCACTGAGTGTTTGTTATGTAAATAATAGCTGTCACTGGTCATTGTCTAATTGTAAGTATTTCTGTTTTTCATTTCCCACACCCTGCTAAACCTGCCATCAAGCTCATGCTTGCTGTGTTCTGAAACCTCATTCAGTTCCACAGTCAGACTAGGAAGATTTTGTTCAGAAAATTGATTCAGCAAAGGATAGTCATCAAATGCTATGAAGATTACACAGTCGATTCTTAGTGAAAGTCAATAATGACGGTAATGATGATACCAGGTATGATAACAGCATCCTGAAGCTCAGGAACATTTTCTCAGTGGCTCGTATATGTAGAGAGAGCCTAACAGATATTAACATTACTCTTTTCATAGGCATGAACGTCAACAAGTCATGGCTCAAAATGAGGCAAGGACTTTCAGGGGAATCCCCGGAGTGACACTTCCCTGTGATTCTGAGAAACCGAATGATTCTTTCGGCTTCCTGGACAAACTCTCAATGGGTCTGCACCAGAGAGTAGAAGCCACAGAAATACCTGTGAGGTTTGATTCACCTCCTCTTCGCTTGTCACTTTCTAATCAAGCTCTGACTCTTTGTCAGTGACTGACCCCGCTTCTGATAGGTGGACAGTGGTGTTACCAGGTTCCTCTAGGTGGCAGATGGTTGGCCCCAGCCCAGGGGTGGAATGTAACGCCTGGGATGGAGGTACCTGGGTACCAGTTGTGTATGAAAAGTGTAGCCACGGGACTGCCTTCCCCTCTTTGCATTGTCAGTTTTTCTCCAAAGCCCACCCACCTCACCTACCACCCATGGGCCCACTCTAAGTTTGGATTTTCTACACAAGGCTAACAGAGTCCCTGGTGGAACATGGAATTCTACAAACCTTATTTATACATTCGTTGGAAGCTCAGCAAATTTTGAAGGAAAACTCCCTGATGATAGAAATGTGAATTTTGTGTATACAGAGAATATTGTGGGTGCCCCTTTGATCCGAATGATTCTTTCGGCTTCCTGGACAAACTCTCAATGGGTCTGCACCAGAGAGTAGAAGCCACAGAAATACCTGTGAGGTTTGATTCACCTCCTCTTCGGTTGTCACTTTCTAATCAAGCTCTGACTCTTTGTCAGTGACTGACCCCGCTTCTGATAGGTGGACAGTGGTGTTACCAGGTTCCTCTAGGTGGCAGATGGTTGGCCCCAGCCCAGGGGTGGAATGTAACGCCTGGGATGGAGGTACCTGGGTACCAGTTGTGTATGAAAAGTGTAGCCACGGGACTGCCTTCCCCTCTTTGCATTGTCAGTTTTTCTCCAAAGCCCACCCACCTCACCTACCACCCATGGGCCCACTCTAAGTTTGGATTTTCTACATGAGGCTAACAGAGTCCCTGGTGGAACATAGAATTCTACAAACCTTATTTATGCATTCATTGAAAGCTCAGCCAGTTTTGAAGGAAAACTCCCTGATGATAGAAATGTGAATTTTGTGTATACAGAGAATACTGTGGGTGCCCCTTTGATGGTATCAGACTGTGTGCCAGACTCCCACAGTGCTTTCTCAGTGTTTTTTTTTCCAAAAGTGAAGGGTTTAACATTACTGGTGTTAAAATAAGAAAAATTAAAAACACTGAGTTATTACCTTTTCCATTTGTCAAATTGGCAAAGAATAAGGAACGACCGCGTCCACATCTTCACTCTGCAAGTTCACGGCTTGATTGATCTGATTCTTAGGTCCAGCTCGTGCCCTCTTCCTGCACACAGTCTCATCTTTTAATTCACTATTATTTACTTACTATTATTGAATAAAGCTCACTGCTTCTGTACTATAAATGCAATATGTGCTCAGTACAAAAAAATAGATAAAATACCAAAAACTGCAAGCAAGCAAAAACAATTACCTGTAGAGAACAGATTTGCAGTTCCCCAGGGGGAGGGGGCTGGAGGACGGATGGAGTGGGAAGTTGGGGCTGGCGGATGTAAGCTGTTATATAAAGAAGGGACACACAGCAAGGTCCCACTGCATAGTATAGAGAACTGTCTTCACTATGTTATAATAAACCATAATGGAAAAGAATCTTTTAAAATTACCCGTAGTCTCAAGAGCTATAGACGATCACTGTTGAAAAGTTGATGACATTCCCCACGATTGTTTTTGTAAAGCACCTGAGTTCCTGTTTTTAAATAGTTAGGACAACATCAAGTATAATAATCTGTTGCCGTTGTTTAGTCGCTCAGTCTTGTCTGACTCTTTCACGACCCCGTGGACTGTAGCCCACTAGGCTCCTCTGTCCGTGGGCTTTCCCAGGCAAGAATCCCGGAGTGGGTTGCCATTTCCTTCTCCAGGGGATCTTCCCAACCCAGGAACTGAATCTGCATCTCCTGCTCTGGCAGGTGGATTCTTTACCACTGAGTCAACTGGGAAGACCTTAGTAGTCTGTTGTTCACTTGCTAAGTCATGTTCAACTCTTTGTGACCCCATGGACTGCAGAAGCCAGACTTCTCTGTCCTCCATTGTCTCCAGGAGCTTGTTCAATCTCATGTCCATTGATTTGTGTGTGTGTTAGTCGCTCAGTCATGGCCGACTCTGTGACCCCATGCACAGCAGCATGCACCAGGCTTCTCAGTCCATGAGATTTTCCAGGCGAGGATACCGGAGTGGGTTACCATTTCCTTCTCCAGGGGATCTTCCCAACCCAGGGATCGAACCTGGGTATCCTGCACTGTAGGCAGATTCTTTACCAACTGAGCTATAAGGGAAGCCCCAATTAACCATCTCATCCTCTGTCATCCCCTTCTCCTCCTGCCTTCAGTCTTTTCCCAGCATTAGGGTCTTTTCCAATGAGTCGGCTCTTTGCGTAGTATTCTGTAGCTTACTTTTATTTTCACGTAACATCTTATCAGAGATAGTCTTGATCTTACACAGTCACGTCATTAAGCAGGGCAATAGGCAGTTATGTCCCAAAGGAGAGTTATAACGTCCCGTCATGAAAACTCTCATCACCATCACCATGCCAGGTTAATTTCCTTACTCTGTTAAGACTTTTGTGCTCTCTCTTTCTGTCCCCTGCCACAGGGGGAGGGAGAATGAATGTTTACCCGGGGTTTTCACTTCCGGTTAAAAAACTTTACAGCTGACAAACCTCACCCTACATTAAAGGGCCTCTGGGGATTCAATTTTATGTTTCTTAGAAAGCCTAGAATGTGTCCATGGAGCACTCTGGCATCCTTCCAACAACTTCCCAACACGTAGAGGAGATAGACATCAGGGTCTAGTGTTACCAACCTTATTAATTCCTAATTTCTTCTCTGAAATAACACCACCTGCCACAGCTTAGAGTTTTGTTTTCCAAGGCCCTCCTCAATGTTTTCTGGAATACCCAAGACAAACAAATGTCTGTTTGCTACAATCTTTCAAATCTGCTTCTTGCAAAATAACCACAATAGAGGATTCCGGCTGCTCCCTGGAGACTCAGAAATGACAAGCTTTTTGAACCTTCTTCAGATCTCTGCTCAAAATTAAGAAATAAAATTATAAAACTTTACTGCATATCCAGAGACAATGCAGAAAAATGCAAAGTATTCAGAATTTACAAACAAGGGTCTTAAAGGATCTTTAAGACCCAACCAAAGCACTTCCATTCAGGGAAGTCTTCCTGGAAGAGGTGATACCTGAGTTGAAGAGTAGAGGATTAACCAGGATGGGCTGGAGGGCAGAGAGTGAGACCATCCTGGCAAGGAGCACGACATAAGCAAAGGCACAGAAGCAAGAAGTATGGAGGTGACTCGGTCCAGTGTTCTTCCTGCTGTTAAAGAATAAACTACAAGGTGGGATGGGGGCCAGAGGGAGGCTAGCCAGAGGAAGACTAGAGAGCTAGAGAGGGAACAAAAGGAAAAGCCAAACCCGCCCAGGCTGAACACAAAACCCTTCTATTCCGGTGGGCTCTATGGACTTAGGGCCTGGTGGCTCAGAAGGTAAAGAATCCGCCTGCAATGCAGGAGACCTGGGTTCCATCCCTGGGTTGGGGAGATCCCCTGAAGAAGGGAATGGCTACCCGCTCCAGTACACTGGCCTGGAGAAGTCCACGGACAGAGGCTCCTGACAGTCTACAGTCCACGGGGTTGCAGAGTTGGACATAACGACTCTCACTTATGGATTGAGTGTTTTAGTCCACCACAATATTTAAATCCTTGTTTGTAAGTTGAGATACAAACAAATGATTTTTAGTAAGTTTCACTCCCCAGATTTCTCCTACACAGTGAGAAATTATCTTCAAATATTTTCTATCCCTTCTCCCTGTAAAGTTTTGTAAAAGTTTCGGTCATTTGTAAGTTTCACTCTAACAGAATTACAGTGGCAACCCACTCCAGTAATTTTGCCTAGAGAATCCCATGGACAGAGGAGCCTGGCGGGCTACAGTCCATGGGGTTGCAAAAAGTCAGACACAACTGAGCAACGAATATAATATATATATATATATACACACACACACATGTATGTGTATGTACAAGCATATGTGTGTAAGGTGTCACAATGATATACTTTGTACTTCATTCCCTAAATACCCTTTCATATCTCTGTGGCTTGGTGCATGTTGTTCCCATGCTTGAAGGGCTTTCCTCCTAATCCTTTCCCACGAGATAAATTCAAGCATATTCTTCAAACCCAGTGACACCCTCCTTGAAGATAGGGCCCTGACAATTCATCTGTGCCCCCAGATAATTTTCTATCACTTTTTCAGTACTTCAAAGAGTAGTTCTCAATGGTGGCTATACAGCAAAAGCGCTGAGGTTGCTTTGCAAAAATACCCTGGCATGGACTTCACCCTCTAGAGATTTTGATGTCATTGGTCTAGGGTGGGGCCCAGGGATCAGTTCCGTTCCGTTCAGTCACTCAGTCGTGTCCGACTCTTTACTACCCCAGCACGCCAGGCCTCCCTGTCCATCACTAACTCCTGGAGTTCACTCAGACTCTTGTCCATTGAGTCAGTGATGCCATCCAGCCATCTCATCCTCGGTCGTCCCCTTCTCCTGCCCCCAATCCATCCCAGCATCAGGGTCTTTTCCAATGAGTCAACTTTTCCCATCAGGTGGCCAAAGTACTGGAGTTTCAGCTTTAGCATCATTCCTTCCAAAGAAATCCCAGGGCTGATCTCCTTCAGAATGGACTGGTTGGATCTCCTTGCAGTCCAAGGGACTCTCAAGAGTCTTCTCCAACACCACAGTTCAAAAGCATCAATTCTTTGGTGCTCAGCCTTCTTCACAGTCCAACTCTCACATCCATACATGACCACAGGAAAAACCATAGCCTTGACTAGACGGACCTTAGTTGGCAAAGTAATGTCTCTGCTTTTGAATATGCTATCTAGGTTGGTCATAACTTTTCTTCCCAGGAGTAAGCGTCCTTTAATTTCATGGCTGCAGTCACCATCTGCAGTGATTTTGGAGCCCCCTAAAATAAAGTCTGACACTGTTTCCACTGTTTCCCCATCTATTTCCCATGAAGTGATGGGACTGGATGACATGATCTTTGTTTTCTGAATATTGAGCTTTAAGCCACTTTTTCACTCTCCTCTTTCATCAAGAAGATTTTTATCTTAGAGCTGATGTTACACCAATTTGATGTAGTTGGTTGATTGTATGTTCAATTCATATATCCTTATGAATTTTTTGTCTATTTATTCTATCAAGTCCTGAGAGAAGAATATTAAAGCTGTAACTGTGGATTTTTCCATTTCTCCTTTTAGTACTATACGCTTTTGTTTCGTGTGTTTTGAAACTGTTGCTAGTTGCCTGCACATTTAGGCTTGAGTCTACCTTGTGAATTGACACTTTTATTGTGGTGTAGTGTCTATCTTTATCCGCAGTAACTTTTCATTGCTCTGAAATTTACTTTGTCTGTTATTAATGCAGCTATTCTAGCTCTCTTTGCATTAGTGTTTGCATGGTCTACCTTGCTTGTCTTTTTATTTTTAGCTTACCTATACCATTGTGTTTATTTCTTCCCCAAGATTTACTTAACTAAATTTTCTAATTGAATTGGTTTCTTTTTTCCCAAACCTTAAACTTTTTATTTTGTATTGGGGTATAGCCAGTTAACAATGTTATGGTAGTTTCAGATAAACAACAAAGGGTCTCAGCCATACATATACACGTATCCACTCTCCCCCAAATCTCCCTCCCATCAAGGCTGGCACATAACATTGAGTAGAGTTTCATGTGCTATACTGTAGGTCCCTGTTGGTTATCCATTTTAAATATAGCAGTGTGTCCATGATCTTCCCAAACTCCCTAACTATCCCTTCCGCACCCCCCAGCAACCATAAATTTGTTTTCTAAGTCTGTTTGTCTCTTTCTGTTTTGTAAGTAAGTTCATTTGGGTCATTTCTTTTTAGATTCCACCTATAAGGAATGTCATACGATATTTCTCCTTCTCTATCTGACTTCACTATGACACTCTCTAAGTCTATCCATGTTGCTGCAAATGGCATTATTTCATTCTTTTTAACAGCTGAGTAATATGCCATTCCTATATGTACCGCATCTTCGGTATCCATTCCTCTGTCGATAGACATTTAGGGCCTTCCATGTCTTGGTTATTATAGACGGTGCTGCAGTGAACACAGGGGCGCATGCATCCTTTCAGATCATGTTTTTCTCTGGATAAATGCCCAGGAGTGGGATTGCAGGGTCATATGGTAGCTCTATTTTTAGTTTTTTGTTTTCTTTTAAGGAACTTCCATAGCATTCTCCACGGTGGCTGTACCAATTTACATTCCCTCCAACAGTGTAGGAAGATTCCCTTCTCTTCTCACACTCTCCAGTATTTGTTGTGTGTGGATTTTTTGACGATAGCCTTTCTGACTGGTGTGAGCTGATATCTCATTGTAGATCTGATTTGCATTTCTCTAATAACTACTGATGTCGAACATCTTTTCATGTGCCTGTTGGCCATATGTATGTCTTTGGAAAAATGTCTGTTCAGATCTTCTGCCCATTTTTTGAGTGGGCTGTTTGATGCTGTTATTGGCCTAAGCTGGTTGTAAATTTTGGATACTAATCCCTTTTTGATCACATAATTTGCAGATATTTTCTCCCAATCTGTGGATTGTCTTTTTGTTTTGTTTAATGCTGTGCAAAAGATTTTAAGTAGGACTGTGTTTTCAAGCAGTATCTTAATACAACTCCAATATATAAATGATTGTGAGCAGAGTTGCTCTGGTTGGAAGACAGGATTGGCTTGCAGGATATCATGCTCTGAGTGACAGAAAGTGAGAAACTCCTGCTGTATATCACAATTCGGCCTCAAAGGGCTGAGACATGACCACTGAGAATATAGCTTCTTCTCACCAAAGGTGAGGTTCCTCTGTTGTGCATTCATTATTTCAACAAATTTTGTCACGTTCAATCACAGTTTCTCCTTGGGCCCACTAAAGTTGAACCCATTTTTCCTCTTGTTTTTACTCAAAAAATGGAAAAGAGAGGGTCACCTTTTCCACATCTTCACAGACCACCACCCTCAGTAGTCCTTGTTAATTTGTGAGATTCTCCTCTGGATTTACTAAAGAATGTTGGGCAGTGTTCATTGTAATGCTAAAATTTTGTTTTTCTCAGCTATTCTTTGCATTCCTGAAAAGGGATGCTTAGCAAGGAGACCAAGCTGAGGCTTAGGAAGGAGACAAAGCTAAGGATCAGAAAGGCTCTGGGCAAGGGTCCAAAGCCAGTCAGTGACATGGTAGGCCTACGTCCCATCCTCAGCTACTCATTAACAAGGCTCAGTAATTTAGTGTGACCCTGGTGGCTTTTTGCCACATTTCCGTGTGAGTAGCATCTTAATACTATAAAGCTCCAGATTAAATTAAAATTTTTATATTGCTGTTATTTCTTAGTTTCAGGCCTGGAATTTAGTATGTATTAATTCCTAGAAAAGACAGACTACGTGGCCTCCACAGTCACAGCTCTTGTTGGCACTATCCCCGACTCCATACTTTGAGGTATAACCAGGTAAGCACGGGTAAAACTGAACAGCCTGCATCTCAGGGTCTGTCCTGATGCTCATCTGCGTTCTTTCTGTGATTCTCTGTCAGTATCTCTCAGGGCTGGAACGTAGCTCTTCCAGCATCATTCTGGAAGACAATAGTCTTGCAGAGTGTTTAACCACCTTCCTCGCTCATGCAAGGTCAGATCCTTCACAGATCTAACCTACTTGATTTTCACCAGGATTGTAAACTTCTATCTTATATGCTCTTATCTTGCATATTTTCTCTCTGTTCAGTCTTGGCATTCCAGGTTATTTGATCATATCAATCTTCCAATTCTTTAGTTCCTTCTTTAGGGACAACTGTGTCTAGTTTAGTCTACTCCAGTCTTTTAAAGTCTTTACTATTAACTTCTCCCCTAAACAACAATAATTAGCTATTCTCTACTCTGACAAAGCAAAGAAGTCTCTACTAAACATTTATTATTTGAAAAAGAAAAATATAGGATGATAAGCTTACTAACAAGCAAATGAAATAGTATTAAAACCATACACTATTCCCTTTTTTTATCTTTTAGGAGACTAGTCAGTGCTGGCAATGATGTATATGAATATATATTTTCATATATATCTGCAGATATCTGTAATAAATTAAAACAATAATATTAAGAAGCAATTTAAAAATAAGTATCAAAGAGCTTTACCCAGTATTTAAGCTCTATATTGCCTATACAGACCATAGGCAATACTTTGGAAATAACATTTCATTTGAAAACAAAATGTAAATTATAAAAGCAATATGAATTTTGTGGCACATAAACTGGAACAAAGTGAGAAGAGTGTTGGATTTTGGGTGGTACAACTCTGGGGAATACTTTTTCTTTGTTTTTCCTTTTTTTACATTTTCTTTCCACCTTTCTTTCATACATACTCCTTTTTAATTGAGGTAAAATTCACATGACATCTCAGTCTCTGGCAACCACTGACCTTCTTTCTATCTCTATGTGTGTACCTTTCTGGATATTTCATATAAATGAAATCATAGAATATGTGACTTTTTGTGCCTAGTTTTTCACTTAGGATAATATTGTCAAGGTTTGTACATGCACGCTCAGCCGTTAAGTCATGTATGACTCTGCAACCCCATGGAGTCTGCCTGGTTCCTCTGTCCTTTGGATTTTCTCAGCAAGAATACTGGAGTGGGTTGCCGTTTCCTCCTCAAGGGGCTCTTCTTGACCCAGGGATCAAACCCACGTCTCCTCCAGCTCCTGCATTGGCTGGTGGATTCTTTACCACTGAGCCTCCGGGGAAGCCCTTTCAGGGTTCATCCATGTCATGATACATATCAGTACCTCGTTCCTTTTTATGGCTGAATAATATTCCATTGTGTGGATATACCACAACTTGTTTATCCATTCAGCTGTTAATGGATATTTAAGTTGTTTCCAACTTTTGGCTATGGTGAATAGTGCTGCTATGAATATTTGTGTACAAGTTTTTGTTTAAATACCTATTTTCAATTCTTTGGGGAATATAACTAAGGGTGTTTTTAGAGAACTAGAACTAATTACTCAGCAAAGGCATATTTATTAATTTTTCTCTCTAAATTTGTGTGTAGTATCAAGGATGTGATGAAACGCCTGAAAGGAAAACCACACGGTAGGTTTTCCTCCCTGCAGGGAAGTGTGTGAGCTCTGGTGGGCTGCCCTGGTGGTCCTAAGGTGTCAGTGCTCTAACGCTACTCAAGGCACAGCCTGGGAGCCAGGTGCTGGCGTGCACTCGATGTGCACCCGTCGAGGACCAGCGTTTGAGCAGCGATGCTTAGCATTGATAATGCATGAGCACTGATAAGAGTCTGGGGAGCTTTTCAATGCCATGTGCCAGCCTGGTTGGAAGAGGGGTTGGGGGAAAACGGGTATATGTATATGTGTGGCTGAGTCCCTTTATTGTTCACCTGAAACTATCACAACATCGTTAATTGACTATACCCCAATACAAAATGTTTTGCTGTTAAAAGTAAAATTTTTAAAATATATATTATAAAAAAAAGAATCTGGAGAGCTTTTGTGATGAGACTAACGGAGGTCCCTGAATCTTTGAATGAGGGTTAGGGAAAGATGGGTCTTTAGGGATCTAGACCTGGTACATTTCTATTGTGGCTTCCCAGATGGCTCAGTGGTAAAGAATCTGCCTGCCCGTTTAGGAAACGCTGGAGATACATCAGGAAGATCCCCTGGAGAAGAGAATGGCAACCCACTCTGGTATTCTTGCCTGGGAAATCCCATGGACAGAGGAGCTTGGCAGGCTACAGTCCATGGGATCATGGAGTCAGACAGGACTTAGCCACTGAGCGCACACACACGCAGGTTCCTATTAACCTTGTGTGGCATCCTTAGGCCATGTATGGAGGTGGGGAAGGAAGGGAAGAGTTCGCACTGCTCTCTATCCTAGCAGACCTCCTCCCCACACCACTTATGACTCAGGGCTGGCTTGGTGGATGGGTGGTTACCCAGGCAACAGATGTCGTAAGGCTCTCATCCATAGTTCTGCTCTGTGTGTGACAACTTGGTCAGGAACACTGGGCTCTGCTATGTTCTTCTGAAACAGTTGGGGCTCTCATCTGGGATTTGTTTCCATTTTGATCACAGAGAGCTGATCCCAGAATTACACAGATGGCCCCAAATCACCTCACTTCTGTTTCCTACAAGGCAAAGATAATCATAAAAAAAAAAAAAAAAGATTACAAATGGAGGGAAAAACTCCCTTGGTGAAATGGATAGAAATTCATTTACTATTATTTTTTGAATGTCGTATATATTAAGCCCACAGGAACCCTTGGAAGAATATTACAAAGATATTGCAGGCAGAAAAAAAAAAAAAACCTACCTGAGAAATCGTTGTTCCTCTTAATGGAGTGTGGAGATTAATCTTTTTAGGGGTTTCAGACATCAACCTAGTGCTCAAAAACTTGAGGCAGAAAACAATGCAGGTTTTTAATCAAAGTCTGGCTGAGTCAGAGTAATGTCTCAAGTTAGTTCAGTCCAACATACATGTTTCAACCAAAGCTGGGTAGCCTTTAACATTTCTCCTTAATTGGAGAGTGCTTTAATTAGAGAAAGCAAAGCAAGCAGCTGGTATGAATCTGTTCTGCTGTTAAATTTTCTATGTGCAGGCCCAATTTGGGGCATTCCTTCCTAAGCTTTCAGTACCATTCTGGAGTCTGAATTTGGAAGTAGTCAACAAGTGTTTACCAGCAGTATTGGTGAAATTTTAGCAGGAGACTAGAGAAGAAAAAAAAAGAAGAAGTCATCCTGACCTCGCTTCCTTTTCCTTGGGTAAGCATTAGCCTCAACTTTTTAGCAGTGGAATTTTATTAACTTTTCCCACCTAAGGCAGCTGGAAACTTGAGAAAATTCAAGTCATCCTTTCTGAGCCTCTGGCTCTGTGAGGTTCCTTTAGAACTTCTCTGCCTCTGATAATGAGTGATGTTGAGCATCTTTTCATGTGTTTGTTAGCCATTCATATGTCTTCTTTGGAGAAGTGTCTATTTAGTTCTTTGGCCCATTTTTTGATTGGGTCATTTATTTTTCTGGAGTTGAGTTGCATAAGCTGCTTGTATATTTTTGAGATTAGTTGTTTGTCAGTTGTTTCATTTGCTATTATTTTCTCCCATTCAGAAGGCTGTCTTTTCACCTTGCTTATAGTTTCCTTTTTATGCAGAAGCTTTTAATAAATCAAAACCACAATGAGGTACCATTTCACACCAGTCAGAATGGCTGCGATCCAAAAGTCAACAAGCAATAAATGCTGGAGAGGGTGTGGAGAAAAGGGAACCCTCTTACACTGTTGGTGGGAATGCAAATTAGTACAGCCACTATGGAGAAGAGTGTGGAGACTCCTTTAAAAATTGCAAATAGAACTGCCTTATGATCCAGCGATCCCACTGCTGGGCATACACACCGAGGAAACCAGAATTGAAAGAGACACGTGTACCCCAATGTTCATTGCGGCACTGTTTGTAATAGCCAGGACATGGAAGCAACCTAGATGTCCATCAGCAGATGAATGGATAAGAAAGCTGTGGTACATATACACAATGGAGTATTACTCAGCTATTAAAATGAATACATTTGAATCAGTTCTAATGAGGTGGATGACACTGGAGCTGATTATACAGAGTGAAGTAAGCCAGAAAGAAAAACACCAATACAGTATACTTACACATATATATGGAATTTAGAATGATGGTAATGATAAACCTGTATGCAAGACAGCAAAAGAGACACAGATGTATAGAACGGCCTTTTGGACTCTGTGGGAGAGGGAGAGGGTGGGATGAGTTGGCAGAGTGGCAATGTAACATGTATGATATCATAAGTGAAACGAATCGCCAGTCCAGGTTTGATGCAGGATGCAGGATGCAGGATGCTTGGGACTGATGCACGGGAATAATCCAAAGAGAAGGTGAGGGGCGGGAGGGGGGAGGTGGGGGTCGGGATTGGGAGTTCATGTACACTCGTGGCTGATTCGTGTCAATGTGTAGCAAAACGAATACAGTATTGTAAAGCAGAACAAACTAAAAAATAAAAATCAATTAAAAAAAAAAAAAGAACTTCTCTGTCTCCTCCAGATCCATCTTCTTCTTCTATGTGGTGAATATGTTTCAAATCTGATCCACAGCGGTCCTGCTGTGTGCCGCTGAGAACAATTCTAAGGCCCCTTCAGGGCCCAGGAACAAGCAATGCCATGTGCCTGCCTCAGACCTAGGAAGGGATTTCTACACAGGCTTTTTCAGTCTGACTTCGACCTCACAGAGATTTCCCTCTGCTGGGGAGGTGGTTCTTTTGGCCTGAGGTCCCATCGCCCAAGCCACCTGCCCAAGCCTCCCTGGTTCCTTAACAGCAGGATGCAGAGAAATGGGTTTGGGTTCAAACCAACCTAGATTCAAACCCCAGTTTCAGTACTTATTAGCTCTGTGACTCTGGTGAGAGAATTAATTGAAATAAGTGCAATATCCAAAACAGATGCTCTATGAATTATACCTTATTTCTGAGACAATTTGCGCCTGTTTTAGGGAAGTGTTTCTGGCTCTCTCAGCTCCAGGGCCTATATATCTTTTCCCTCCAATCTTTTCTCCTTTTACGGTGATTGGTTTTCTCATCTCTCTCCCCTCACTGGACCAAGCCATTTGCAGGGTGTGCGTTAGTTGTTCAAGAAATGCTGCTTGCTGTTTAAATTCTTCTAAACTATTGGTCCTTACCTGTCTGTGATGGGAAGGATCAGTCTGCAGGGCTCCTTCACCGCTGTCAAGGGCAAAGGGAAGCCCTAGCAGCATCTGCTCTTCCCAAACAGAAATGAGCCAGCAGCACAGAAGATGAAGACAGCCTTAGTTGTCTCCAGACCATCAAACAGTAAGAGAGCTCTTCCGAACTTGGCCGGAGAAGCCAAACGCAACCAGTGATGAGCTTCGTGGTGACACTCTGAGCCGCGCTGCCCACTGAGTCTCTGGGACGATGGGATTTTCTTTGGATGCTGCTGGAAATCAGAATCCTAGTTGGGGCACAAGGCAATGTTCCTCTCCAGCTGCTCTTCAGCAGTGCAAAGCTTCCACTAAACTCTTAACCCTCCTAAATTAGACCTTGGAGGCTTAAGCTTGGCATTGGGTGAACTTATAATTAAAGCAAGCCACAAAACGGTCTCTCTGCCAGACTTCAGTGTGGAGGATCGAGTAGGGACGTTAATATTTTATGCAGAGTCAATGCTTTCACCCCCATTGTCCCTCCCTGTTCTCCGTTAGCAGGTAAGGGGTCTTTAGTATAAAATACAAATTATCCTCTGGGAAGAGATTAGTTTTAGCTTGAAAGAGCCTAACTTGTACTTCCCTGGCCGTTCATTGGCTAAGACTCCATGCTTCCAATGCAGGGGGTCTGGGGTTCGGACCCTGGTCAAGGAACTAGATAAATCCTGCCCGCCACAACTAAAGACCCTGCATGCTGCAATGAAGATCAAAGATGCTGTGTTCTGCCACTGAGAACTGGTGCCACCAAAGAAATAATACAAATAGATATTTTAAAAAAAAAAAAGAGAGTCTGACTTATGCAGGGTTGCCCTTCCTGAAGAATTTTAAAACATGGGCAAACAGGACCTCAGTCATGGACCTGAGGGGAGCCCTGAGAGATGACATTCACTAGCTCCCACTCAGGGCCAATGACAGGATGGAGCTGGGACCCTAGGGAGGTGAAAGTGGTTGTGGGAGGGTAGGTGACCAAAGAGACAGGGTTTCCAGGCTCCCACATAATAATGAGCCAGCTCTTACTGCAACATGGCCCCAAGTGCAGGTAAACAAGTACCTAGCCCAGGCCTTTGAGCTTCCCAGGTAAAGAACTCACCTGCCAATGCATGAACCATGGAGATGCAGGTTTGATCTCTGGGCCTGGAAGGTCCCCTAGAGGAGGGCATGACAACCTGCCTGGAAAATTCCATGGACAGAGGAGCCTGGGAGGCTATACAGTCTATAGGGCTGCACAGAGTTGGACACGACTGAAGCAACTTAGCACTCACACATGCACCCAGGCCTTTGAGTGAGTGAGTGAAGTCGCTCAGTCGTGTCCGACTCTTTGCGACCCCGTGGACTGTAGCCCACCAGGCTTCTCTGTCCACGGGATTCTCCAGGCAAGAATACTGGAGGGGGTTGCCATTTCCTTCTCCAGGGGATCTTCCCAACCCAGGGATCGAACCCAGGTCTCCCACATTGCAGGCAGACGCTTTAACCTCTGAGCCACCAGGGAAGCCCCCCCCAGGGCTTTGGGAGCCCCATTATTTCTGAAAAGCCACAAGTAAGACTGGGTTCTTTGGGGATAAACTAAGGGTCCACCTTTGTCAACTTCAAGGGGTGCAGTGGCAGCATTATGTGGACAATTTCCTGTTTAAAAAACAAAGAAAAGCTTCTGATATCTTAGTGCATGAAAAATTCTCCCTTTCTCTCACCCACACCATAACAATAATTTTTAATACAAGCTGCATGCTTCATCAGGTTTCAACTCATTTAATTCTTGAAAGTGTTAGTCCAACTCTTTGAGACCCCATAGACTGTAGCTCACCAGGTTCCTCTGTCCATGGAATTTCCAGATGAGAATGCTGGAGTGGGTAGCCGTTTCCTTCTCCAAGGGATCTTCCCGATCCAGGAATTGAACCTGGGTCTCCTGCATTGCAGGCAGATTCTTTACCGTCTGAGCCACTATTCTTAAGTATTATCACTTCATCATTTTACAGCCGAGGAAGCTTCATTTCACCATTTTACAGCCCAGGATGCTGAGCCAGGGAGGGATGAAGCAACTTTACCTATGTTGTATGAGCTCATGGGAGGAGATCTGGGATGCTGAAGGCAGCCTCTGAAACGGGCCTGCACCCCTCACCCCGAGACCACACTACCTCTCCTCAGCCATCAAGACTTTCCAGATGCCTCCTTTAGTCCTGACCTCCTCACCCCTCTCCTGACTGCTCCTCCTCTATAATCTCACACCAGTGCATGGGGCATTCTGAGGTGGCTCTCCTGTGACTGGGTGGATCTGTGATTCATTTCCAGATGAGATTGGGACATTAGGATATTTAGGAGGATATTTATGCTGTTTAGATATTCAGAAGCATGAACCTCATCTCAGAATCATTTTTGAATTCCTGGGGTCAGGTTTGGTAATAGACACAAAGCTAGTCTTAGGAAATGTTTGACAGATGAAATGAATGAATAAGTGTATGGGAGATATGGGAGTAATATGGGAGACCACTGGACCAGATGAAGCAGGATGGGACCTAGGCAGGGTGCTGAGCACTTTTCTTACGTTATCCATTTCATCATCAACACACCCTCTGAGGTAGGTTCTGCCTGTTGTATGTTTGAGGAGAGTAAGGGTCAGATTAAGTTAAATTTACACAGCTAGTAATCTACAGAGCTAGGATCCTAACTCAGATCTGTCTATTGCCAAAGCCATCAATTTCAACCTTCACAATCTACTCCTGCTGTTCAAATAACCCTGCCCTGATAGTCTAACCTTGTGTGCATGTGTGTGTGTGTGTGTGTGTGTGTGTGTGTGAGTGTGTGCGTGCGTTCTCAGTTGTATCAGATTCTTTGAGACCCCATGAACTGTAGCCACCAGGCTCCTCTGTCCAGGGGATTTCCCAGACAAGAATACTGGAGTGGGTTGCTATTTCTTCCTTCAGGGGATCTTCCCAACCCAGGGACCGAACTCATGTCTTCTGCTTTGGCAGGTGGGTTCTTTACCACTGAGCCACCAGGGAAGCCCAATCTAACTTCCTGTATTTGCTAAGGAACAGACCCGAGGCTTTTCCAGCTGTCCTTTTATAGCCCCACCACCTTTGCTAGGATCTCCCTAAAACAATACTGGATGTGGTCATCTCAAAAAAGCTCTGTTTTGCTTATCGGTGGTGTGTAATCATCTCATTGTTACTGTGTGTGTGTTACTTTCTCAGTCATGTCTGACTCTTTGCAACCCCATGGACTGTAGCTTGCTAGGCTTCTCTGTCCATGGGATTCTCCAGGCGTGAATACTAGAGTGGGATGCCATCTCCAGGGGCTCTTCCCAATCCAGGGATCAAACACAGACCTCTCGCACTGCAGGCAGAGTATTTACTGTCTAAGCCACCAGGGAAGCTCCTCACTGTTACTACTGCTGGCTAATTCATGTTGAGCCCCTGCTTAGGAACTTTCAGTATTTAAATGCATTTAATACTGACAACCACACGAAGAAAGCACTTTTAGTAAACTCCTTTTACAAGTAAGAAAATGAAGGCCTGCTGCTGCTGCTAAGTCACTTCAGTCGTGTCCGACTCTGTGTGACCCCAGAGATGGCAGCCCACTAGGCTCCTCTGTATCTGGGATTCTCCAGGCAAGAACACTGGAGTGGGTTGCCATTTCCTTCTCCAATGCATGAAAGTGGAAAGTAAATGTGAAGTCGTTCAGTCTTGCCTGACTCTTAGCGACCCCATGGATTGCAGCCTACCAGGCTCCTCCGTCCATGGGATTTGCCAGGCAAGAGTACCAGAGTGGGGTGCCATTGCCTTCTCCGAAAATGAAGGCCTAGAGAGGCAAAGTAAAACTAGCCCAAAGTTCCACCATTAGTGAGAGACAGGTTGGTATTTAGTCCCAAGCAGCTGATTCCTACCTTCTCAACCAATGTACCAACCTGACTGCCAGCAGTGCCCCACATCCCAGCCCTAATTAGCAAGAGGTCTTCAAAGGCCGGGGCTATGGGCTTGATCTCTTATCATGGTTGTCTGTGCCTTAATCCTGGCCAGATGTCCTGCAAGCATCTCACAGATCTAGGCCCTTGGTTACCAAGGAGACCAGGTGGGGATGGATCAGTGCCAGTCTGCCAGCACCATTGGGAGAACTGTGCTGCAGATAAAAGGTCAGCACCAGCTTCTCCTTGTCATTAAAATACCCATTAAAAAGGACATTAGTCAGTGAACCTGGCTTACTTGTTTCTCCACTGGCTTTACATGCACAGAATGTTGACTTTCACCTCCATGATTTGTCAAAAGGGTCAAATTCCACATTGGCTATTTCATCACAAGGGTAAATACCATGTGTTTAGATATTTGCTGTCTTTAGACTGTCAGACTTTTTCAGTGAAGGCTTCAGAAGTTTTTGGACAGAGGCTAGAGTCACAGGGTGCTTTAGGGCTCAAAGTCCAGACCCGCTGTTTTACAGATAAGGGAGGTGAGGTGGGCGAGCTCTGCAATGCGCAGCTAGTCAATGGCCAACGCAGGACTGGACCTAGTACCTACCACTAACAGGCCAGCTGCGACTGTGAAATTCAGTTCAGTTGAGTTCAGTGACTCAGTCGTGTCCAACTCTTTGTGACCCCATGAATCGCATTATGCCAGGCCTCCCTGTCCATCACCAACTCCCGGAGTTCACTCAGACTCACGTCCATCAAGTTGGTGATGCCATCCAGCCATCTCATCCTCTGTCGTCCCCTTCTCCTCCTGCCCCCAATCCCTCCCAGCATCAGACTCTGACTGTGAAATTACGCTTGCTCAAAACTTCTTTGGGAATTTGTTTTGGCCTCATTGGCAAGTTTTGAGAATCAAAAATGGCTATTTCCTCATTGGAAAAGGAAGGCGGCCATGCTCTCAGACGGCATTAACATCTGAACAGTCACACTGATCAAATTCTGGCCAATTTGGTCATAAAGATGGTCAACAGGAAGTTGTTTCCTTAAATACCCAGGTCCTATATTTCAACTAACTACAGGTAATGTGTCAGTTTTGTGTATTGGTGGTGGTTTAGTCGCTAAGTCGTGTCTAACTCTTGCAGCCCCATGGACAGTAGCCTGCCAGTTTCCTCTGTCTATGGATTCTCCAGGCAAGAATACTGGAGTGGGTTGCCATGTCCTTCTCCATGGGTTCTTCCCGACCCAGGAATTGAACCCAGATCTCCTGCATTACAGGTAGATTTTTTACCATCTGAGCTATGAGAGAAGCCCAATATTTCTGTGTATTAGGTTGGTGCAAAAGTAATCACGGTTTTTGCATTGTTAGATTCACGTCCATCGAGTCAGTGATGCCATCCAGCCATCTCATTCTCTGTCGTCCCCTTCTCCTCCTGCCCCCAATCCATCCTAGCATCAGAGTCTTTTCCAATGAGTCAACTCTTCGCATCAGGTGGCCAAAGTACTGGAGTTTCAGCTTTAGCATCATTCCTTCCAAAGAAATCCCAGGGCTGATCTTCCTTCAGAATGGACTGGTTGGATCTCCTTGCAGTCCAAGGGACTCTCAAGAGTCTTCTCCAACACCACAAGTCAAAAGCATCAAGTCTTTGGCACTCAGCTTTCTTCACAGTCCAACTCACATCCATACATGACCACAGGAAAAACCACAGCCTTGACTAGACGGACCTTTGTAGGCAAAGTAATGGAAAAGACTCTGATTCTGGGAGGGATTGTGGGCAGGAGGAGAAGGGGACGACAGAGGATGAGATGGCTGGATGGCATCACTGACTCGATGGATGCGAGTCTGAGTGAACTCCGGGAGTTGGTGATGGACAGGGAGGCCTGGCGTGCTGCGATTCATGGGGGTCGCAAAGAGTCGGACACAACTGAGCGACTAAACTGAACTGAATTTGCCTTTGCCATTGAATACATTTTTAAAATAAATGTAGTTATGTTATACATTATTTTAATGTGTGTTTCTCCTTTTTTTTTTGCTAATGACTTATTACTAGCTATCAATTTTGTACTTGTTTTAGACTAGGGAAACATTAGACAAAAAGCAAATTTGAGTGATTTTCTTATCTGAGTTCAAAATGGGTTGTGAAACAGTGGAGACAACTTGCAACATCAGCAACACGTTTGGCTCAGAAGCTGCTAAAGAACAAACAGTGCAGTGGTGGTTCAAGAAGTTTCGCAAAGGAGACGAGAGCCTTGAAGCTGGAGGAGCGCAGTCGGCAGCCGTCAGAAGTTGACAACAACCAGTTGAGAGGATCGTCGAGATAGATCCTCTTACAACGACACAAGAGGTCACCAAAGAACTCAGCGTTGACCTTTCTATGGGCATTTGGCATTTGAAGCAAGTTGGAAAGGTGAAAAAAGCTCAATAAGTGGGTGCCTTATGAGCCGACAAAATCAGAAAAAAACATCATTTTGGCGAGTCGTCTTCTCTTATTCTGTGCAACAATAACGAACCGTTTCTCGATTGGGTTGTGATATGCAACAGCAAATGGATTTTATACAACAACTGGCAATGACCAGCTCAGTTGTTGGACTGAGAAAAAGCTCCCAAGCAGTTCACAAAGCCCATCTTGCACCGAGAAAAGGTCCGCACTCGTTGGTCTGCTTCTGGTCTGATCCACTACAGCTTTCTGAATTCCAGTGAAACTATTCCATCTGAAAAGTATGCTCAGCAAATCAATGAGATGCCCTGTAAACTGCAACACCTGCAGCCAGCATTCGTCAACAGAAAGGGCCCTATTCTTCTCCACAACACCCAACTGCACATCACACAACCAACACTTTGAAAGTTTAATGAATCAGGCTACAAAGTTTTCCCTCATCCGCCATACTCACCTGACCTCTCACCAAATGACTACCACTTCCTCAAGCATCTCCATACTTTCGGTAGGGAAAACCCTTCCACAATCAGCAGGAGGCAGAAAATGCTTTCTAAGAGTTGTTGAATCCCAAAGCATGGATGTTCATGCTACAGGGATAAACTTATTCTCATTGGCAAAAAAATGTGTTATTGTAATGGTTACTATTTTGATTAATAAAGATATATTTGAGTCAAGTTATAATGATTTAAAATTCATGGTCCAAAACTGCAATTACACCTGTACCAACATAGTAACTCCATGTATTTCACTATGTATCTATAGACAGAGTCATATTGAAAGTTGGGGTATTTTTTTTATCCTTTATCCTTTCCTAACAGGAAAATTGTCACACCATTTAATAGCTCTTATATACAAATTATCTTCCACAAATTTTTGCACAGAAGTCTGTCACTTTAAAAATAAACTTGTAGCATGGGGTTTCCATTTGGAATAATGAAAACGTTTGGCCCTGGATAGTTATGGTGGTTATACAACATCATGAATGTACATAAGGCCACTTAAAATAGCTAAAATGATAAATTATGAATATTTTTCCATAATAAAAAATATAAAAGAAACTTAATTATTGGGATAAGAAAAAATTAGATCAATTGAAAATAATATATCTCATTGACTTAATAAATATACATGGAGTATTTGCTCTGAGGTGCATATTTGAAGGATATTTGAAATTCCTTGCTAACCATAATGTATTATGAACATGTGAAATAAGGGTTTAACTGTGTCTGTGGTTTTGAAGTGAGTGCTGGGTATTGTTTGTTCACTCTTCACCCTTCTCCACATAGCTGTTTGTTTGGGGAGGCTTTCCTGAAGGGACTGCAGCATTAGACTCTCTTACCATTTGGCTTCCTCTTAGGTTTGGCCAACATAAAGTGCCTGGAGAAGGGATGTGTGCGGCTGGGACATTTATTCCCACATTTTCCTTCCTTCCAGGTTGGGTAAGTTAGTTGCATCTTTCTGTCAAAGGCCAGGGCTCATTATGGTCAACCTTCACTGGCAGAGTTTCAAAAAATACCTTCTCCCTTTCCCCCTTCCAGCCTAGGTTGGTAACAGCTCTCAGCTGTTGCTAGACCCAGCAATGCTGCTGCTGCTAAGTTGCTTCAGTCATGTCCGACTCTATGCGAACCATAGATGGCAGCCCACCAGGCTCTCCCGTCCCTGGGATTTTCCAGGCAAGAGTACTGGAGTAGGGTGCCATTGCTTTCTCCGCAGCATGCTGCTACAGTCTCCATTGATCCCCTTCAGCCCACCTACACAGCTGTGAATGATCCTTTTATTCAACAGTCCTCTGATAACCTGGCTGAGTATGCCAATCAGATGCCTGCGGGAACTCTGACCAGTATAATTATGTGTCGTGTACAACATCGTGTAGCAAATGGTAGACTTTTTTTCTGCCTCAACTCGTGTTATATAAAGCCATTGAAAAGGGCACAAAGAAAACTTTACCTTGTCTGAGAAATCCAGAAGTATTCAGACTAGGGAGAACTGAGTTTTAAAGATTTTTTTCACATAAGGCTACTTGTAGGTTTGTTTGTTTTAATCTTTTTCAGCATTATGTCCCACAATTTAAAAGGTGACCATTCTCCAAATGAGTTAACATTTTCTTAAAACACCGATTATTTTAGAAAAACCAGGCTTCCAATGAACAAAGTTTTGAAGCATACAATCTCCTTTATTATAAAACAAGCACGTACATTTCAACTTGAGGATACTGATTGCTTAAAACGACACTCTTTTGAATAAACCTATATTAGTTTAATGAAGTTTTTCTGTGATTAGTATAATTTACTGCAATTGTGTTCAAACCTCAAATTATGGGTATTGTACACAAGAAATACCAGCATTGGTCTAAGGAAATTAATCACTTTCCTGATGTGAAATTAAACAGGCACTCTACAGGGCAGACTTTCCGTTAGCACATGATGCGAAGAGGCCAGCCCTCCTTACTGGTCCTTGTAGTGCAGATTCTTACTTTCTCATAACTGCCATGGCCTTTGCTTTGTATGTGTAAAACACACATGGCTTGTTACAAAGCAATGCTACATATAGTGGTGCTTGTTGCTGTGGATCAATATCCTAAAGCCATGTGCTTCAGGCTCCCTGCATCACTCACTGGGACAACTGCCAAGATGCTTCCTCATCTGATCAGTACTTGGCTCATTGCACAAGGTTGCCTGGGCCGGAGCAAGGCTTAAATGTAGCCTGTGCTCTGCTCACCAGGCCTGTCTAGGCTGCTTCGATGAAGAAAAATTGCCTTATAAAAATTTACTCAAAAGCAGCAACAGTAGCTCTATTGCTAGTGTCTCCTAACCAGTCTCTCTTCTGCTGGTCTTGCTTTCTTTTCGTTATCCTCATTCAGGAATAAACTTCTAAAATGGAGGTTTGAGAAACATTGATGAAAGTAACTGAAGACACATATCATTGGAAAGATATTCTGTGTTCATGAACTGGAAGAATTAATGTTGTTAAACTGCCCATACTACCCAAAGTAATCTACAGATTCAATGCAATTCCTATCAACACTCCAGTGTTATTTTTCACACACAAAAAAAAAATTCTAAAATTCAAAGAGAATCACAAAGGACCCTGAATAGCTGACACAGTTTTGAGAAAGAAGAACAAAGCTGGAGGCATCACACCTTCTGGTTTAAAATTATTTTACAAACCTACAGTAATCAAAACAGTATGGTTTCTGACATAAAAAAAGACATATAGACCAATGGAACAGAAAAAGAGAACCTAGAAATAAACCCCATATATATGACCAGACAATCTTTAATGATGGTGCCAAGAATACACAATGTGGAAAGGACAGTCTCTTCAGTAAATGGTCCTGGGGAAACCAGATATCAACATGTATAAAATGAAATTGGACTCTCATCTCACTCCATATGCAAAAGTCAACTCAAGAATGAGTTAAAAACTTTAGTTAAGTCCTGAAACTGTAAAACTGCTAGAAGAAAACGTAGGGGAAACATGGGTCTGGACAATATTTTTTTTTTAATGACCCCAAAAGCATATAAAACAAAAACAAAAATAGACAAATGGGATTTCATCAAGCAAAAAAGCTTCTGCATAGCAAAGGGAACAATGAATAGAATGAAGAGACAACCTATGGAAATAGGAAAAATATTTGCCAACCATATATCTGATAAAAGGTTAATATCCAAATATACAAGGAATAACAAATGGCAAGAAAACACATAACCTAATTAAAGAAATGAGCAAAGGACCTGACTAGACATTTTTCCAGAGATGACATACCAATAGCCAACAGATATATGAAAAGATGCTCAATATCACTAGTCATCAAGGAAATGCAAATTCAGACCACAATGATGTATCATCTCAGACCTGTTAGGATGGCTGTTATCAAAACACCAAAGATAAATACTGGAAAGGATGTGGAGAGACAGGAACATCTGAACAATGTGTGGGAGTGTACATTGGTTCACCGTTATGGAAAGTGGTATGAAGATACCTCAAAGAATTAAAAATATAGCTATTGTATGATTCAGCAACTCCCTTCTGAGTGTTGTATATAATATCTCAAAGAGGTACCTGCTGGAGAAGGAAATGGCAACCCACTCCAGTACTCCTGCCTGGAGAATCCAATGAACAGAGGAGCCTGGCAGGCTACAGTCCATGGGGTCCCAAGAGCTGGACACGATTTAGTGACTAAACCACCGCCAAGAGGCACCTGCATGTCCAAGTTCACTATATCATTGTTCACAACAGCTAAGAATGGAAACAACTCGAGCATCCCTCAGTGGGTGAGTAGATAAAGAAAATGTGAGAGAGATGTATGATATTCAGCCTTAAAAAAGGAAATCCTGACATTTGCTACAACATGCATGAACCTGCTATTGATGGGCACAGAAGGACAATTCTGTCTCTACTCATAGAGGTAGAGAGTAGAATGGTGGTTGCTGGAGGGGTGGGGTGGGGAAAATGGGGGGATGTTGAACAGAAAGTATAAAGAAAAACATTGTGAGTTTGACCATGTTGTCTCTTCCTAACCCATTCAGTGGCTCTGTGTTCTAGAGAGCGTGTGTCTTAAACTTCTATGTGCAATACGAATCACCTGGGATGGGGTGGGGGACGGGGTACATCTGGTTAAATGCAGATTCCACTTCACTTGGTGTGGGGGTCTGAGAGTCTGCATTTCCAACAATCTCTCAGATGAGACCAAGCTTCTGGTCTGCTGACTTCTAGAGAAGCACTGTCCAATATGAATGTCTATGATGACAGAAATGTTCTCTATCTAAACTGTCTAATATGGTAGCCACTAGCTTCATGTGAATGTTGGGATGGTGCCTTGTGTGACTGAGGAACTGAATTTTACATTTTATTTCATACTTAATCACTTACATTTATTTATTTCGGTTCATTTTTTAAATTTATGGATGTGAGAGTTGGAATATAAAGAAAGCTGAGCACCAAAGAATTGATGCTTTTGAACTGTGGTGTTGCAGAAGACTTTTGAGAGTTGCTTAAACTGCAAGGAGATCCAACCAGTCCATCCTAAAGGAAACCAGTCCTGAATATTCATTGGAAAGACTGATGCTGAAGCTGAAACCCCAATACTTTGGCCACCTGATACAAAGAACTGACTCATTAGAAAAGACCCTGATGCTGGGAAAGATTGAAGGTGGGAGGAGAAGGGGACAACAGAGGATGAGATGGCTGGATGGCATCACTGACTCAATGGACATGAATCTGAGTAAGCTCCAGGAGTTGGTGATGGACAGGGAGGCCAGGCATGCTGAAGTCCATGGGGTCGCAAAGAGTTGGACATGACTGAGCGACTGAACTGAACTGAACTGAATAGTTGATTCACAGTCTGACTGAAGTGTAGTTGATTTACAGTGTTGTATTAGTTTCTGGTACACAGCAAAGGAATTCAGTTATATATATGTATTCTTTTCAATAATTATTTATTTATTTTTTGCCATGCTAGGTCTTTGTTGCTGCGCAGGCTTTCTCTGGCTGCAGAGCAGGGCCACTCTAGCTGTGGGGCACGGGCTTATCGTGGTGGCTTCTCTGGCTGTGGGGCATGGGCTCTGGGGCATGCGGGCCTCAGTAGCTGTGGCACCTGGGCTCAGTGGTTGAGGCTCCTGGGCACTAGAGTATAGGTTCAGCAGTTGCGGCCCACAGGCTCAGTTGCTCCGCAGCATGTGGGATCTTTCTGGATCAGGGATCAAAGCCATGTCTCTGCATTGGCAGACAAATCTTTTTTTAATCACTGAGCCACCAGGGAAGCCCAATGTGAAATTTTTTAAATTGGAAGATTAGAGTTCATTTTTTTCTTTTGTCTATATTGCCTGACAAAATACAGACAAAAAATATAGAGTTATATTTTGTCTGTATTGCTAACTTTAAAGAAGCCAAAGATAAATTTCTGCATCTCAGATATTGGCACTTTTGTAAAAACTCTGAATGTCAAAAGCTTTATTATTGTGCAGTCATTTAGTCGTGTCTGATTCTTTGCGACTCCACGGACTGCAGCACCCCAGGCTTCCCTGTCCTTCACCATCTCCCGGAGTTTGCTCAGATTCATGTTCATCAAGTTGGTGATGCGATCCAACCATCTCATCCTCTGTCAAAAGCTTTATTTCTTCAATTATTCATCAACGGTGATTGCAATTTGCCCATTCTGTGCAGAAAACATTTTCAGGAACAGAACTTCTGGGACCTTGAGTCCTTGCACAGGGTGGATCATATATTCTTCTGGGCTGTTATTTTTTCCACTGCAGCTGCTGGTGCCAGTCTCCACCCCACATGCTACTGCAGGGCTGATGTGATCTTGTCTGCCAACACCAGCCCATTTGTGGTGGCTGCCTAGCTTGTTTCAGACCTCCAGCTGGGAGCTTCAGTGTGTGTTCTGGAACAAACTATATTCTTTTTCATGTAAGGTACTACATATACTTTCATATAAGGTTCTACAAGTTATTTAGGATAGTTCCCGGTGGTATATAGTATGTCCTTGTTGGTTATCTATTTTATATGTAGTAGTTTGTATCTGCTAATCCCAAACTGCTAATCTATCCTTCCCCCCACTTTTCTCTCTGATAACTGGAAGTCTGCTTTCGATGTCTGTCATTCAAATACAGTTACACGGTCACATGGGGCTAGTGGCTGCTGTACTGGACATATCAACCATAGAAGGTTGATATGCTTCTCACTATGACGTACGCAGCCGTGTGGTGATCTGTCTTTTGCTCAGTTCCTGCTCCTACTCCCTACCCTTCCTTGTTCTGTATTGTTTGGTACAACATCACTAAACAACCGTGATTTTCCAAATGGACAAGTGGTTTTCATGCTTCCACTTTGCACATGCTGTTCCCTTTCCTTGAAAGGTTCTTCTCCGTGTTTTGTGCCCAGTAACATCCCCTTTCCCCCACCTCAGTTCAATCCTAGCACCCGCTCCTCTGTGAATCCCTGCCTTCATCCTGCTAACCACAATCACTTACCACCTACAGATACTGAAGGCCTTTCACACACATTATTTCCTAGAAAACCTGGTATAACAAAACTGAAGTTAGAAGTGGCTTGCCCAGGGTCCCAGAACCAGAAAGCAGATTATAAATTCAAATGTAGGTCTGCCTGATCCTGAAGCTCATTCTTTTCCTTCCACACGCTGGTGCCTTCTGCTGGTGCATTGCTATGACAGGCAGAGCCCTCATCACACCATGGTGAAATTATTTCTCTCCAGTTTCTCTGCTCCACAGGATCATAAGCTCTTAGAGGTCATGGTTGAGATATTATTTATTTCTGTATCCCTGGGGCCTGGCACGTCATGGGTACTCATCATCTCTCATGGAATCAATGTGTATGTTTCAGCTCTTCAGCTCCACAGCAAAATCCCTGAGTGCAGCCACTGGGTTCATTTCACTGATGTGCTTGGTGCTTGACAGGTCCCTAGTAACTGTCTGAATAAATGAATGACTAACTAAATGAGCCTGTTGACTGCAGGCGACATTGGCAAGGATTCTTTTAGGAACCCAGGGGTACAGATTCTTGCTAAGCAGCTTTCGGATGTCAAGATAAAACACTCATTTTCACTCTTCTCATAATTTTACCGAATGCTGTTTTTCTACACTGTGTCACTTTGTCTCTTGAGCTATTTTGGATCGAAATCATACATTTTAATTCAATTAACCTACCTTATTAAACAAATATTTAACAAATCTATTACCAACAAAACTCTGTGCTAGGCCCTAAGAGGGCAGAAAAATATAAATTGAATCAGACATGTCTGTACCTTCAAACCTGTTAAGACTTAATGCAGGAGAGAGATGGGTACCCAAATCATGCCAAGGAGAAAACAAGGAGACAGAATAGAGGAGTGTGAGGAAGCTCACAATGGAAGGAGACTGGGGTGAAAAAGTTTTGATGCTTACTTCTCTTCAAGTCTACCTAACTAGTATTGACAGCATTCTCCTGAATTAATATCTTGTAAGATATACTTTACTGAGAATGGGAGAAAATGGGAATGCTTTTACATTACCAGTAAGACCCAGGAATATAAATTGGCATGATCTTATAAGGGTACTCTGTAATCCTATTCAAATTCTTTAAAAATATGCCATTTGTTCCAGCAATTCTGCTTGTAGGAATTTACCCTGAGATAATCATCACGGCTATGTACCGAGTTTCATTGGCATAGACTTCACTGTAACATTGTTTATAATGATTAAAAAATGCAAAAAGACAAATTTCTAAGCTGGAGGGAATGAAATTGCTCAAAATTTATATGATTGAGTACTATTTTATCATAAAAAGTCATACAAATCTATATATATTGATATTATACATCGTTATACATTTTGAAGCAAGGAAAAGCAAGTTAGAACATAGAATATGCCATGAGATTTCCTAATTTGGGGGAAAGTTTGCAGGTACTTTTACATGCACAGATTAACACAGGCTTTAGGGAAAGATCCACAGGCTATGGGTGATGGGATCACATTATTTGTGTCTATGCTTTTCCTCTGTATATGCCACTTTTTATGACAGAAAAATACATCTACAAGAAAAGTGAAGATACCAGTCTGTTCAGTAGTGTCATTTTAGCCTGGCTTCTAATTACAAAATATCTTCTTAAAGATCCAAGATACCTTACAAGAAATCCTTAGGTGGCCAACTGCTTAGTGATGCCTCTGGCTTGGAGAAGTCCCATTCTCGCTGTCGTCGTTCCGTGTCTTCATTCCGCGACTGAAGATGGCCATGATTGCCCTCTCTCTGCTTGCAAACTCATCCTAGGTTGAGGCCATCTCACTTTGCCCAGCCGTCACTTGGTCACTTGATCACTGTCCCCCCGGGGGGGCCCTATGGCGGAAGTAAGCCTTCCGACACCCCAGGCGAGTGGCCCAGGCGCTTTCTCATTGTCCAGTTTCCTTTGACGAACAGCTTCTGTCACAGAGGTCTCTCACTCTTTGATTTTGTCACCTTTCCTCTCTTGTGCTGTCTCTTCCTGAGCTTCCTACATGGTGAGGGGCGGGGAGTTGGGTCATACACAAAATCTGAATGAATTGTCCCAGGAGCCCATGAGTTGCAAAGGAAAAGCAGAAAGTACTTAGAGCCAATTAGGTGGCGCTAGCGGGAAAGAATCTGCCTGCCAACGCAGGAGACATAAGAGGCATGGATTCCATCTTTGGGTCGAGAAGATCCCCTGGAGGAGGGCACGGCCACCCACTCCAGTGTCCTCGCCTGGAGAATCCCCATGGACAGAGGAGCCTGGCAGGCGATGGTCCATAGAGTCACAAAGAGTCAGACACAACTGAAGCAACTTAGCACGCTCTCACATCTGGATATTATTTGATCTGTCAAAGAGACGTGAAAAGAGAAAAACAAACTCAAGGGAATCTCCCTGGTTTGTTCCAACAGCACAGATAGGTTTAGAAGCCTTACATTAACTCCTTCAAGGAAATTCAAATTCAATCTTTATCATCTTAAAGATTTCTTCAGCTTTACATAAGGTAGGAGAGAAAATTTTAAGAGCAAAGTTAGAAAATGATTTGGCCTCTTTTTTTTTTTTTTTGCGGTTTAAGGAGTGTGGCTTAAGCCACCTGCATGCCTTTCCACAGTACCTTTATAACAGAGTCTGGCTCCCTGATGTCACTCTGTATAGCAGATTGTGTGACAAGGGGATTCAGGAGGCAGTAGAAAGCAGGCTGTGAGGAGAGAGCTCTATGCGTAGGAAGTACCCACGAGACTGTGCGGGTGGGCCTGAACCCTGAGAGGCCATGTCCATGAACCAACTGGAATAAATCAGCAGCTAATCAGCAAGCTGGAAGGGGAGCAAAGGCTGAGAGCAGGGAGGTGTAGCCTTGCTTGGAAGAGGAACCACCCCAGCCAGTGTGGCAGGCAGACATGGAGGCCACGTTCCAGTAGTAAGCGTGCTGCGGCTGCAGTGGCGTCCGAGGCAGACTTACTGACTTCCGGTCTCTGCAGCCCATCTGCCTCCATGTCCGTATTGTGGGCCACTTGCCGGCCAGGGCCTCAGACACCTCACAATCCCTTCCGCCTCGGAGCCTTTGAACCTGCTGTTCACACTCCACGAAGGCTCCTTCCTCTTTGCCTAGCTACCTGCTGCTCTCCCTCCCATCTCGGGATAGCCCTCTCTCATCTCCAGTTCTAGCTCTAGCTTTATATCCAGACTGACATGTAGACCTAGACACACACGCATCCCTCTTACTGTGTCCAAAGCACAGGCCTAAGAAGCTAAGAGGGTCATTTCCTCAGGAGATTCCCTCCCTGACCCCCCACCTGGACAAGGTCAAGCCCCCTATCCTGAGCCTCAGGGCACCATGCATTTCTCCGCTGTATCACAAATGTGTTTTTCCACTCTGATCACAGTGTAGAGCTGTGTCCTGGTATCTAGCACAGAGCTTAGCACCTCAGAGATGTTTCAGAATATTTACTTGTGTCTCTTTGATTCACCCCTGGCTTCTGAGCTAGAAGAGCAGTTCCGGAAGCACAGGCATTGCGTTTCAGTTCATCATTTGCTCCCAGCGCTTGGCACACAGGATGCAGTCTTCATCACTGAGTGAATGAGTGAGCTCTCTACCAAGCGCCAATGCGGTGACTGCAGCAGGGGCTAAGACCCAGTCCCTGGCCTCATGCAGTCTCCATGCAGTTTAGCAGGGAGACGGACAAGCAGACTGCTGCTCTTCAGTGTGAAAGTGCTGGGAAGAGGGTGAAGAGGGGCAGTGTGTTACCCGGGGGTGTGGGGGGTGGGCTCAGAGATGGGGGAAGGGAGAAGGCAGGTGGGGGTTGGAGTGGGATCCGAGAAGACTTTCTGGGGGACATGCATCTAAGCGAACAGGTGAGTGTTAGGCTGGTGATGCCAGGAAGGAATTTGAGTGCTGTCATTCCTGCCAAAGGGAGGAGACCCAAGAGGAAATCAGGGACCGAAAGAGACAGAGACGGACGCACAGGAGGGGCAGGCTGCCGAGCTCAGGCCAGCGGCTATGAGGTTTACCCCTGTCCAGATGTACTTCTTTTGAGGAGGGATAGATACTGTACAAAAACTTCATTGTGCAGTAGACATCATCTATGAAATTGTTTTCTTCCAAGAAAAAGGAAGATAAAAGGGACTCCCCTGGTGGTCCAATGGTTAAGACTTCGCCTTCCAATGCGGGGCCTGTGGCTGGGGATCCCTGGTTGGGGAGCTGAGATCCTACATGCCTCAAGGCCAAAAAACCAAAACATAAAACAGAAACAATATCATAACAAATTCAGTTAAAGTCTTTTAAAATGGTCCACATCACAAAATTTAAAAAAAAAAAAAGAAAAGGAAAACCTGATTGGGAGGGTTCAATTTGGAAGCAGCTATAAGCCTGACCTCAGAAAGGCCCCTGGAAATGTCCCCGGGACCCTTTCTAGTGCGGGATTCAGCTCAGGGCCCGAGGGGCTGATCACCCTCTCCGTGAGCTGGGCCTGCAGGTTAAGGACTAGCAGCGAAGAGAATGTTTTTATAAACAGACATTTCCCCCTCTTAAAAGCTAGCTCTGTTCTTGAAAAGCCCTCGTCCCGATACTGATTAGACGGGAGGTGGCCCTTATTTCCTGTCATCTTTCCCACACCTTAAGCCTCCCAGTGACCATGCGGACCATCCAGGAGTGCTTTGTTAGGTTCCCTCTTAGGCCTCCCACCTACCTGAGGGAAATCCACAGTGTTTGCATTCCTGCAATTCCTAGAACTTGGTACAGAGAAAACAGACAGCGTCCTTAGCATCAAAGAGCTAACGTTTACTTGAGGATAAAAGATGTATGTCCCTAAAGCAATTAGGGTATGGTATTAATTAAAGTTCTTTTATTTACAGGCAACAGAAACTAGCTCTCCTTCTTAAGCAAAGGGGGAAATTACTGGATAGAACAAGGTGACCACACAGAACTGAAGGAGAGTTTGATAACCAGAATGCAGGGTGTACAGAATCCAGGATGGCCCAGGGATCCTACTGGCGGGAGCATGGATCTTACCTGTTGAGAGTTGCCATGTGGCTGCCTTTAATTTACTTACCAGCCCCCTGGTGTTGGACATATAAGCCATTTCCAATTTTTCATTGCTATAAATTACAATGTAATAAACATCACGATACATTGAATTGTTGTCTGAGTGTATGATTAAGAAAAAGACAATGACGGAGCATTTAAGATAGATCCTTGTATGATTTTAAATGCTGGCATCACCTGAAGGATTCTGCCCAGCCAGAGCAATGTTCCATTAACTTTGCCATTCTAGATGGGGTGTCTTCTTCTGCATGCTTAGGACGCTGTTCTGTAAATCAGTGACTGCATAGTGTTCTAAATAGATCAATAGTCACTGGGAAGAGTGACCTCAAGGTCTAATCAATAACAGGCCAATTATTTATTCTTGGTCCCCAGGGATGAGTCTATGTTGTAGAAGTTGGGGAGAGTCAACTGACTGCCTTCCTAGCAGACTCTGCCATGGGTCAGGAGAGGAAGGAGGCAGATGTGTGTCTGGAAAGGGGATAAATTTTAGTGGTCCATTAGGGACCCCAGAAACTTCTAGTTTGCAGTTTTTTACTTAAGCAGCACTTACCATATGTCAGGCACTCTTCTAAGGGTTTTACAAATATTCAGTGATTTAATCCTCCTGCCAATTTTATAAGGAGGTATTACTGTTAATGTCATCTTATGGATGAGGAGTCATATCATAAGGGCAGAGCTGGAATTTGAACAACAACTATACCGTGTTTCCACGAATATATTGAAGTTTATATTTGGAAATTAGGATGTTTAAAAAATGCCGAAACATTATCAACAAAGAGCATGATCCTCTGTTGATTCTGCATCTTCCACACTGGGCCTCTCCATCAACACCACTCTGCAGCTCCGGTTAGGCCATCACTGTCTCTCCTTTAGACTATGGTTTCCAAATGTCATCCCACAGACTCTGATGAAGTTTGCACCAATCTTCAGGAAAAAAGAAAATTAAAGACAATGCAGTGAATTTCTCCATATATCTAAATTTATTTAAAATAAAGTGCTCAAAACTTGATAGCCCACTCTTAAAATATGAAGTTGGGCTCTTGTCTTACAACACATATAAAAATTAATTCAAAATGGATCAAGGCCCTAAGTATAAGAACTAAAAGTAGAAAATTCTTTGAAAAAAACATAGAGATTTAGATTTCATGACATTAGATTTAGTGATAATTTCTTGGGTATGATGCTAAGCACATAGGCAACAAAGAAAAAAAACAATTAAAAATTGGACTTCATCAAAATATAAAAATTTTGCATCAAAAAACAATATCAGCAGAGTAAAAGACAACTCATGTAATGGAAAAAAATATTTGCAAATTATCAATCTGATAAGAGATCAATATCCAGAATATATAAAGAAGTCTTGTAATCCAACAAAACAAGTAGATTAAAAAATGGGCAAGGACTTGAACAGACATTTTTCTAAAGAAAATGTACAAGTGGCCAATAAATACATAAAAAAATTTGTAGCATCACTAATTCAAATTCAAATTAAAACCACAATGAGATATCACTTCATACCCATTCAAATGGCAATTGTATAGAAGAAAAAATAAAACAGAAAATATCAAGTGCTGGTATGAGGAAAGCATCCTTGTGCACTGCTGGTAGGAATGTGAAACTGTGCCGTCACTGTGGAGAGCAGTACGGCAGTTCCTCAACAAGCTAAACGTATGATTATCATATGATTCAGCAATTTCACTTCTAAGCATATACCGCAGAGAACTGAAAGCAAGGATTCAAGCGGATATTGGTAAATTCATGTTCATAGCAGCATTATTAACAATAGTCAAAAGTGGGAAAGACCTGGCAGGAAAATGGATAAATAAAATGTAGAATATGCCCAAATGGAATATTACTCAGCCTTACAAAAATGGAAATTCTGATACATACTACAACATAGATGAACTTTGAGGACATTATGTGCTGAGTGAAGTAAACCAGTCTCTCCAGGACAAATGTTATATGATTCCAGTTGGATGAAGTACTTAGGAGAGTCAGACATAGAGACAGAAAACAGAGGGGTTGTCACCAAGAGCTAAAGGGTTGAGAGAATGAAGAGTCAGTGTTAGAAGCATAGATATTCAGTTGAGGAAGATGACAAAGTTCTGGAGATGGGTGGTGGTGCTGTCGCAGAACAATGTGAATACACTTAAGGCCACAGAACTGTAAACTTAAAAATGGTCAAGACAGTAAATTTTACTTTGGTCCATGAACTCCTACAAGCTCAAGAACTACTGTTCCAGTCCACCTGCTAACTTGCTCTGTCTCTTCCATACACTCAGAATGTATTTCTGAGATCTTATCATGTTACTGTTTCACACCCTTCAGAAACTCTTATTACCCACGCTGGTGAAATCCAGGGGAGGACGGCATGCATGCCAAGTGGAGCAAGATGATCCGTGGGGTGCAAGAAGAAATCTAAGATTACAGTTCTTTTACACTTTCATCCCATTATTAACAAGTATTGATTAGGTATCTTTCCACGCCAGGGGCCATCTAGGCTCTGGGAACAGGTGGTGAGTAAAATAAATCCCCACCCTCAGGGAGATTAGACTCTAGTATACAGGTATGTCCTACCCAGCCTATTAGCATAGTAGAGGTATATAGCAATTACTGCCAAGTCTTCTAAGTCCCTTCAGTCGTGTCCGACTGTGCCACCCCATAGACGGCAGCCCACCAGGCTCCCCTGTCCCTGGGATTCTCCAGGCAAGAACACTGGAGTGGGTTGCCATTTCCTTCTCCAGTGCATGAAAGTGAAAAGTGAAAGTGAAGTCACTCAGTCATGTCTGACTCTTAGCGACCCCATGGACTGCAGCTCACCAGGCTCCTCCATCCATGGGGTTTTCCAGGCAAGAGCACTGAAGTGCCATTGCCTTCTCCAATATAGCAATTAAGGTAAATAAATAAATGTACACAAGGCGTGTACACACCAGAAAGATTTTTAGTGACTAAAATGCCACAATCAAAATGCTGGAGATCCTGCTTTACAGGATGAAATCCAAATTTCTTGATGTGAGATGTGCTTTTCACCAGGTTTCAACACTCTCTACTTCATTATCTATGGTCTAACTTTCCCAAACTGCTGACCATTTCTTCAGCAGGCCTTTCTGACCCACAGATCTGCATCTTTGCATATGCACATCTTCTGCCTGAAATGTCCTCGTTCATCTGGCAAACCAGTACACTTCCAGACATCACCATAATGACCCTTCCCTCCTCCTCAAGCTAAGATTTAGGCCAATTCAGGCATTTTGCTTCCATGATAGGAACTGAAGCTTCCAAATGCCATGCCACGGGCACTGTGGAAACCAATATTATATGGTTCAGGCATTGTATTATCTAGGTATTATGTATCAGATACTTAAAATCCCCTCTCCCTCTTGCCCATCTGTACAGTAAAGACGGGGAGGTTAATATATTTTTCCTAGACTCCCTTGCAGCTAGATATAATCATGCAGAACAGTCCATCTAGTGAAACTACAAGTAAGGATCCCCGAGGAATCCCACAAGGATGTCCTCCAATAAGCCTCTTGCACATCTGATTCCAACTGTTTCTCAGAAGACCTGAACTGGCATGTTAGAAAATATGAATAATTTGCCTGAGTTAATGCCTTGGGTGGAATTTGATATATGTATTATTCAGTCCAAAGACCAAACTCAAGTTCTTTCCAACACACCACATTATAATTTTGTGCTGTGTGTGTTAAGTCACTTTAGTCATGTCTGACTCTTTGCAACACTATGGACTTAGCCCTTCAAGCTCCTCTGTCTGTGGGATTCTCCAGGCAAAAATACTAGAGTGGATTGCCATGCCCTCCTCCAGGGGATCTTCCAACCCAGGGATCAAACCCACATCTCTTAAGTCTCCTCCATTGGCAGGCAGGTTCTTTATCACTAGTGCCACTTGGGAAGCTCATTATAATTTTGTATTGTTAAATAGTACCCTCCACTCCCCAAAAATATGGCTACATCCTAACTCATGGAAGCTGTGAATGAGACCTTTTTTTGTAAAAACAGTCTTTGCAGATGTAATTAAATTCAGGACCTTGGGATGAGTCATTGTTGGTCAGTCACTAAATCTTGTCTGACTCTTTGCGACCCCATGAACTGCAGCACAGCAGGTTTTCCTGTCCTTCACCATCTCCCAGAGCTTGCTCAAACTCGTGTCCATTGAGTCAGTGATGCCATCCAACCATCTCACCCTCTGTCATCTCCTTCTCTTCCTGCCCTCAATCTTTCCCAGCATCAGGGACTTTTCCAAGAAGTCTGCTCTTGTCATCAGGGGGCCAAAGTATTGGAGCTTCAGCTTCAGCATCAGTCCTTCCAGAGAATATTCAGGGCTGATTTCCTTTAGGATGGACTGGTTGGATCTCCTTGCAGTCCAAGGGACTCTCAAGAGTCTTCTCCAACATCACAGTTCAAAAGCATCAGTTCTTTGGCACTCAGCCTTCTTTATGGCCCAACTCTCGCATGAGTACATGACTACTGGAAAAACCATAGCTTTGACTATATGGACATTTGTTGGCAAAGTGATGTAGGTCCTAGAATCAATGATAAGTATAGACATAAACATAGGGAGAAGGTTATGTGAAGACCAAGGCAGAGATTAGGTGATGCAGCCACAATCCAAGGAATGCCTGATTCACCATAAACTGCAAGAGGCAAGGAGATGGTCCCCTAGAATCTTCAGAGGGAATGTGGTCCTGCTGACACTGTGATTTTAGTCTCCCAGCTTCCAGAACTGTGAGAGAATAAATTTCTGTTAAGTGACCAAGTTTGTGGTAATTTGTAGCAGCAGCCACAAGAAATGAATGCTAAAGTTTTCTTACTCTCTGTCTTGGTGCTAGCACAGAACCTGACATATACTATATGTTTTAAAAGAGTAAAGTAGTTAATAGATTGCTATATGGGGATGATGAAACAAAGCTTTAAATTGTTTCCAAGTAACTTGAACTGAAAGGTATAAAATTGTACTCAATGATGATAGATTTCGAGTATGAGGTTATCTAGGAAGAGAATTAATATCTACTAAGTGCCTGCTGTGTAGTAGACAGCAAGATAAGTTTAATAAATCACCTTACAATAGGAATGTTTATAAATTATAGTGGCAAAGGCAAGATATTGGAGCCAAGTTTGAGCTCTGATTTTTATCAGCTGAATGACCTTCAGCAAATTACTTAAACTCTCCTAGTTAATACTTACTTATCTGAAAAGTGGGGAATCCACCCTGTTTCTAGGATTAAAGCAAGATAAATAGTTGAGCACAGGGCTGGGCACTTAGAAAACCTCAACAAGCCTGAGTTATTATGAGTGTAACATGGTGCTGGGCAGCAAGCAGCAAGAAATTGTTGGGAGTGGAAGTTACTTCCAGCAGAGAGCTGATTTGGAGAGGCAAATAAAACCTGATCTCTATACCAGGGAGCAGAGAAGGAAATGGCGACCCACTCCAGTATTCTTGCCTAGGAAATCTCATGGACAGAGGAGCCTGGCGGGCTACAGTCCACGGGCTCCCAGAAGAGTCAGCATGATTTAGACACTAAACCACCTCCACCACTACACCAAGGGGCACACAGAAGGAAGACCCCCCCACCCCCCGCCCACATACAGGCCCTCCAGAGAACCAACAAAATGCGCTTCACAGGAGAGCCCATATTTGGACTCCCGCCATGCACTGGGGACAAACAGCCTGTTGGTGCCAAATGGAAGCACCATGGTGACCAGTGGAGAGGGTTGCTAGTCTACAATCAGTAGTCTGATAAAATGAGACTGGCCTCACCTTTCTCTACACCCCAAAACCAAAGCAAAGCATGCTGGGAAGTGGAAGATGTTGGTAGAGCCAGAGGAAGCCAGAGACCCTGCAAAACCCTGAAATAGTCTCAACCCTGGGGAAACTTAAAAAAAAAGAAAAACCTCATGGTATGCCCAGATATGCCGACTTAACTGATCTGGAATGGAACACAGGCATTGAAATTTTTAATGAATGGCCTGAGTTGAGAACCACCTCCCTAAAGCCTGTGCTTTGAGGGAGAATTCCCAGATTTAACAAGCAAAATGAGAAGTACGTATATTAAAAACTTATTTATCTAAAACTCTTAATTTCATGGGCATTCTGCATTTCGTCTGGCAATTTTAAGAGGGAAGGGAAAGTATTTGAAAAGGAGAGAAGACTGAAATTTTAAAACAAACAAAGCAGAATCTCAATGACTGAATATAACCCCTTAATAATAAAAAGCAACTGAAATACA